>NIPM01000099.1:147618-176724 GCA_002738285.1 Holacanthella duospinosa
CCTTGCTTAGTGACGAATTGGCTCAAAATGTGAGTTGGATGGGCGTGGCCTCAGTCAACAGAAGAGTGTTTTATACCACAAAATTAAAGCAGTTAGCATTTGGTAATGTTCAAATAAAAGTGCAAATGTATAAAATATAAATTGTATGTACATATATTAAACAAAATTAAATATTTTACGCAGATGCAATTATGAAAAAGTTGCCACATGTCACGGAGAAGGACGTCGGAATCTCGGTTCAGCATTGGTTTAAAAAAGCACATGACAGGGTCTATCGAGCTCATCACAAGAAGCAGAAAGATGGTGACACATGAAAAGACCAACATTAATGAAAAGAAACTGAATTAATTATGCCCTGAATAGTTAAGTTGTTAAAATAACATTTCTCTAATTTCTCAACAGTAGCAGTTTCTAGTGTACTTTAATCTTATCGTTGTTTGTTTCCTAATGTTAGTTGCATAATTTATTTTATATTTAACTCCATTTAATATTTCTTTCAAATATTGGAATTAAATCGAACTTAAACCTACACAATCCAAATGATTTGTTAGAAAGTCAGAATATGAGAGTAGGAAGTGCGATATCGTTCCGAAATCTCTTACGATTCGAATCGATTTATCGTAAGAGAAAGACACGATTCCAAACGATTTATCTCAACAAAAAGATACGATTTGATACGATTTATCGTACGAAAGATAATAATGGTGTCGAATATCTCCGAGTGATCGCAACGATACAGTTCGACATTTCGTATACGAAAATTCGTAAGATTCGCTAGCGATTCGCAGGACATATCTTAACGAATTCGTTTCGAATTCTCAAGATATTCTATCGATTCGCTACCGATTTTTGCTTGCGAAAACCTACCGAAAACATCTGATTGTGCTAGCTGGGCTCTCTGACTAACCTAAGATACATTTTAAAATTTGTACACTTGTAAGTACCTTTTGTTCTTAGTCCTAAAATGTGGGACACGAAAACAAATTAGAGTACAAAGTGTATTTCTACACGCCACCATGCCTGGGTCTCCTTATCACATAGGAGATATGTTAACTCATACTTATTGACCCTGATGATTAGAGACTCGTTCGGCTACTGTGAGATCATGAATCTCCTCATTTATACATCTAGGCGATACAGAACCAACAACTTCAGTACAACTAACATTAATTAAATGAGTTCGGCAGATGATGAAAATTCAACGCCCATATTATTTACAACTGAAGAGATAACCTAACAGTAGTACAGTGTATGTACGACCTGCTCTTCGCATACCATCCTCTCCTCAAAATCATCGACCTAAGTATTTCCACCCACCACTAACCTAAGTCAACGGTGTTGCTAATTTAACCGGATATTTGAATCTAAGTTTCCTCACCGACTACGGACCTAAGTCTGCAGTGATGTCACATTCCATAAACTTATCTAAACATGTTTAAGCCTGTCATAACCTATGAGCCTAAGTTTTTTCAACGATTCCCCGACCTAAACCTGCGGTGTTGTCACATACAGCAAACATATCCAAACATGTTTAAACCTGTCATAACCTATGAACCTATGTAGAATCCCGACAATACCTGGACCTATGAGTCTAAAATTTTTCTCAATACTCATGACATGTCAGCATTGCTGCTTATATGATATGGACCTAAGTTTTTTCCACAATGTCCTAGCCTATGAACCTAAGTTTTTCCAATATATGGTGTCCTGGGTGAGGGGTGACATCCCGGCCTTTCTGCGATAGTCCGACAACAATTGATAATTATCCATAAACGATTATTTAACAGTTTAGACATTGGATTCAAGAATTGAAAACAATCCAATCACAGATAACTTCCGATTATCCACCTACCACATACCACGTACATCCAAAACCTGAAGACCCTAAGTCTTCACATACCACCATATTGCCATTTTTCAATAATCAGTTGAAAAAATCCTACCATAGATAACTTCCAATTATCCACCTACCACAGACCACGGACATCCAATGTCTGAAGATCCTAACTCTTCTCCGATGACCATGTCGGCATTTTCCAATAAACTACACGATGTCGGTATTCACGTCGATTTATCGAAAATCACAAAAAAAATTGAAATAAACTCATGTGACTTACTCAGAATGCAAACCCATATTTGGTTGCAGGGAAAAATAAAATTTTGTCGTGAATTAATTATGCCCCGCGAACTGTGTTTTTCAGAAATCGCAAAATTGGCCAAAATAAACTCGTACTACTTACCCAATTCCCAAACACATATCTGGTTCAAGGAAAATAACAAACAAGGTCGCAGATGAATTTCGGCTTGGAAATTGTGGGACTGGATATCCCTGACAGTACGCTCGGGGTGTAATTAATTACATACCCTGTCGGCGCAACCAAATTTAAGCAATATAGCGATTTTGAGTTGAAAGTGTCTGAAAGAGATCTTAGAAAATGTTTAAAACTATGGAAAGAAATTCTCGACCTGATTCCATGTCATACGCTTGAATTTAGCAGATTGTTGAAAACTGAATATGCAGAAATAATGCAGTGTGCNAAAGGGTCTTAGGGTGAACAAAAATAGATTTTAGCCCCAGGGCTGACGCATTTATCGCCCCGTACATACTACTGTGTGTAAACTATTACACACTTTCCACACTGTCAAGCTTACAAAATAAGATCTTAATGCAATAGGGATAGNGCGCGTCATAACCAACGGGGTGTAATTAATTACAGACCCCTTAGACTTAGTATAGCTTTATTACCATTGGTGTGTAAACTATTACACACTTTCCACACTGTCAAGCTTACAAAATAAGATCTTAATGCAATAGGGATAGATATGGGTAGTAGGAAGGGCTATGGGCATTAGGGTGGGCTGTGGGCAGTAGGGATTTCGGTGGGCAGTAAGGGTAGGANAGACCCTTTCACCCAAAATCTATTTTTGTTCTTAGAAAAGACCCTTTCACCCTAAGACACATTCACCGTAAGACACTATGTTGGGATGGAAGACCCTAAGTATCAAGTTCAAACATGTCTAAACCTGCCTAAGACCCTAAGACACATTCACCCTAAGACACACACACCCTAAGACCCTAAGACACTTTCACCCNAAAATCTGTGGAGATTAGAGAGGGTTGTGGGTAGTAAAGAGGGCGGTGAGCAGTATGAAGCGCTGTGGGCAGTGGCGAGGCCTGTGGGCAATAGGTGGGCAGTAAGGAGGGCTGTCGGCAGTAGTGAAGGTTTTGGGCAATAAGAAGGTCTGCGGGTAGTAGTGAGGGTTTTGGGTAGCAGAGAGGGCTGTGGGCAGTGAGCGGTATAGAGGGTTGTGGGAACCAGGGAGGGCTGTGGGCATTAGGGAGGGCTGTGGGCAGTAGGGAGGGTTGTGGACAGGAGTGATGGCGGTGGGCAGTAGGGAGGAGGGTGTCCAGTAATAAGTGCTGTAGGCAGTAGGAATGGCTGTGGGTAATAGGAAGGGCTGTATGCAGTAGAAAGAACTGTTGGCAGTAGGGAGAGCTGTGGGCATTAGGGAGGGTTGTGGGCAGTAGGGAGGGCTGTGGGCAATAGGGAGGATCGTAGGGAAGTATGGATGGCTGTGGCAAGTAGGGAGGGCGGGGAGCAGTAAAAAGGGCTGTGTGCAGTAGGAATGGCTGTGGGCTGGAGGAAGGGCTATGGCAGTATAACGCGTACTCTGCATATAATTCTTCAATGGGCTTGCATACTTTTATTAAGCACGTCCTATGCCTACTGTGCATGTCAACATCCAGTGCGCACATAAAATGTATATGAAGTAGCAACGTTAGGCCGCCAAGCCAAATCTCGCAACATGCCAGGGGTGTGTAAAAATTTACACTCCTGAGGTTTTTTACATCCAGTTGACCTGTGCTGATGTCAGGGATATAGAATTTTCTCAAATATTTTGGCAATACAATATTTCAACAATTTTCCATAATATAAACTCCCACTGCCAAATTAATCCACGACTAAATTTGGTATTTTTATGGAAACAGATGTATTTATGTATGTATGTATTTAAGATATGACATTTTGGAATGATTTCTGAGATTTTTGAAAAAAAAATCCTCGACTATATTACGTATTTTCCAGAAATCAGACTTGTTTCCAAACTGAAAAAATTTCACGATTTTAGTTTGTCTAAGGTTTTTCGATTTCCATAAAAATGTTTAGTTGGCAAAATTAATCCGCTAATAAACATAGTATTTCGTTGCAACCAAACATGCGTTTTAACTTTCGGTTTGTTTATTTTGTTTATTTCGAAATAATTTTTACGATTTTCAAAATAAATATTTCAGAGGCAAAAATATTGCAGATGACAGATAATTATCTGCAGATGACTATTTAAGATCCTACACATATTTGTCCCTTGAATTATTTCCTCTCTGGGATTTTGAATGAAATAATATTTTCAATAAACTAGTTTTAGTTGGTAATGTTCACAAAAAAGTAGTTCAAACGTATCAAAAATTAATTATAATAGTTTTCATCGAATACGCAGTTGAACCTATGTTCGAATTAAATTTGGGGTAATGCAACTGAAAAAAAAATACAGGAAACACAATCCACCACCACTGAGAATAGAAACATCTACCACTCACTTAATACAAAGACACCCCACCACTTACGCCATTCTGAGGAACTCTACAGAACTCATTATTTTATTACGCTTTATTGAATTGGCTGGAAATTTGAATTTCGTTGTCAGGCAACCCCTGTTTCTATGGGACCAAGTCTGACACAAAATAAATAATTTTCATTTCACAGTCACCATTACTTGACGAGAAGTTGAGTTCCTCAAACTAATTTGCTCAAGCTTGGATATCCCTCATTGTTTTTCAATTTTTGCCTACTTCTCCGCGTTCTTTTGTAAAAAAGGGTTTTCTCAAAGAAACAGTTTGCTTCACGAAAATAAATGGAGGGAACTATAAAACGTGGACGGTCCCTAGTAAGGACCAAAGACCAATAATTTCTTACTACTCTAATAACTCAAAAGGTTTCAAAATTCTTCTTATGAAGTAAAAGTTTCGTTGACTTAGTCCGAAGCTCGATACCTGGTAACGACGCGTATTTTTTGTCCAATAAATTTTTGATAAACTTGGCATACGATTCAAACTATTTAGGTTGAATTTGACATAAGAACTCAATATTCTTTAGGTGAATTTGGCATACGACTTAAATATTTTATGGGTGAACCTGGCAAACTTTTTACCGTAAGCGGACTATATTTAATTGTGGAACATGGCAAACATGCCAAATATTTTATGGGTGAACGATCCCTATAATCCCTATAAGGATATACGATCCCTATAAATTTTGGGAGAACGATTGCAAGTATATTTTGGGTCAACTTGGCATACGACCATAATATATTTTGGTGAACTTGGCTTACAACCATAATATACTCTGAATAAAGACAGTACACGTCCACAATATACTTTTGTGTGAAATTCGGATACGACGAATATTTTTTTGGTAAACCTGGCATACCACAATTTTTACGATGAATTTGACATAATACCCCAATATATTTTGAATGAATTTGACATGTACACAATATACTTTTGGTGAGTTGGCTTATGATCCCAATATACTATAAAGGAACTAGACATGCGACAAGCAAAATAGTTTGTTTGATTAGGCGGCTTACGACTTCAATTCTTTTTGAACATACTAAACCACTAACGCAAACATTTTTGAGTGAACTAGGCATAAGTAAAAGCAACGTGAAAGTCAACGTTATACACTACCACAGACAAGGTAACCTTGTAGATGGTGTTATTAAATTGTTTATTGTCAATTGCGTGCACAAAGAAATTTTTGAGTAACGAATTATGAATATTAATTTGTAAATAGCCAAAAACTATTAATTTGTAACCCTAGTAACATTTTGGTAATGGCAATGACTTGGAAAGCTAATGGCAATGTTATACCGAAAAACGTACCGATGTGTCCCCGAATCCATGATAATACCAGTAGAGAAATTTCTCAATGGGACCGTGATGGTTACATAATGGCAATTTCTATCGTAGATTCCAGCATAGTTGCAATGCTTTTACTTTATCAAATTCCTCTACAATTCCAATGTAATTCCATCATAGCTCCTTTATCCTTATATCACATTCTACCATTACCTTTCCAATAAGACTCCACTACTCATAAATTACTTCGTAGTAATTATTTTATTAGGAATTTTATCAAAAATATTACATTCTAATGATGAAATTACTTAAATCATAGGAATACAAAAGTAGCCTTCCTTTGTTGGTAACAGTAAACACTTTTTCCATAAATCGTCCTTAGTAATTACTTTAACAGTAGAATTAATCAGACCACCTTTATAAATATTAACAAGTGAACTATTACAGTGGTAATGTTTTAAATTAGTTCTATTTTTATAAGTACAACATTGAAAATAACCATCATTTAACTTAGATTTAGTACATACAATTGTTTTATTTTTCAATATTCAACACCTATCCCTTTCTTTATCACCTATCTTGGCATCTAACACTAGCTCTTTTGAAACAACAGGTAGAGCCATACGCTCAATTAACCTATTAGCTAGTTGCTGTAGTTGGTTATTTTTAGATCTCACAAGTTTCTTAATGCATTGCATGTAATTTTCAAATGGAAATGCGCTAAAACTATCTAGAGATCCGTATGTTAACACATCATCACAAATATGAGTTAAACAATGCACATTGTATGTCATTAGCTCTTTGTAGTAAATTATAGGAATTTTGTAAACAAATAATTTAAGCAGACTATTCGCATAAAAGACCCATTCAGACTTTTTGGAAAGATCACTAACTAAAATATAAATAGCACAATGTAATACTAAAAAATGTTTATATGCTCCTTTTCTAAGAATACCAATCAAAGCTGCAGGACCAGTGTATAACAAAAATAATCTAAACTCGGTAGCTTTGTAATGGTCTAATTCAGACAGACTTCGAGTTTTTCGGCCAAATTCACTAGGAATTAAATTTCTAAATGAACACAGTGTGTCTGAAATACAACGTATTTGACTTCTGGAGAGCCTATAAGGCAATGAACCCTTTACCCATACTCTCAATAATTTTCGCACTAGTCCAAGCAGTACCAAGTGCATATAGTCAATCGGAATTTGAGTTATCATACCTAAATCTAAATCCACTAAAGGACTAACTCCACAGTGATGATCTGTATGAATTTGATTGTAAAACCCAATATCTGTACGTTTTGATTGGCGCTCAGAATATGGATAAATTATCCTTCCAGCCCAATTTCCTCTTTGATTACATTTATCGCATCCATGATAAGAATTATGGTTTTTAACATTTTTTATAAACTGCGTGCTGGAGCGTCTGCAATTATTTTACTAATTCTGAATGTAAACGTCGTACCTTGAATTTTGACTCCAAGTTCTTCTAACGACTTTAATTCTTTTACTAGTGGTAATAAAAAGTCTGACACTGGGTCAGGCTTTTTAGTTCCATAAAATATTCCAATTGAGAATATGGTTTTTTGTATGTCTTGATCAATCCTACCGAGAATTGGCCAAAATTGCGAGTTGCTACTCTTACTAATAGGAACTCCGTCAATTCCAATTGATATTGTAAGTAATTTGTCAGGATCTAAATTATTATATCGATTAATATTAAATTGGATTTTCAGATCTAATATTTGTTATACTAAAGTTTAATAGAAATCTATTAATACCAAAATGAAAGTATTTACCACCTGCTACCCTTTGAAACTCTTGAGACTTAGAGGTAGATAGTAAAGTAGGATCCTTCGGCAAATTTGTTTTGGGAAATTCTTGTCTAATAATTTTTAGTAAGTCCTTTAATGCTAAGTGGGATACGTTGTGCTTAAGTGCCCAAATCACTAAACTTTGAGAAAATTTGACACATGGAATGCTTTCTTTAGTTGGATTTTTTAGAGAAACACTTTCTGGTTCCAGTGGGTCATTTATACTACTATATTCTGAATCTAAAGTATTCTGCCATTCCAAACGACTATTAAAACTAGTTGAATTCCTGTGAATTATATTTGTTGAGTCGTGTGAGGTGTGTCCTTGTCTGATTAAGTTCCATGTCTTACGGACGGCTCGTTGTATCCTTCGACGTTTAGTTCTTGGAGATGGTTGCATGTTTGTGAGTTTTGCTCTTCCACCATCCAAATGACTTGAATTGCGCAACCATGTTCCCATCTTACTTCTTATTTTTTTTTCAGTAGGCTGCGTTGATCCAACTCCCAACAATATATTTCCTTTTAATACTGCTTCTACAAAAGTCATTAATTGTACAAAAATACCATAATTATGAACTTGCGGGTGGTCGTAAATCATTACCCAAAACTTGCCTAGAATGCATATTTGATGTATAGATAAAAATATAGGATAACTCAAATTACATAATTACGATATTACGCAATAAAATTTGCAACCTAAGCCGTATTTACGGCGTACCCCTTACGTCAGATTTATTAGAAGAAAGATACGGCGAGATACTTTTGAGTCAAATACGTATACAGGCTAGGTACTGCTCTTCCATAGATACCAGGTACGTGGAACGGAAAATATGCCGTACTTTGAGGTACGATATGGCGAAATATTTTACGTCAAGTACGGGCTACTGAAAGTACGACATACCCGAAACTCCCACATGTGGTTGAAAGTAGATGACGAATGAAATTTTAAAATGCATGGTGCCATAATGCTTCGAAATTTACTTCTCACTTTGTCTTTCAGGCTTAATGATAATGAGAAGATATTTTTGAGTAACTCTGTAGGCAGAATCCTATTTGTGATCCCTGTGCGAGCTAACCCACACTTTCAGTACTTTACCAGTATCTTATGATTGCACAAAAAATAATTGGTTAAATCAGTAATCTACCATTACTGAAACATTGATTTTTTTTTTAAACATTATGCCTGTAACGTTTGACCGATTGAATAACGGTATATGTAAAATGCAGATGATTTGCTGAAAATACATTTACCTAAATTGTATCGGTAAAACTATATCAGTTCTTTACAAATAACTCAATGGAAGCATAAAAGTATTGGCATGGCCATTAAGTTATCTGCGCTTCCAGAGATATGCCACTACTTTTCCATTAATAAAATGTTACTAGGGAAATAGCCAAAAACTGTTAATTTTTTTCTAATATTTTGTTGTATACAGGGTGATTTTAGGTTGTTTGTTGTCGCTTCGCTGTATAGGGTGGAGACATTCCCATCTCTATAACATTACGCGAAAAGTTCAAAGATACGGGACCTTTTCTGCAAAAACTCTCAAACCTCTGATTCACAGGTTTCCAAGGCAAATTTTGAAATGTAGATTTATCTTAAAACTTTTGTTCTACAATAAGTAAATTGATGGTTATTACCTCCCACCGTTGTTTGGCATTTGTTTGTCAACAAACCTCAGGTACAGAAAAGGTCCCGTATCTTTGAACTATTCGCGTAATGTTATAGAGATGGGAATGTCTCCACCCTATACAGCGAAGCGACAACAAACAACCTAAAATCACCCTGGTTGTAATATAGATTAGCAAGTTAGTCACACAATAAATTGTAATACATACATCATTAAATATCAGTAAAAACAATTTTTTTCTTAAAATTGCATCAATTGTTCTCCTTTATTAAAATTTTGATTTTGGCATAGACTTCTTTTAAACAATCGCTTTTCAAGGCAAATTGATATCTGAATGCTGACGATTTAAAGTAATTGAATGATTGAATTAATTTAGACTACAACTGGAGTTATAGTAATGGTAGCCTTCCCCTTGCCTTCGTTTAACACTATTTTATGCACAACAGTTTTCGCCTGTTTTACATAAGGGTCAGCTTTAAATGAAACTTGACCAATGACATCATTCTTCACTAGATCTTCATCGAACACTTTGAGTGTCAAATACTACGAAAGGCAACAACGGTTTGTAATTAATGTTTAATTTGTATTTATTTAAAAAACCTTACCTGATTGGTCCCTGGTTGGTAGTTAGTGAAAGCAATTGTTTCATCCCAAGCAGCATTCTGGGCATCATCGATTGTTTTCGTCTTGTGGAAGAGATGGGCGGTTCCATCCTCACCAATGCTCCAATAGCACTCTACAAATGGGTCACTTCCAGATCCTGTATCTAATCGTGGTATATCCCTACAGTACCAAATAATAGTCAAGTTTTTTTTTCAAAAAAAGGTATCAATTTTCATCCTCTTTTAGTATCACTTACTCTACTTGGAGACGAAATTGGATTGGAATTGTTTGTTGGATGTGAATGGTTCCACCATTGGGTAGTTTGAGAGATAGTTTTTGGTTTTTGACCAAGACGTAATCATCTACGTCAAATTCAACTGTCCCAATAACGTCATCTTTGTTCAATGGATCAAAGTCAATTACATCCAGACGCCAGACCTAACAATTGATGAAATTATTGGTTCAAAACTGTAGAATTATAATATAGAAAACTTTTTTAAACTTACCTGGCCAGACTGTCTCTTCCAATCAAGTGAAATTACATCCAACCAGTCAGGATCAGTACTGTTGATGAGATGTTTGGTGGTGGCAACATCTGTCCAATCAGCACTCGAGTTACTCTTTTGCTTAATCGTCACATATGGATCTGGGATAGAGCTGAGTCCAGTTGCACCTCTTGTCCTCTCTGGCAGATCTCTGTTTCATTTTATTCAATTTAGAAATTATTTTCTATTTCTAATTATGAAATATTAATTTTGATAAATTTTAATTACTTGGCTGAGAGAACAAAATTTATTTTTGTCGTTGTTTTAATAGGAGTAATACTAATGCCACCTGAACTCATTTTGCAAAAAAGTTTTAAGGTTTTGTTATAAAATAATTTAGAGACAAGGATCGTCCAGAACGATGATGAGAGAAAATTTACTGAAGGCCGAGGGTATTAGAAGTCAATGGTTATAAAGTGTTTTTTGACTTTTTATTTGTCTTGCTGATAAATTGTCATACTCGGTGATTGGTGGAAGAGCGGCGGTGACGGTGATTAGAGGAAAACAATTTTGTTATCTTTCTCGTGAAAACCGGAACAAACTAATGCAAATTCTAGCAAAATTTTTGCATACATAGGAATGAAAGGTGTTTTTGACTGAGATTAGATTAGCTAACCAGTACTTTAGTTTCCTTTCTCATTGGTTGGGCTTTGGAGAATTGACTGATAGGTGTTACCGATTGCATTTGGAATACATGAGTCAATAGCAACCAATCAGGCCGACAAAAAGTCACATTATCGTCACAATTCCAACCTTTGCACTAGAGCCAGTTGATGACTTAGCTCTTTCAGGTTTATATTTGATTCATACAGCTAAAGCCAATCTATTTCCTTAATGGAGATATTAATCAGTTTGAAAAGTTAACAACGTTTTGTAGATGAGTCTATTCATTTCGTGGTATTCAAAATCCGTCATCCAATTCCCCCTAAATCCACCACACCAAAATTTTTCTAAAAGCCTATTTCCCCTTCATATAAGATGCGGTTTACTTAAAGTTTAGTCTAAGGATACTAATAGCTAGATTTTATGGTTAGCTTACATCTTAGTTACCCTTGTGTTGAGTCAAATATAATCATTGCTTCCTGTTACTATTTTTATCTGGAGCTCATAGCTAGAATGTGATGAACTTGCGTTGCTCTCCAACTTCTATCCGTCAGGCTTAATTAAATTTTAATTATGTTGCCTACCAAATCAGAAGCAAAGATTCAGAGGTTGATGCTAACAATGTTACACAACTGTTGAGCTCTGGTCAGATTTCATGGAAAGTGCGTTAAACGATTTTCAATGCAAGGACTCATCATTCTCTTAAGTGATGGTTTGAGAAAACTTTCACGTTTCTGATATTAGTAAGTTAATGCTGCTTCCCTTATTTCTTACAAAAATGCTTCGAACATTTGTGCGACATATGCTCAGAGGAAAAACATTTAAAACAAACTGTTTTAATTACAATTATGCAAAGGTCGTCAGAAGACAACCCCTTAATTTTATAACATTCTTCAAAAAAAATGACACACCTTGCAAACAGGCTTCCGCATTAGTTGCATGTGACATTACATGCGTGGCCCTTGATGTTGGTTTGTGCTGAAGCTGGACAATGGCTCTCCGTCCCATTTGTTGAGACTTTTAACATTTTGTTTTTAATGTACTACCAAAGTTCATCGACGTTCGGAATGGCCGTTCTCACTTGTAACATGAACCTTTCTCGTCTCTGGATACTGTTTAAGTACCAGAAGAATATCCATCATAAACATACCAACTGAACCAGACCTCCTTTAACTTTTAGACTTATAAATATTCTCAGCAAAAATATCAAATAATTTTTACTAGGAGATTGCGATTTCACTTTTTAGATCATGCTATCTAAGGAATTTCTTGATTATAGAAAAACCTTCTGAAATTATCGTATCTATCATTCATTCTATGTATGGTGGTATTTGTGGACTTATTTGCAACTTCGCTGTGTCATATTTCTGTTTGATTCCGTTCTGCAATTGGTGCTGTTCGTAGAATTATTGATGCTTTAATTGGTTGCATATGTTCTTTGACTATCAATGATTTTTGAATTACAAGTCGGTTCATTGTTTAGTGCAAAGATTCGACTATATTTTTTACAATTTCGTGTGTACTTTCAGCGTACCTTTCATTAAAATGCCAAATAAATTCTGCGGTTGGTTTTGTCGAGTAAAAATTCTAAAAACAATGAGTTAGTATTTCTTTACCAAACTTTTACGCTTAAATAATTCACAGGTGTACATGTAATATGCTCACCAATCGCACATGCAATATACCCGTCAATGACTAATAGCAACGACTAGCTCAGAATGTGTCAGCTTTATTCGATTTTACCACAGGTTGTACCTCAGATGTTAAAAACTAATCAACCCGTATTCGGAGCTCATACGATGATATTGTTTTTGATAACGGGTTGATAACTCAGTTCCAAAAGGCTAATACCTCATCTACCAAGAATTTAATTACCGTTTACGGTAACATGACTATTTAACTCCACCTATGCTTCCACCATTTGAATTTGTCCGAGTTTGCCTTACTGTTGATAAGGTTTTCCCATTATATTACTCTGTCCATTTGATCTAATTGAAGGCGACACTAAAATAACAATGGGAATGTAACAATGATGGGTTTCTAATTCTGATTGAGTATCAGTTATAGAACACCTGGAAGACTAGTTGATTAAATGTGTCACTGCTACACGGGACCTCTCATACATATACTTGTTTCATTCAAGCAAAGGTTAAGTTATTTATCAAAGGTTGATTTCTGCGTTGCCGAAAGTTGAAACAATATTTACAACCGGCTGATAAATTAAAACCCAGTAACTGGTACCTTTGCATATAGGTTGCTATCTTGACAATTTCCTCTATTGCGGAGGGAGCTTAATTAGTTGCGTCGTTGTAATCTATTCTTCGAAAGGAACTAAAGTATACATCCGATGCCTAGCACCACATGTCATTGCTTGTTGATACTGCAGTAATTTATGGCTGTTTTTTCACCTTATGCCAGTTACAAATATATATGCTGTCTACGATTTTAACAGCTACATACGGTTGATACCTCTGATGCCAGCTGAAAATGATAAAGCAACTCTTTGGTACCTCTTCTACCAAAATTTTACACATCCGTTACCATATTATAATACTTCAGCCACCAATGCTTGCTACTGTAACTATCCCACGTCGATACCACAGTTGTAAACGGTTGATACATCAATAATCGACTGTTGGTACCTCAATCAACAACGGTTAGTACCCAATTATTGATATCTCTGCAATCATTTAAGAAACGTGAAATTCTCTTGTGTGGCTGCAAGAAAATAACAATAATTATTACCACAGGTACATTAATTTGATCTTCTGTGTCTGTCTGTTGGTCTGTAACTAACCTATTTTCAAGTATTAGATACGAATTCCCGGAATCGATTGGTTTAATGCATTGTCAATTTCAGATAATTCCACGATACAGTATGCATCAGTCTATAAGTCAATCTCAGGGAAGCTATGTAGAACTTTTAGTGAAAAAGTGTCTTCATGGTAGCAACTATTGTTTAATTAAACCGTTTAGCTATATACAATTCTGAATTGAACTTTTGATTTTTATTGTTAGCAACTATTGCGAATTATTAGAATCTTTAGAAAAGTATTAGTATCCATTTCATGTTTAGATGCTAATAACTTTTTAATGTTAACAAAGAAATGGGTAGCATTCATGCAGGTTGACAGTCTATGTAACTCACTTAAAACTTAGAGCCTACTCTCGAACCAAATAAGCATTATTGAGCCCTCAGCTTNTCTCGAACCAAATAGCATTGAGCCCTCGGCGTGAGTCGCATATGACAATTTTCCAAACAAACATCTCAAAATTGGAGTTGTGTGCGGCAGTCAATCAATTGTATTGTATTGTGATTTATTCTTTGAACGTCATGTCGTCCGGAGTTTCAAAAATTTCTACACAGATATTGCTATAAATAGAATTTTCTAATTTTAGAACAGGATTTTGAGTAGATTTGGTTAATTCAACGTTTCTTTCAATTAATCTATCTCGCGAATCCAATATTTCTTTTCATATTTTTGAGTTTTGGACTTGTGTATCATTTAAAAGAATTTGCCTACATTTCTTTCATTTTTGATTTTCATTACATCAAAAATTTTTTACCTTGTGACTCGGAAGTCTTTAATGTGGCGCAAGTAATACCTTTGATACGTTGACATGCTATAGCAGTTGCCTGAATCACATTTTTAATTCCAATTTTTTCTAGAAATTTCTTGCTATCAGATGTCTCCCGCCCAACTCCTTGTACACTCTCCTTCAATTTAATTAGAAATGGTTTTACCTTTAACACTATGTCTTTTTGAATTTTTGGTGGCAAGGTAAATGTAAATAAAAAATAAGACTTATCTGAATTAAGAATTAAACTTTAACTTCACCACCTAAAAGTTTAAATGAGAAGACGCGCACATCTTAAAAGAAAAAACAAAAAATCTCGCGGCGAGAACTTTGAGGGGCTATTTGGTTCGAGAGTATATTTGGATATAACTTGTCACTAATATTTTACCAACCTTTTAGTTAGTAATGAATACACTTTTCATCCCAATCTTTAACTATTTTGCCAGGCTTCCTCCGCAACGTGTACTATTCCAACTACTCTGTTCTACATTTCAAGCCAATACAACTTTATGATAAAGATTCATTAATTTTTCAACAACTTCAAGCGTTTTCAATTTGTCAATTAGCTCTATTTCCGCGGTTGCTACACATTTCCTTATGTTTTCCAAACCTTCCTCTGTTTTGAATTATTTTAAGTACTTTTCCCATTAGGTTGTTTTTCTGAACCTTCCTGTTTCAACAGTTGACATCTTTAGCAATCATCCAAATTTCGTTTTCATATAATCCCTATTTCATTTAACCTTTATTTATTTAACCCCTTCGCTCTCATTCTCTTAGCTACCTCTATATAGGCAAAAAATGGTGATATGAGAATGATCTTCAGATTGAATTTTTCAGTTGAAGGGATAAAGATAGAGGATTTTATAGCATTAATAAAGCTTCAATCATCATCTACCCATTGGGGAAAAACCACATTAGAATTTTATTTTGCCACCATAAATGCGTACCGCTTCCTACATCATATCGCACACAATAGATGGGCAACAAAATAACTAAAATAATTTTTCACTTGTTTTAAAAAATAGCCAGTGTTATGTACTCTTCTCCTTGACTCCCACTTTGGCCTGAGTCAGACTCACTTATTCTGGGAGTCATAACTGACTCTCTCAAATTTTGGATTTGACTCGGACTCAGAGTCATTACCCTGACTCATGAGTCAGGTAGTACAAAGTTTGAAAGTCTGGTGTGACGATCTGAAATTAAAAAATATATATTTGATAGTGAAAGCAGGAGAAAAAAAATTTTATTCTAATACAGTGGGGAAAATATTTTAATCTAGCTCGAAGTTACTTTTGACCCATGCTCTTTGCTGGAAAAAGCCTTCCAGTAATATTAGTAATATGGATTTCGAGAGCCTGCAAAGTTAGGGAATTCAATTTCGAATTACTAGTGCTGAATTTCGATTTCAACTTGTTGAGTTGAAATTTTGATTCCGATTTCGATTTCGAATCGAAAGTTGATTTCGAATTCGATCAATTTGGGATAATGAATTTCGTTCACCAATATGTATCTTATGAAAATTGGGTTTTATTTGTAAAAATGTAGTAACTTAGCTCAAAATCTTAATCTAAAATTTCGTTAATTCAAAATCAGTGTTCGTTAAACGAATAAATCCTGGATGAATTAAAATATGTATTAATTTTGTATTAATACAAAAGCATACGATATAATGGACAATTTTTCCATAAAACTTTTCGACACTTTACCAATATCGATCATTGTTTCAAAAATTCCTGGTGTTAACCAGATGATATGCCCATGTACGCGGTGGGTTGGGTAGTTAACTTTCGCAGTAACCGTAGCAAGAAAAAGTAAAAAAAAAACTACCGTATTCGTTTCTACATTACCTGTACAATCTCATTATGGTAAAGAACATACCATTCAGAATTTAGCAGACAATGGAGGAAGCAAAAGCTGAAAAAACACATGCTGAAAAAAACGTCTATTCTTATCCCCAATCTCACTTCTTCCAGCTTAGATTCCCTCCAGACAATTCAATTGCGGGCCAAACCTCTTTCAGCTTTGACTCATTGATTCAAACTCAATGATTCAAAATTATTTTCTTGCTTCTCTTCTCTCTCACTTTGATAATTTAATTTGATTTAAAAGCACTTAATGCGTTAATTTTAATCAACAAAATAAGAATTCATTCAAATCAATTAAAATATCAGCATCAAGTGAAGACAGTAGAGGCCTGTGTCAAGTCAAGACAGAAGAGGCCACCGTCGAGAAGAGACTAGTGGACTAGTGAAGTAAACGTAATTTAATTAATCAAAATCTAAATTAGATTATTTTGATTAAATTTTTTAATATCTAATAATAATTATTCATATTATCGTTTACCCTTGAGGATTTTTTGAAAATATTCACGAATCATAAAATTTGAAGACGTATCAATTGTTAAAAAAAATTTTTTTTACAATAATACAACCTAACAACAATGTTGTTAGGTTGTAAGTTTGTTAGGGTTTACATTTAACACAACTTAACAAACTAAAAAGTGTTCAAATGTCATGATTCGTGAAGAAACGCAAAAATCGGAATTTTTTTTTCAAAAAAAAACAAGGTGTTGGGTAGTTAGAAAAAAATTTTCGAAGAATTTTTTTTTAACTGTTTAAAACAACTTTAAATGTCGTGATGCGTGAAGAAAAGCAAAAATGCATAAAAAACTTACTTATTTTTTCGACCAATCTCAAGGGTATACCCCAACCCATATTATCACTTTAATATTAATCGAACTCCCAGTCAGAAGATCGATGCTCATCAATGTCTGTAAATTGAGATTGGTTGAAGTTAAATTCTATCATGTGGTGTCAAATTTATTCTAATTTGCGCAAAACTTTGAATTCCAGGTTGTATGACGCTAAGGAGATTTGATCTCTGCAAAATATCATTTCTTTCTTCTGTAACTCTTGAACAATCGACATCAGTAAGTTCAACTAAGCGGTGGATGTAAAGTACCATACTCTGATTGTGTATCAGCCCTGGTAGCCCATTCATTCCGAACTAGGGGTCTGCGGATAATCTATCTGACAGTTTTAAGGCGCCAGATATCCGCAACGTCCCTACTGCTAACAAATTAAGCCTAATCTAATAACCTAGCAAAAAATCTTAACACTAGCGCATTGGGCTGACACAATCAGCGGATGGTGATTTACTCGACTACCCAACTAGGTTCTGGGCTTATCTCAGCTCAGCTCGACTAGGTGTTACTTTCCCGGCAAACTAACAACCTTACTTAAACTTTAATTCAATAGGTTAGGTTTTTAAGATTGTTGTTGCGCTTAATGTTATATGGGACAGTAAAAGTCACCCGGTCAGCTCTGTTGAGATCAGCTTTATGTACTAGTAACGCACCATTCGCCGATTGTATCAGCCCTTAGCACTAGTGTGCTGATTTTTGTTAGGTTATTACATTACGTTGCATTTATGAACTAGTGGCAGATACTCTTTTTAAGCTAAATATGGAAAGTTTTTGAAACATTTCGCTGGATTTTTAAACCTAACATAAGATCCTAAAGGGAAATAATCCATAGAACATCAACAACCGCTACCAACATCTTTCCTGACGTTAGGTGTTTTGTTAGAAGGCAATGGGTTGATAGAGCTGATAAAATTGTTAGGTTGTTAGGTTGTTGTCAGCGGACGCTGCTTTACTTTGACTATTGGGTTTTCTGATTTTTCGGCTCAACTTAGCTCAGCTGAGCCAACATCACTACTCAATTTTGCTTTCGCCTCTGCTCAGCTCAGTTCAGCTCGCGGCTCAGCTCAGGTATCGGCTCAACTCAGCTCTCGGCTCAGCTTCGATCTCGGCTCAATTCAGTCCGGGTCTCGGCTCAGCTCAGCTGAAGATTTCAGCTAAACTCAGCTCTCAGCTAAACTCAGTACAACTCCCAGCTCAGTTCAGCTCAACTCATTTCTCCGCTCAGCTTAGCTCATGTTCTCTTCACTAAAAGTTGAGCTCGGCTTACATTTCAGATGATTTCAGCTCAGCTCAGGTCTCGGTTAAACTCAGCTCTCGGTTCAGTTCAGCTCAACCCTTGGCTCAGCTTAGTTCAACCTATGGCTCAGCTCAGTTCAACTCTTGGCTCAACTCAGCTCAACTGTCGGCTCAACTCAGCTCAGCTCAATTCAGCTCTCTGCTCATCTGAGCTATTTTCTCGGCTCAACTCAGCTTTCGCTTCAGCTCAGCTCAGCCTTGGCTAAACTTAGCTTTCGGCTCAGCTCAACTCAGGTTTTGGTTAAATTTATCTTTCGGCTCCAATTATTATACGCTCAGTAGAATTTTATGTAACTACCTATGTAATTGGAAATGTCAGTTACCAAACAATACGGTACCATAATTTCAAGAGTACAGTTGAGAGAGTTTTTGTTGATCGTTTTATTTCATAGAAGCAAGATGAGGCTTCCCCTCCAGGCGCGAGCTAAAGTCGTCGAACTTTCATGCCAATATCGGAACGAGCCTCAGAAAAGTATAAAGCAGCGGTACAACCTGGATCCGATTGGAATCAAATTACCCATCACAAGGAGACTAACTATTGCGTCAATTATGGACAAATTAAAAAAATATAATACTCTTGGAGATCTAAAACATACTGGCCGGCCAAAATCTTCAACAAATGAAATGAATTCAGCAAGTATTTTGGCATCCATCGGCTTAAATCCAAAAGTAAGCATGCGTGAGCTTGCTCGAGAGTCTGCACTGACTAGGGAGACCCGACCTTCAATGTTTGAACTTTTTATCGAGTTCGACTGGTATTAATGTAGTTTTTTCTTGGGATTTGAATGGTAACCTCCGTTACTGCCATTGGTCACTCCAACTCACTCAAATTTAATTTTGAAGTTGGAAATATTGAAAACAGGTATGAGTAAATACCACTAAAAATTAGTGTATAATTCAACATGTGAAAGTGGCGTGGTTGAGAGAGGCCACAGCAGTTTTATGCTGAGAATCTTAAAGTCGTAGGTTCGAATACTACTCCCTACATTCAAATTTTTTTTTGTACTTAAGACTAAAAATGATACTACATTTNGAAAAGAATTAAATTAAATTAATTGAAAAGAATTAAATTAAATTAATTTTATTTCATTTTATTAAAAAAAAATGAAAATAAATTTTTTCAATTAATTAATTCTGTCATTAATTACATACGTTAGAATAGGGTACGCAAAATTTGCATCAATTTAAAAATTTTTGAAAAAAAAAAGTCGAAGGTAAGGAGTAGTATTCGAACCTACGACGGTAAGATTCCCAGCATAAATTTTCTGTGGCCTCTCTCAACCACGCCCCTTTCACATGTTGAATTATTCACTAATTTTTAGTGGTATTTACTCATACCTGTTTTCAATATTTCCAACTTCAAAATTAAATTTGAGTGAGTTGGAGTGACCAATGGCAGTAACGGAGGTTACCATTCAAATCCCAAGAAAAAACTACATTAATAACAGTCGAACTCGATAAAAAGTTCTAACATTGAAGGTCGGGTCTCCCTAGTGAGTGTAAGGTCAACCGGCAGAATCCTGAAGCAGCATAATTTTCACCCTTACAAAATTCAGCGTTTGCACTAACTGAATGAAGAGGATCCTTACCGAACATCAAAATTTGCTGAAACTTTTATGGAAAGGTTCAATGAGGATGATTCTTTTGTTTTCCGTACTATCTTTTCTGATGACAGCACATTTTTTTGTAAATGGTGAAGTGAATCGACACAATTATCGATACTGGTCAAAACAGAATCCTCATTGGTTTTATCCTATTATAACCCAAAGTTCCCCTAAGGTCACTGTATAGTGCGGAATTCTTGGTGACCAAATTATTGGACCTTTTTTTTTCGATGAAAATGTCAACCACGCAAACTACTTGGGGATGCTGAAAGAAGCCCTACCTGAAATAAACCAGTCTGCTCAGGATCAAAATATTAATGAAGACGCAGTTTGGTTTATGCAAGACGGGGCCCCAGCTCATTTTGCCCGTTCTGTACGTGAATATCTTGACCAAACATTTCTCAATAGATGGATTGGCAGACGTGGTACAATTGAGTGGCCTGCAAGGTCACCTGACCTTACACCTCTTGATTTTTGGTTATGGGGTTACTTGAAGGCTGTGCTATATCAAGACCCTCGTTCTGAAACGGTAGAGCAGCTGAAAGCCGCAATTATTGGATCAATTCAAGGGATTAAAATTGGAATTTTTAAACGTGTCCAGAAAGAATTTTACGACAGACTCGGATTTTGCTTGCTTGCTGATGGTGGACATTTTGAGCACTTGGTCTGAGGTAAATTCAGTTTTAATTTTTCAGATGCCGATGTATGATTTTTATAATAACCAAATCAAATTTTTCAGATGCCGATGTATGATATTTATAATAACCAAATCAAATTTTTCTGATGCCGATATGTGATTTTTATTTTATCCAATCAAATTTTTCTGATGCCGATATGTGAGTTTTATAATAACCAAATCAAACTTTTCTGATGCCGATATGTGATTTTTACAATAACCAAATCAAACTTTTCTGATGCCGATATGTGATTTTTATAATAACCGAATCAAATTTTTCTGATGCCGATATGTGATTTTTATATTAATCCAATCAAATTTTTCTGATGCCGATGTGTGATTTTTATAATAATCCAATCCAAATTTTCTGATGCCGATATGTGATTTTAATATTAATCCAATCAAATTTTTCTGATGCCGATGTGTGATTTTTATAATAACCCAATCCAATTTTTCTGATGCCGATATGTGATTTTTATAATAAAACCCAAAAATATTTTTCTGATGCCGATATGTGATTTTTATAATAACCCAAAGATATTTTTCTGATGCCGATATGTGATTTTTATAATAACCCAATCCAATTTTTCTGATGCTGATATATGATTTTTATTTTCTTTGCCAGATTTTCCATGTAAATGACCTTCTTAATGGTGGTGCACGACTCTGATATTTTTGGCGGGAATTAACTTTTGGTGTAAGAGGCGATGAGCAAGTCCTCTATAATTGTCTGCTAAATTTAGCCACACCCTGTAGATTACAAAGCTTAACTTAACTACTTAACATATCATGTACATGAAAAATTCAACAAATAATACATTATCTATGTAAAGCATTCTTTGAAAATACCGCGCATGTAAACATGAATCGTAGTACTTTTTAAATGTATACTGATCTATTATTGCAAATGGCTAAAAAGTAACTGTTCCAAATTGCAAATAATTTGAAAATTTTGATACTTGGATATGCCTGAACACTACTGTCCGCGGTGGACAGTTGGGAGGAATGTGGGCAGCAGGGAGGACGGTGTGCAATAGGTAGTGCTGTTGGCAGTAGGGAGGGCTGTGGACAGTAGGGATGGCCGTGGGCAGTAGGGAGGGCAGTTGGGAAGGCTGTGGGCAGTTAAGAAAGCTGTGTGCCGTAGGGAGGGCCGTGGGCAGTTGGGAGGGCTATGGGCAGTAGGGAGGGCCGTGGGCGATAGTGAGGGTCGCAGGCAGTAAGAACGGAGATATCGTGAAAAGAAATTTATCACATATTGGCAACGCTTGATGGATGTCAAAAAATTTAGACATGCGTGGTGGAGGTGAAGTAGGTGTCTAAAATTTTACACCATAAGTTTAGGCTACTTATAGAAAAATTGGCTATTATGAGGAAATACGATTTCGACGCATTCAAGTGGAAGATTCTAAAGATAATTCCTAAATGTGTCTAAAGTGTTAGACAACTGTGGAGTGTTCAGAGAAATATAATATTACAAAATATTTAATATAATTTGTTTTCTCATTTATTTATGGTGTTATGATAAAAGAAAAGTTTCCGACGTTGTTAGGTTTGTTTCTATGGAATTTATTTACATTTTTTCTCATGACTTACTTAGTAATCTACTCTATAAATCCTGCCTTAAATCAAATCTTGAAGCATTCTTAGTCTTCTTTTTTGATTACTCCATTTTATAGAGTTTATGGGCGTGCATCTACCCTGTCATGTGGGGATGGGTTAATCACACTATGTAATGCCGCCTAACACATCTCGCGTTCATAACCGACGGTCCAAATCTTTAGTCAGGTTTCATTATCAAGCTTAAAATTTGAAAAGTTAGTTTTTTTGGAAAACGAAACTATAATTTTAAAAATTTAGTTTGCATTATGACAACGATGATTCAATTTCGTCGAAGGTATATTTAAAAGTACTTATTGGCAAATTCAAGTTTATTGTACTAATTTTTAACAATATTCTAGCTTGCAAGGACAAACTACAAAGGAAAACTTTCTACCATGCAACTTTGAATGACAAGTTACCACCTAGGGTTTGTTGTCAATGAAAGGTAATTTGTTTCTCGTAATTAAGAAATTTTTTGAGGAATCCAGGTTTGGCTCTTTGGTCCTGGTACATGAGATATTTCGGTGACAATCTTGTAGTCCTTACTAAACGTGATCTGGGTCCTGTGCCACAATCACTGACATTTTGACAGTGACATATTGACATATCGACAGTTGACATTGACAGGAATGCTAAAATAACGCGCCACGAAAAAAATGTCATATTCAAGGATTTTTGACACTTGTCAAACTTTTCTGACATTTTTATGTCACATATAGTAAATATATTCGGTTTATTCTAAACTTTTCTTTGAAATCAAAATCAGTGGATGGGATGAAATTCATTCTTACTTTGTATTATTTTTTTAGTGGACGAAGCAATACGTCAATATCTTCACTGTCGCTGCTACTAGAGTCGCTGACATCAAACGTAGCCATAAGTCAACAATTTTTATACAAAAGATTTAATTTTCCAAACCTGACAGAGGTAAATCCCTCTGTCAAATATTTATGACATTTTTGACAAGTATAAGTCAATGTCGCACAGACGCAAAAAAAGTCAATGACAATTACTTGTAAAATGTCAAATTTTCCCTGTCGAATGTCGAAATTCATCTGTCACTGTCATATGTCACTACCATCTTTGTGGCGTGATATTTTGTGTAAATTGTTGACAAATACATGTGAATGTCAATATGTCAATATGTCATTTGATTGTGGCATAGGACCCTGATCACACTTAAAAGATCACTTTGATTCATTAATTAAAAAACAAATAATACCACTCTCTAAGTATTTTCAGGAATCATAAGTCACACCTATTGAAACATGTGCTGATATAAAAACGGAATTTGGAATCTGGTTTTTCAAATTTGTGTGTTTTGCACACTTTACCTCTATATTACCTCCGTTCTTCAACCACAATTCTCTTTTGTTCACGGTTTTCTACAAGTAGCTTCTCATGTCCTATTGTGGGGACATCAATAATTATTGTTGACTGACTTGAGTCAAACTAATGAGATTTGTGGTTGAGAACAGATCGATAATTATTATGACTAGTTGCTGATGCAGAGGTGTAGGAATATTCTTGTAAAGAACATCATAGGCCACTACCACTTACTATCTAAAAGTACGGATTTTGCTCTATTAAGTATTAAATTACAAAATAAATTGTAAATGAAGACATTCGCCTTAACCTCCATTCTTGGAATTTTAGTTTTATGGGAGCCATACTCAACATCAGCTGATGATGGACTTTATGTAAGTTACTAATTCAGAAGAGGAGAAAAGTTCTTCATAAATCTATTTATGTTATTAATGCTTAAGACTTTTGATCAAGAAGTTCAAAAACATACCTAACAAAACTCTAAAAGTATTGATGAACAGAGTATTAAAGTATTAAAGACACTTTTAACGAATGTTAACACTTTCTCAGTTTAAGCATTAACTGGCTTTACTTTTCTCTCTGTTTATGAATAATTTGAATAAGATCTTCAATTTTAATGATATTCAATTTACTCTCGAACCGAATAGCATTAAGCCGTCGGCGGGATTCGCATATTACAGTTTTCCAAACAAACATCTTAAAATTGGAGTTGTGTGCGGTTGTCATTTAGTTGTATTATGATTTAGTCAGCGAACGACATTTCATAAGAAATTTCGAAAATTTCTACACAGATACTGCTATCTATAGAATTTTTAAATCTTAGAACAGGATTTTTGGTATCTATGATTAATTCCATGTTTCTTTCAATTAGTCTATCGCGAATCGCAGATTTCATCAAAGTAAAATGTCGTACCCTGTGTCCCGGAAATGTTTAATGTGGCGCAAGTAGTACTCACGTTGTGCTGTTGTCATTCCATTCCAAGAATACCGGTTTACTGAATAATTTACGATATCATTTTCTGAATGTTTCTTTACCAACTCTTGGAATGTTGTCACCTTCTACACACTTTTGCTGCAAGGTTTCACTGTAGAATACGCAAATGACTTTCATAAAAGCGATGAGAGATTTGTCTGATTACAGAGATTATAAACGGATCAATTTGTTTTGTGTGATTATCAGGTGTATTGTTTTCGGTTTTTGGTGGTAGAACTGTGAATGACTTTTTTACCGTAGATAAGTTAACACCACATGCTATAGCAGTGCCTGATTCACAATTCTAATTCCATTTTTTTTCAGAAATTTCTTCGGTGTACCCCCCCCCCNTTGGTGGCAAGCTAAAAGTAAATCAAAGAATAAAGACTTATCTGAATCACAAATTAAACTTTTTAACTTCAACGTCTAAAAATTGAAATGAGAAGACGCGCACATCTCTAAATGAAAAACAGAGAATCTCGCGGCGAGAACTTCGTGGGCTTAATGCTATTTGGTTCGAGAGTATATTATATGCTGATGATCTTGCAGTTGCAATCTTTACTTTTAATAAAAATCTTTCCAAAAGTATGGATATTATTACAAATGCTCTTTGGATTCTTGATAATTGGTGCGTAAGCACAGGGATGCATATGAATTATGATAAACCCGGATTTATGATTTTTAGTAAACCGCATGATAATCCTACAACCATTGATATTTTAGAAATTAAATTAAATAATAAATGGATTAGATGGACAAATTCATTTAAACATTTGGGAGTGTTATTAGATCAAGCTCTTTATTTCGATTTACACTTTTCTAATATTAGTAAAAAGATTTCTCTTTCTTGTGCGAAACTAAACGGATTAAAACGTTCCTTTAATAAACAAATTTTTGTTATTCTATTAAACGCATTCGTCGTCTCATATATTGATTTTTGTATTGTTGTTTGGGCTGTTCAGTCTGTCAGTAAACTAAAAATTATTCAAAATAAAATTAACTCGTCTCTTACTGCGCGTAAAGCATCCTTGCTTTACAATGTTTTATTGCCTACATAAACAAGTGGGAATTGAAGCTACACCTATGATATTTTACGATTATGTTCCAAATCGCTTTTTCTTTCATAAAAATCAATTTTATCGCCCCAAGATGGCAACGTCGAGCTTACAAGCGTCCTATATGTCTAAGCGCCATATGGCTATGGGTTATTTAATAGACTTCTAATTACTTTCTTTTTTCCAACTCTTTCAAAATCTAGGAAGAAGATATTTGGTTTATTTTTAATCATCATTTTTGACTCATCTCTTAATCGTGAAAACATTCTAGATATAAATGAGTCGGTATTGTTTGATATTTATGAAAATTGCAATTTGCACTCTGTTTTTAGAGAGAACTCAATTTTACACTTTCATTCAAACCTATATAATACTGAATTTTCAAGTCTACATTAAAAATCTATCAGATCATTTAATTGCTGAAGTTTCTACTAGAGTTACTATATCGGAAGGATCTCTTAAGTCTCTGGTACACAAATCAAAAACATTTAAAAGATCATTTGTATAAATAGCAATTCAAATATGGAACAACTTTTTAACTCGTAATAGAGGTATACCATTATCCTTCAACCCATTTAAAGATAATGCGGCAAAATATGTAATGATTGATAGAATGAACCGATACATTTCGGATTAAAAAATATATATATCATAATTCATTTTAATAATTTGTACTTGTACAAAGTAATCATAAATTTTCCACTAACACTACCACTATAATTGACTTTGGTATTTTGGGATTTTGAGGAATTTTGATTAAAATCGAAATTGATTGTGAATAGTTTCGTGGTTAAATTTCAAAGTTCACTTATTATACTACTGTATTTAACATCTAAAGAGGGAACCACCATGGGTGATCATCCCCGAAATAATGCAAATAAGGCTTTTCTAGTAGGATTACCATTATTAATAATATAAATATAAAAATTTCTTGCCATTGGGTCATAGGGTCAACGTGACAGGGGTTTCTTCATTTACCTAAAAACTTTTTTTCGTTACAATAATAAAAATGTGAATGTTAAAAGTGCGTTTGAGAGGCTGTCATTTCAATCAGGTGTAGTTAGCGAGGTGGTGTAAATGAAAGGGTTAAAGTTGCTTAATACCGGGTTCGATTGCTACCTCTTTCATATTTTTTTTTCTTACAATTTTCATACTTATGCCAATCATATTCTATAAATCTAAAAACATGCATAACGCAGTGTAGTTAGAGTCTAAAATTTAGAAGATAAGAATTTTCTGAAAATTATAAGTCATTTACTTGTGTATATGGCCTCATACAAAAAATAAAAAACTAAATACCCTAAATTCCCGCTTACAATTTGCCCTTGCGAATAATTTGCCCTGGTTCACTATTCGACAATTTTTAACACCAAAATTTAAAAAATACAATTCACACCATAGATAACCCACGTTTAATATTCATTTATTCATTTACAATAAATAGACATTTCTGTCATTTAAACATATCACGTGACTTATGGGACAACATCATTATTCACGATTATTACAACTATTATTCACGAAAGTTTTAAGAAGAGTTAAAATAGTTGGAAATGAAATGAAAGAGTTATCACGAGGGCAGATTGTCACAATCAATTTAAAACATTTCTAAAAAGTAATTAAAATTTCCGTAAAGTGATACTAATTACTAATCATTATTTACCAAACCTAGCCTGATTTGTAGACAGTAGTAACATAATATTAATGATTAAGGATTATGAAAAAATATTCCGTTAGCCTAAATAAATTCTTCGTGCAAATGTCTAGAATTTGGTTAAAATTTGAATTTTTTTGCGCGGTCAGTATTCACAGCTATTTAATCCGAGAATACGTATATGGCTTCATATCAAAAGAATTACAAACTAAATAATANGTATATGGCTTCATATCAAAAGAATTACAAACTAAATAATACCCTAAATTCTCGCATATAATTAGCCCTTTGACATATGATACATTTGACAANTGTAAAAAACTTAATTCTGAAGGTTATTTTAAACTAACCACCGCTACACCGTTATCGAATTACCGGATGTAGACAATTAAAACTCAGCAATTTTTAATTTTTAACTTTAGTTTTATATTTTTAATCCTGTAATTCGGTATTTACGTAGCGGTAATAAATTTAAATGAAGATTGATTTTTGTCCAACACGCAACAGAAATGCGTAATCGATTGAAGATGTTTAAAATTGGAAACTTTAAAAGTAGGGCCATATTCGATATTGATGTAGCGGTAATAAATTTTACACAAAAAGTATTTGTTGGATGACTTGTGCCATCAAATCCTTGTCTTATGTTTGTAAATTTGATTTTAATTTATTTGTTAATTCGATATTGACGTAGTGGTAATAAAGTCAGAATTTAATTTACTGAATACCAACAGTATTATTTAATTAGATTTTATCAAAAATTATCTANTGGTAATAAAGTCAGAATTTAATTTACTGAATACCAACAGTATTATTTAATTAGATTTTATCAAAAATTATCTATGTCACGAAATCTAAAATTACAATACATATTTTGTCCGTTATACGGTTAAGATGACCCGTCACTATTAAGTTTGGGTGTAGTCTGCGCATTAGTAGATAAGGATAAAAGAACATTGGCAACATAGTTGAGGTTTCTCTAAAATTTTCAACATTTTCAGTTACATTTTTCTAAGCGTTGGCGCTAAATGTAAGTTCTGCTCGTGATTGAATCTTACTCTACATGAACCATAGTTTCACCACATACAAAGAAATGGACTTACATTTAGCGCCAACATGTAAATAATTCCAACCAAAACTTTCAATTTCCCCATAAGCTCTAATAGAAAATTGATTGATTTAGAGTACGGTTTTGGCAATGATTTTTTCAAAAAATTCAAAGTATTTAAAATTTCCGAAACAGGAATCATGGTCTAGATGAGTGAAACTAAATATTAAATCGTTTCNCATGGTCAGGATGAGTGAAACTAAATATTAAATCGTTTCTTAAAATTAAAATCTTAAAATTAGAAAACTTGTTGCGCACGGGTTTGACACAATTGAAGAAGAACCACATAAAGGGCTATTCGACAAATAAGCCAAAAAAAACTTCAAAATATAAATAGGGTTTTGTCCCACGCCGTGTGCGAGCTCATGATAATTTTGGGTTTTCTGGGACCACCGCAGAAAAATTTGCAGACGCTTCGCG
>NIPM01000099.1:176749-308494 GCA_002738285.1 Holacanthella duospinosa
GGGTTCCTGTACATTGACGAGCATTGGGGTTTTCCTCTATGCATGGTTCAAAAAATTCGCTCGGAAATCGCAATTTCCTGTGACATTATACGAAAATTAACTCACCTTTTTCTAAGCAACCAGAAGTCAAATTCGCTTCCAGTTTTTTTTCCAAATTACCCTAGTTGATCTTCCCCAGATGGGTAATTTTTAGTTTATTACTTTGGTTAGCGTTTGGTTACATTTTGGTTTTCAAATCGAACCATAATTTCATTCAAAAATTTGGCACCACAACGGTAACTCAACCAAGGAGAAAGTTTTGCCGATTTGCCGCACCTCTTCCAAATTAGCTAAAGAGAACTTCACAACTAAAAAATGCATCTGCCACACTATGTTGAATTCTGCTATGCATAACAGATCAACTTGAAATTCTGAAATCGATTGCCTAAACGAATAATGAAAAATAATTTAGGTGCATTTTGAATTTTTCTATAAATAAATTTTTTAAAGCTTGTAAAAAACTATTTTTGTTTGACAGTCATATACTCAATGAACAATCGGCATTTAGACAAGTATAGGCAGATCAATTTGAAATTTTGCCAAGATGCTAAAATCTGAATTCGCCGCTGCTTCCATTACTATAGAGTAAACCAAAACCGACTGACATCGGATACACACCCCAACCCCCGCCCTAACAAAAGTAACTAACAATCAGGGGGTGGCGGTACAACATAGAGATGGTTTTGAGAATAAAATTGTCTGGGAATGACGTCACTGTTATGCACTTCGAATTCCCTAACATTTCTCCTAGTGAATTTTCATGACATCTCATGAAACATTTGTAGAATAGCTCCTCTATGGAATTCGAGTAAATGATACGTTAATCGACTGGAAATTTATCGTAGATTACGAATTTGACACCCATTGTTGGCGGTCAAGTTAAGCTTTGCAAAATTTTTGCAAATTTGTGCCAAAGAAATTTTTGTTTAGGATGACAAAATGTACTAGAATTTTTTACTTTCTCCTGGAATTTCACTTTCACAATTAACCCTACATTTATTACAGTGGATAAACGGATTTACTCTCTCCAACCTAAGTGTAATTGAAGTCACTTTTTAAGATTTTGATTACCTTTACTGCTTTCTTTGGATTCAACAGTGTAAAATGAATATTCACGATCACTTACTGTATTTCCCTCGAATTCAATAGTGTCCACGATCTGTACTTTTACAAACTTTAACAGTGCACGATCAATATTTACGATCAGTTACTTTTTCTAAATTCTTAAAAAAATAACTGAATTCACTATTGTAATTTTTAATTGTTTGAACAACCACGTTATTGCTACCATGTGGGAATAATTATTGGTTCATGGACCTTTTAATTATAAGAAAGTACAAGTATCCAAGAAGTCTTAGTTCGTCAAGGGTTATATTAACACTGCTATTTATTAGATGTAGAAAAATGAGTATGACAAAGTTTCGTGAAGGGAGTGCTTTGAACTTTGTACGTTATACGTGAGTCATGAGTCTAAGGGTTCTAAAGGACAGTAAAAACAGAAAATAGCTAATAGAGACTATCACTTTAGACATTCTCCAAACTCGTGATAATTATCTCTAATAAATGGCGGTAAACTAAAAAATAACCCATCTAGCGAAGGTCAACTAGGGTCATTTGCAAAAAACTGCAAACGATTTAGACTATTGGTTACTGAGAAAAAGGTAGGTATACTACGGGCAAAATGGCGGCGCGAAACCCGATTTTGGCGCAAAATTTAATACATTGAAAGCGCTACAAATGACAATCGATAGTGTGGTATATGTAGCTCTTATTATCAAAATTTGAAAGAATTCAGTTAATTGCGTGACATTCGGCACTGAAATATATTCTTATGACAATAGTAGGGGAGACCGGGTATAATTGGTGCGGGAGTAGGTTGGTGCAATGTATCCTGTACGAAGCACAAAGTGCCAAAAATTTTGAAACTTTTAGTAGAGGTAGGGTTCAGTTATGTGACAAGTTTCCAGAGGAAAAAATTGTTGAAGAAATTGTTTCTTAATAATTAGGCTCATCGAAAATTTTGAGGTCTAAAAACAGTTTTTTTTGTAACCCTATCTTTGTTGGTAGCAGAAGACACAAGTTATAAATAATTTATAATAAAAGTTTAATCATAACCTTAAATAATACTTGTTCATCTCAATAATGTTATAAAAAAATAATTCCAAAACAATTCAATATGAATTTATCTGTATCCCCAAAACGCACCAACTCACCCCAAGCTATGAACCAACTATATCCGATATGGGGAGAGTTGGTGCAAAAAATTTTCAGTTAATTAATTAAATTTATCTCTTCTGATTTAATTGAGCGTTACAAGTAAAATGCATCTTTGACTTACTAGAAAGTTAAAGTTCCGTTGGGGACAGTTTTTAGAATTATTAAGTCAAATCTGTCTTCAGAAAAAATCATTGTCTGAAAAATGCACCAACTATACCCGGTCTCCCCTACCTCCATTGATAATATTTTAATGAGAGAAAACGGGGGAATTAACTTTAAGCACTACTTATTTCGCGCAATGGTTCATGACTCCCGCAATCACTATCAAACCGGTAAATCGCAGGAACATCGGGATAATTCAGCCTGAAATTGGGCCTACTTGGTCTTATTACCTACAGTTAACTAACTGGCCATGATGCAAACTATTCATTAATTCGTGTATTAGTAGTGCTTAAAGTAAAAATATATTAAAATAAAAACGGAAAAATGTGTTTGCAAATTCGTGAAATAAGTACTAGCCTGTAAAAATTGCATTTTGGCAGTGGGCAGAAGGGAAGGTGGTGGTGTTTCATGCACATATAATCGTCGGATGAGCATGTAAACGTCTAATGGACATTTGCTATGATTATTTGTCAACATTCACTACACACGTGCAACGAACATATATAATGCACACTTCACAAGTAAAATACATGATCCTTGCGCAAACGAGGTCAGAGTTGACCCCATCTTGCTCCTTGAAGTCGTTTTGAATCAGAGCGTGGACGGGCGGATGGACAAAACATGTCCATAATGTTTTTTCAGCACATAAAAATCAGTAGCTCCTAGACACCGCTAACATGAGCTATAAATGCAGGCATGTTTGTAGAGGTAAGTAGGGACGCCTGGAAATGTCGAAGTAATGTTCAAAATTATTCGATGATGAGCATTAACTAGGGATGCTTGACTTATAAGGAAAAATTTGAAAGAAACTTAAACAGACTTATGTTTGTAGAGCCAATTAGAAACTTCTAGAGATAGCATAACAGGGCAAACTTACGTTCAAAATTATTTTATGATTGGAACCAGCTAAGAATGCTTGATATAACAGGAAGAATTGTAAAGAAGCGTAAAGAGATGAAGATTTGTAGTCAAATAGAGACGGCTAGAAGTAGCATAACGAGTCAAACTTGCATTTAAAATAACCCCTCTATGTTCGCTGTTAATCATGAATGCTGTTGAAATGTAATGTTACTTTAGGAAAACTTCTTTGCAACTATTTTGATGTTAGATAATAAAATTCTTATCTCTAACCAGTATCGGTGTTAGAGGCGAAGCCTACAAATGGAGTATGCTAGGAATAAGTAGGTCGGAGCTTGTATTCGAATGTCTCTGCTGCGGTGCTGCAATGCGTTATATACAATTTCCCCAAGAAATGTAAACGAGCCAAAAATTCTTGAAGATTATAGACTAAAATAGAAAATTAGAGAGCGTGGAAGTAATGTGCGGTTGCGACAAGCCCAACTAGCATAATAAACCACAAAGCACTTGGTGTTGCTTGGAAACTTCATTCACTCTGCTTCAGTATCTTCACACTGAGGTTTCGAGAAGATTTAGAACATCTAGATTTACCATTTTTGGCGACATGAAAGAAAAGTTAAGTGTGATTTATAGTCTCACCCGCTTTGGCAATTTGGCTTTCTTTGCAAACCCCGGTATTGTCAATAGCATGCGCTGCGACCCCATTCCCATAGTCGCAATTGCAAAAAAAGACCAGACGAGGTACTACTGCCTCTTTAAATTGGAGTTTACACAGTACGTCATTTGAATTTGATCTTATACTTGAATTAACAGTGGGAGGAAACACTACAGAACTCTGTTTTCTACCATACAGAGGTCTGTATAGTATAACATACAGACCGCTGTATGGTAAAAGACAGAGTTCTGTATGCTACGTCATGCGGACGAAGGACAAGTTTGGTTACTGTGAGGGGATAATAGAAGTGAAATGCTCGCGGATAAAAATCACTGTTTGTTGCTCGACATCTCACACATTAGCAACAACGAATGAATTGAAATTAATAAATTATTGCTCGGACTGTTTCAAGATTGATTGCCTAAGGAATAAATCCGTACTGTATCTCTACTTTAGAAGTAATTAATTTTTAATCCGATTTATTAAAAAAAATGATACGAAATCAATGCCTTGCTATAACACTCATTCACTTGTAAACTATAGACTTAGATCACATCAAGTAACCTTATTCTCTATTATAACTAATCCAGCTTCAATTTTTGTCCCAATACAAAGTAGTAAAATATAATTTGAACAACTGCTAAGTGTTCAGTGCAGGTACAATAATTATTTTTTGAGGTTTGTTGAAACCACCCGCGAATAAATAGGTTCTATAAATACGACAGTATTTATGAAATGAAGTGAAAGGAGCCAAAATATAGCCCAAAAGTCACCTCTAGGGGCCAAAGAAATTTTAAAATAACAGTATTCAAAGTTTCATATTGAAACTAACAAATGCCTAATTTTTTACACGTNGGAGCCAAAATATAGCCCAAAAGTCACCTCTAGGGGCCAAAGAAATTTTAAAATAACAGTATTCAAAGTTTCATATTGAAACTAACAAATGCCTAACTTTTTACACGTCAAAATTATTTTTCAATAATTTGTACTATTATTATGCTATTATATCTACTTCCTTAATGATTTGCTGAAATATAAACAATTATTGCTGTTTCAAGCGATCTTATAATTCTATGCTGTTTTCGGGATGCATTTTATCACAATTCTCCCCTCACAATTGTGTAAAATCATCATTTCCTAGATTCTGGGTCCTATGCCAGTCACTGACATTTTGACGGTGACATATTGACATATCGACAGTTGACATTGACAGAAATGCTAAAATNACGCTCAACCCAAAGCAGGACAGTCCTGTCTTGGAAAACTGAGTATGGTATAACAAAGTTAAGATTATTAGCTGAATACAGATATCATATTGTATAAAATCAGTTTCTACGAATAAAACCTGATTCCTGACAAACTAACAAAAAACCAGAAATGACGATTAAAGTATCTTGCTCTACTAAAGTTTAATTCTTTCCTTGTATTCTCAGGATTTCGAATCACAACACTTCTTTCTAGGAGGAAGTTCTCATTTCTATCCTTATCATAAATTTGTTGGAACTGAATTAACATTAAAAAATGAAACAATGTTGGTGGATTTTCGGATGAACAAAGTGGAGTTTGAACCAGATACTTTGCTGGGAGCATTAAAAGGTTTCACAAACTTGGAATACATTGCATTAACAGATGTCGTTTGGAACGGTATGTTTAAAGAAAAATTACCATTACCACGGTTGAAAAGCTTCGAACTCCGAAGGACAAAATGGGGATTTTCTAAAAGCAATGTTGACGAATTCTTGAATTTCATTTTCTTCTTATCTTCTCAACAAATGAAATCAGCTGACATGACTATTATTGTCAGAGGAGAGCTTGGAGGGTCCTTTGTTTTTTACTCTAAAATACTACATATTGAAGACGTACCGTTTGAGCTACCACAATACTTTACTTACAAGACACTTGAGATGGAAAACTCTATTCTAAATATAAAAGCGTTCAATGGATCTAATGTTTCAGATTTAAAACTCGCAAGAGTATCAATTGTCGATGGCTCAATGATGGACCTTTTGCAAAATCTCGAAAATGTCCAGAAGTAAGGAGTGTAAACAAAGTTTCCCGTCATCAATCATCCAAAAAAGTATTTTTTTTAAATTGTATTTTTATAGGCTTACTTTAAAACGCATAACTGAATCTAGTGAAATAATTTTTGACATGGCATTCCTGAATGTCGACAAACTGGAATTACTGTCATTAGAGGATGGATCCTTTCTGAATACCTTGCCGTCGTCGCCCATACAATTCAATAGTTTAACCCAATTAGAATTATGGAATATTTCCTTCAAAATGACTGGAATACAATTCCCGTCAGGAGTACTCAAGAGGGTTGAACTTGTCAACACATTCTTAACCAATGGGTTTGAGTTTCTAGGTGAAGTCGAATCACTGATAGAAGTTACTGTAAACAACAGTGAAAGTATTCCAAAACCAATTTTCGACTTAGCAATCTTGCGAAATTCAAGTAATAATGTAACTACCCTTTCTTTAGAAAGTTCGTCGTTGACAGTATCGACGTCTGTCCAGTTTTCTCAAATTTCATATTTATCTTTGGAAAATTGTCATTTGGACAGAGCTTTTATCAAACAAATAAGACATGTCTTCAACAATGTTAAATATGTTTTCTTAGAAAATCAAATCAATGACGAGCTATTGGAAGAATTTTTAAAAACTGATATGCAACAATTGATAATTAGCGGTCTTGGGAACATCAAACGTGAAAATGTCGCAGTGCAAGAATTTTTACGTCAAGTGAAAGCACCGACAAAGGAGAACGCTGTCAGTGTCGTAAAAATTAATGGAAAGTGGCAACACCTAGGGCAGCACAAAACAAATAACGACAAAGGAGAGTCAACTGTGTTCTACATATATGTATCAAGTTTGTTCATTTTGTGTGTACTAGGAATTGTAGGGAACATCATTAGTATGGTTGTTCTCTCGCGCAAGGTTATGTGGAGTTCGAACAGTTGCCTACTGATTGCGCTTGCCCTCTTCGACACAGCTATACTTATGACACTGATTGCATCTCTTCCTCTTTACGCGTTTAAATTGGTTTCTCTATTTTTGAGAATTTACCAATTCCCTTTCGGAAAATTCGATAGTGGCTCCTATATCTACCTTCTTGGGAACAATCCAGTTTACACTGTTAAGGAGCTTGAAAATTTTCATGCAGAGTACATTTACCCATTGAGCAAAACAGGTATGAAGGCTAAGCAGTAACAATCGCATTAGTGTAAACATCATCAAACACAAATTATGTCAAGCAATCAATTGGCTTGCAGATATGAAAAATGTCCAATCAACGTAGTTTTAGTAGCAGAATAATTGAGTGACAGAACAAGAAAATATTGAGTTATTTGTAGTATTCCGGGAGCAATTTGATCGTGGGTAGTACCCGTTGGGTCAATTATGTCTTCTCGCCTGTCCGTAAGGTTGTAGGACATTTTAGATTTGGGTGGAGTTGCATTGGTAAATCCATAGGTCTAGTCAGGATTGGTTATATATGCAGTGTGTTCAAATAAGAAGGAGGAATTTTTGACAAATGATTTTGTGGAAAATCAAAAATTGATTCTATCACACATTTCCACAAATTTTGAACTGCTCAAGCTACTGAAAACCGTTACTAGTTTTGCCAAATTTTCTTGAGTTAAAAATTATCGGAAGAGCTTATTTGTGAGAGTTTTGAAAACTCTAGTACTGGATTTTCGCCTTCTTATTTGAACACCCTGTAGAGAATCTTAGTTATGTTTTAAATTTTTACTACAAATTTGTTTGTTTTTTGAGTAATTGCTGTTTAACTAAAATTCCTGTCAATTATTTATATTCGCGCTAGAAGGCTCTATGATAACGTGAACTGAAATGACTTAAAACCAGCTGTTGTCTTGTTGCGAGTAGATTATGAACATATATATATATATATATATAATGTAGACAAAATAATATAGTATATTATAAGAATATAAGCAAACAATGAGTCGAACCCAATCTTTGATTTAAATAGCGTCCTCTCTTCACTACAAAGTACCTTGCTGGTAGGCTAAACAAGACAGGCACTAATATTAAATCATTTGTCCCATTTAATGTCAAGGTGGCTCTATTACTATCTACAACTTTTTGAGTCTATTGGTATTAGCTTCATCTAACTTATTTTAGCATTATTAGATTCTTTAAGGGGGTTAGAACTTTCCGCTCCCATACGACACTTGTCAGTAATTAAAATAAATATTCTAAAACAAATTTAAGAATCTAATACACTCAACCATATTAAAATCATGCTATGAGTTTAAATTTCTTGTAACATTTTTTACCTCTATATCAAGTCATATTGCTTAGATACTTTTTGCTGCAACTTGAAGAACCTACATATAAAATTGATCCCAGAATAGATTGGAAAACTGACAACCATTAATCCCAAAAAGTTACAATAGACATTTCAAACAATATATTAGTTTTCAATAATTGGATGTTTATTTATATTCAGCACACACAGGATCAGTGTATATAACCGTGCTTATAACATTGGAAAGGTTTATAGCTGTCTGTTTCCCACTGCAAATACGAACTTGGACAAGCATTCGTAAATCTATTGGGTTCTCTTTACTGGTTACACTCATGGCGTTCCTTTTGAATCTACCGCGATGGTTTGAAACGACTGGTTCAGAAATTGAAGTGTTGTTGAAACGGGACCCTCGGCGATTGTTTATCATACAACCACGTTTAGAACGAATTTATAAAGAACCTAATATTCTACAACACAAAATTTACCGAGAGTACTACCACGGTTGGATTTGGACAGCTCTCATGTACATCATTCCAATTCCACTTCTTTGTTATTTCAATATTAAAATTTGGACTACGGTACATATTCATTAGTAATTATAATCGTACTATACCAATTTGATATATTGTATGGCTAATTTGTAGATTCGAATTTCAAATGAAATGAGGCGGAAATTCTCTACCAGAACCCCAGAAAGCGAAATGACTTCCTTGACTGTAATGCTCCTTNTACCAGAACCCCAGAAAGCGAAATGACTTCCTTGACTGTAATGCTCCTTTGTGTTAGCACCGCATTCATACTCTCTAACACTGTCAATGGATGTATTATTTGGATATTCGTATCTTTTGGAAGAGATGATCCCAGAGATATTGAAGTCATCTCTTGTATCCCTGTTAGTATNATTATACCAATTTGATATATTGTATGGCTAATTTGTAGATTCGAATTTCAAATGAAATGAGGCGGAAATTCTCAACCAGAACCCCAGAAAGCGAAATGACTTCCTTGACTGTAATGCTCCTTTGTGTTAGCACCGCATTCATACTCTCTAACACTGTCAATGGATGTATCATTTGGATATTCGTATCTTTTGGAAGAGATGATCCCAGAGATATTGAAGTCATCTCTTGTATCCCTGTTAGTATTAATTCCTCTGTCAACTTTATAATTTACTGTATCTTGGGCAAAAAATTTCGGAAAGAATTGTGGCTACTAATGAGGAAGTGTCAATGGAATCACAGAGATTCAGCTTCCTATTACCATAAACAATCTCTCTCAACTCAAGCGGGAAGTAGTAAAAATTACGTTAAATCTGCCTGTGCTTCCATTGCAGAGGAGCTATTTGAAACTGTAATGTGAAAATTTAGAAACTTTTAGTAGTTATTTAGTCAAAAGTTTTGTCTATTGTAAACGTTGAATGTAGTTAGTTGAATTATATTTTAACATAATTTATTTTATGATTTCAGATTTTATATAACGTTTGGGAGCAATGCAAAATAGACGCTTCTGTTTATAATCGGCTTCAAATCACTTTGCTTTTAGTAATTAACTGCATGATTTATCCATTTTCTACTATAAAAANTGTTTATAATCGGCTTCAAATCACTTTGCTTTTAGTAATTAACTGCATGATTTATCCATTTTCTACTATAAAAACAGAAAAATATTTAAAAAAAACTTAAACTTTGCTACTTGACATAGTGTGCTAAACTAATCCTGTTTTCTCGTTGAGAAATAAGATAATCTTGAGCATTAATGCTCTAAAGCTATTGTATTTCTTTCCAGTACTGGTATCTTATTATCTCTTGTATACTCATAGCATTTGATGTTTCTGTGAGCTTTATTTCATAAGTGAGAACTTTACTATTGTTGATTGAGGTNTGTTTATAATCGGCTTCAAATCACTTTGCTTTTAGTAATTAACTGCATGATTTATCCATTTTCTACTATAAAAATAGAAAAATATTAAAAAAAAACTTAAACTTTACTTAACTTTGACATAGTGTGCTAAACTAACCCTGTTTTCTTGTTGAGAAATAAGATAATCTTGAGCATTAATGCTCTAAAGCTATTGTATTTCTTTCCAGTACTGTTATCTTATTATCTCTTGTATACTCATAGCATTTGATGTTTCTGTGAGCTTTATTTCATAAGTGAGAATTTTACTATTGTTGATTGAGATATATGGTATAGAACAAAGTCAGAATAATTAAAAATTGTTCCTGATACACAAATCTGGTAAAGCACTTGTATATTTATAAATCATATTTTATTAAAACTTACTCAACAAAATTGCCACCACCTTTGCTGCATTAAATACTAAAGCATAAAACAAAATTTAGCTAAATATACAGTGTGTTCATATAAAAAGGCGAATTTCGGTTCTAGATTTTCAGAAACTTTCACAAACTAGACTTATGCGATACTTTACGACCTTAGAAAAGTGAACTAAACTTTTATAACAATGATTTTTAATAAATTGAGCAGTCCATACTGTGTATAAATAGTTGACATGCAATCAATTTTTATTTTTCCGGATAATCTTTTTTTTCGCCTTCTTATTATAACGCACTGTAGTCATTTTAGCTTCCATTATTGCAGCTACAGCTTTATTGGAGCCACACTCAACCGCAACGGATGATGAATCTCACGTAAATTATTAATTTGGAGAATGTGAAAGCGATATTATGACTGGATGCACCATTCGTGATTATTCGTAACCGGGGTTTAGAGAAAATTTAATCATTGATTATATTTTAATTGGAAAAAACCGGGCAATTAATTTTAATTACGATTTAATTGGCGGAGGGGTTCATGACTCCAGTAATCATTATCAAGCCTGTAAAATCAAGGATCATCGAAATAATTCATCGTTAGGTTAGACGTAATAAATTCAACAAAAGACATTTATTTCTACTAGCTGCTTTGCACTAACGCAACTGCCACATTTAAATTTTTAATTTCAGAGACTTCATTATCTGCTCCGATATGTCGATATCGACGTAACAGTAGTAAATGATTATATAAAATGGTAACAAGAATTTGTCCTAAGCTAAGTTACTAACACGCTTGCAACATTAAGTTACCAACTTTTTGGAGATTTGAGGTACTGCATCTGGCAATTCGATCTTGGCGTAGCGGTAGTGTAAATTTAACATGGGAGCTATCAAGGTTGCTATGATAAATTTATTTAAAAGAGCTAACAAAAGGTTAGGCAGTAACTCAATTATTTTTCAAATAATTTTCTTTCTAAATCACATTTCACAAATTTCATTAAACAAGAATAATCAAGATTGAGGAACAAGATTAAATTTTCTGTTAAAACTCATTACAACTGAATAAAATTGGTGTTCTGTCAACGTGCGCAAATAATTTTTAGAACGTTTTTTTTTTCAAATACATCTTAGTGGGAATTCTTCAGGTGAGGTGACATTTGTAATAACTTTAATAGACTTGTGTAATAGATTTGTCCTTTTAGCTACCTAATGCTACAATTACACCAGAGAGCAAAAGTTGCGCAACTTTTGTTCAAAAGTTTTATGCAATTTCTTGTGCAAGAAGTTGTATGAAACTTTTGTTTCATTATTGATTACACTAGTAACCAAACCTATGAAATTCACCTATTATCACTTCCGCTCAACTTGCCTCAAATGATTTATATTTGAAAACCCGCCTCGGAATTTTGTCAAATTGATGTTTTTTCAAAATAAAACTTGTCCCGCATTAACTTGTTTTTTACGAGATGGGGCTATTTGAACCAATGTGGTTCAAATCCTCCCATTGCTTATCCACATATCCCTTCCGTCCCTGTTTCCCTCCTTCTAGACCCTGTCAGCATCCCTTCCGTACATGCCCAGATCGCAAATTGATTAAAGGTATTGAGGTAGAAAGTCAAGCTAACCCAAAATATATTGGTTTTATCCAAAAAATCGGATCGGATCCCTGGTTCACCCATAGAATAATTTTCGCTTATGCTTAGTTCACTCAAAAATATTTGCGTCAGTAGCATATTGGGATTATATGCCAACTCACCAAATGTATATTGTGTACATATGTCAAATTAATTCAAAGTATATTGGGGGATATGTCAAATTCACTCTAAAAATGTGGTATGCTAGGTTCACGCAAAAAATATTAGTCGTATCGGAATTTCACACAAAGTGTATTGTGGGCTTGTAGAGTATTCACTCAAACTATATTAGGATTGTATGCCAAGATTAAGCAAATATATTAGGTTCGTATGCCAAGTATACGAACAATACGAAAATATACTTGCAATCGTTTTCTCAAAATTTATTAACGTCGTATACAAAGTTCACCCATAATATATTTCGTATGTATGCCATGTCCCCCCATTCAATATTGTATTACGTTTACCCAAAAAAATTAGGGTCGTATGTCAGGTTCACCCAAACGATATTGGGGTCGAATATGAAATCCACCATAAAAATTTGGGGTATACGTTAGTTTAATCTAACAAATATTGAGTGGAGTATGCTAAATTCAATAAAATATATTTTTATCGTAAGCCAAGTTCACGCAGTTATATTGGCGTTGCACGCCAAATTTACTCAAAGTATTATTGTGTTTCGTATGCCAAGTCATTCAAATATTGTTGAGTGACGTATGCCAAGTTTACCCGTAAAATATTGGTGTCGTATGCTAAGTTCACCTGTAAAGTTGGAATCGTATGCTGAGTTCACCATAATATCTGGATTTTATACCAAGCTTACCCAAAATAATTTTGGGATCAAATACCAAGTTCAACCAAAAATATTCCAGTCATATGTCAGTTCACCCGAAATTCATTTATGCCAAGTTTACCAAAAAAATATTTGATAAAAAATATTATCTTTACNTGTCGTATGCTAAGTTCACCTGTAAAGTTGGAATCGTATGCTGAGTTCACCATAATATCTGGATTTTATACCAAACTTACCCAAAATAATTTTGGGATCAAATACCAAGTTCAACCAAAAATATTCCAGTCATATGTCAGTTCACCCGAAATTCATTTATGCCAAGTTACCAAAAAAATATTTGACAAAAAATATTATCTATGAATTGAACCTCGGACTGATTTACCGAAATTCTTATTCCATAATCACCAGCCAATTGATTTTTTAGACATGAATAGGATTTTAAAACCTTTTAAGTTAACTTATGCAAGTGTGTTAGCAAATTATAATTTTGTAAATAAAGGACGCATGCACATTTTTTAATTATTTTTAAAAGCAAGGGAGGGATATTTAATGTGCTTTAAAATTTAATTGGAAACTTTTTTACTGAAAAATTTGTTACCGCTGGTTCTGGGACTCGAACCCAGATACACCGTTTTCCGGACAGTGTACACACCATATCACCACGGTGGTCCCAGCTATTCTGGAGACCAATTTTTCAGTACTTGTGATGTTTGTTTTTGACTTTATTCATCACATCACAAGTTACTGAAAAATTGGTCTCCAGGACAGCTGGGACCACCGTGGTGATATGGTGTGTACACTGTCCGGAAAACGGTGTATCTGGGTTCGAGTCCCAGAACCAGCGGTAACAAATTTTTCAGTAAAAAAGTTTCCAATTAAATTTTAAAGCACATTAAATATCCCTCCTTTGCTTTTAAATATAATTAAAAAATGTGCATGCGTCCTTTATTTACAAAATTATAAATTGCAACTTACACGACCCTTTGCCATAACGAATTTTAAAAAGTGTTGTGACTGAAGTGATGGAGACGAAATGTCCCCACTTCCAAAAAATGAAAAAAGTCAAAAACAAACATCACAAGTTACTGAAAAATTGGTCTCCAGGACAGCTGGGACCACCGTGGTGATATGGTGTGTACACTGTCCGGAAAACGGTGTATCTGGGTTCGAGTCCCAGAACCAGTGGTAACAAATTTTTCAGTAAAAAAGTTTCCAATTAAATTTTAAAGCACATTAAATATCCCTCCCTTGCTTTTAAGTGTGTTAGCAAACTTGACTTTATTATGAAAAGTCAGTCGGGTGGACAATCTAAGTGTATATAGGTATCCCTACATCACTGTTAGCCATTTAGCCGGACGAAAACATTTGCCCGGCTGAATTGCTTAACGGTCTGACCGATCTGGATGATCTGGACGATCTGGACGATTTTTATCTAAAACGCCACAAATACATGCGCATAGGTCAATTGTCTCAATTTTCCAAAGTTATTATAGATTTTCCTAATCCTTTCCTTACCTCCTTACTTATAAATTCAAATTTAACTAGGTTATCCCAGTGAATATGGACGAAGTAATTTCCAGTATACTTAGCTAATCTGAAAATAACAATTTAAAAATATTTCGGAAACAGTTTGACATAGACCATAATGACCGTACATAATAATTTACTAAACGGAATAATATACAATTTTTTGTTAGTATTTTAAATAGAATTTAAAAAATTTTTAATTTTTGTTATAGTTTTTGGAATCCGTTAGGCCGATAGACCCAAACACCAATTTCAAACATTTTAAACGCAATCACATTGCCGCCTTTGTAATTCGACCGCAGTGAAATGAAAATTGTGAAAAGGAAACTTGAAATGAAAATTGTGCTATGAAAACAAACTTAAGTTACTCTAATGTATTGAAGCTATACTCAATTATTTAATGAAAATTTTGTCGTCCAGATCGTCCACTGGACGCAATTTTTAATCGTCCAGATTATTCGGACGACAACCAGATCGTCCAGATTATCCGGTCAATTTCATCCGGCTGTTCCAACCCTGCCCTGTTTGTCTTAAAAAAATTCATTAAATAAATCATGTTTATTTTTCATTGTGGGGGAAAAATTAATCAAACAGCTTGATATCTGCATCAGGACAATGTTGTTTATATCTTTTTGAAAAAGAAAGTAACAACACCCAAGACCAAGAAAAAAAAAGCCATATGGAAACTATATGAAAATTTTTTTGCTGTATTCTCCCTATCTCTTTTTTTTATTTCCATTATAAAATCAACAACTCGAACATTTGACCTCTGACATTAATAAAAATCGCCTGAGTGACATCAGTAATACATACCAATCATAATTGTAATAGGTTACCCTATATCTAAATTGCTTAGTTTAAGAGAATTTGTACGTCAGACACGAGAAAACACACTAAATTATAATAGAAGATAGAATTCAAAGCTTAATTCTAAGCGAAAGTTAAATTTTTTGTGTTAAAAAAAATTTTTTTAAATATATTGTTAGATGTAATTAAATTCCAAATATCACATCACTTTCTAACTTCATTTAAACAATAGATGTCTATTTACTGCACTTCGGGCGGTTTTCCTTCGGTTTTTTTAGGTAACCGACACCAATTGAGACTGAAATAAATTTCAATTTCAGAAATTTATGTTCAAATTGTCAACATTTTTATTTGACAGTAATTGAATCTGTTAGTTTTCCCAAGTTCACTGTATATTGTGTGTTGTCACTTCGCTTTTTAAGGTGGTAATCAGCGCGTATGCGTGGAGTTTTATTGACGCTGCGCGTAATACGGTGATGACATCCCATCTCTATGATATTGGATAAAAGGGGAGATTTTATTGCAGATTCATATCCAAAACTATGTAATTGCTGGATATGTTTCTATGAAAATTTCAAATCAAAGAATTGAGAACTACAGTGCGTTCGAATATGAAAGCGAACTTCCCGCGCAATGAAATCACAAAAAATTCAAAGTTTGTAGACAGTCAGACATTTTCACCGCTGGTGACGGTTTATCATTCTGAAAATTTTTATTTGATAGTTTGTTTTATTTGAAAGTGAGCAAAACGCAAAAAAAATCATCGAACACATCTTCAGTCAGGTAAAACATCATATATTTCGTATTTCGGATTCAAATATGAATATTTCATAATCCTGATTAATTGTTGTCGAAGTAAATCACCTTCCGCTGATTGTAATCAGCCCTAAGTATCAGCCCAATGCCTCTTAACAAATCAAAGTAAGAAAAAATACTATCAAATAAAGATTTTCAGAATGATAAACCGTCACCAGCGGTGCAAATATCNAAATCAAAGTAAGAAAAAATACTATCAAATAAAGATTTTCAGAATGATAAACCGTCACCAGCGGTGCAAATATCTTCGCTTTCTTATTCGAACGCACTGTATAGCTGAGTTCACGATTACGGCCTTTGATTTCCAATCTCTATCATTTTAGAGAATTCTGGCACTTTTCCGGGATACAATTCTGACGCAGTGTTGCCATTAAATTATAAATACTTTAAACAAAAGTTTAAAAAAGATGAATAAGGATGATGATTGCTGCAAGATAGAAGTTAGGGTAAAAACCATTAACAAAAAAAATATTTCTTCAGTATTCAGAGTTTCAATTACTGCGTATACCTGTTTTAATTTTTATGGTGGCTAGAATATATTGTGTTTGTTTGACTCTTTTGGCTTGACTTCCGGAGTTCTAAAACCAGGTTAAGTCAACAACAATGAGTGAAAAGAAGAATCCAAAAAATTTCTTATAGCTATACTTAACTCTAAGAATAAATAAAATTTAAAGACTCTAAGAATAAATAAAATTTAAAGAAATCTATAAAATTTAATTTTTGCTTTAAATTTAAATGCAATAAAGAAAAAATTATTTAAAAAATTTAAGCACAATAAAAAACAATATTCTCACATAGAGAGGCAAAACTAAACAGATAATGAAAAAAAAATTTTTTTTCTACATTACAAAATAATAATTCTGGAATAATAGAAGAAAAAGGGAACTATTCTTAGCCTACCTTTTGCACCTAAGAGAGAATAATAATAAATAACTAATCACAGGTAAAATATACACATACATAATATTTAAAAAAATTTGTTTTTACGCAACTTATCAAATTTCACAATATTTAAAAACGCTTATTCTCTAAGTTGTATTCAAATACGAAATAGGGGCAAAAGTTCTGTTGCAAAAGTAGTAGGAAAGAACATAAGGTAGAAGAAGAATTATTGTTCCTTAGTTCTCGTATAATATATTTGTTAATTTTACGACAATGTTGGATGCAAGAGAATCACTGAATTTGAATGACAATGTTGAAACATACATTGTATACACAATCAACTGGATTTTCATGAAAGTTTAAACAATTTGTGAAGTATCACGACTTACCATTTTAAACTTTAACTTGATTAAAAGTTAGGAATTTAGATACTGGTTGATTTTTGCATACTTAGCCAAATAATAGAATGTATAAAGTCATTTACCTCTGAATCATAGATACTCATTTCTAGCTACTTGGTGGCTTGTAGACAAGAGAAGGAACAAACGTGTCAGGAAAAAGTGTCTGAAACCTCTAGTGTGATAGAAATGCCTGTGTAATTACCTCATCAACCGAAGAGATACAAACAATATCAAATCATGTTGAATTTTTTGAAATCAAAGTAAATAACATAAGCTTGTTGACGACAGGTGCTCACCAAACAGATGGTATAGTTCAAAAGTTGCAATTAGAAACCCATCTATCAATATACCAAAGTATTGGAAAGATTTTTTTAATGAAATGTCAAATATGTTATAAAAATTGAAACGCTACAACGTTGTTGAATTTACAACACAAAAGTTGGGTTTGTTCTTAAAGTAGAGGTTCCATTGATATTGTTCATATTGTTGAACTTTTCGTTCTAATAAATTATTGTATGTTTGATGTGTTTTGACTTCTTCATTCAGGGTAGTTCATTTGTCTAGTAGTAAATCTGNTAATAAATTATTGTATGTTTGATGTGTTTTGACTTCTTCATTCAGGGTAGTTCATTTGTCTAGTAGTAAATCTGCAGTTCTTCAATTTTTTTTGATTTTATCGTCCTTCATTTCTCTTCTTGTCCCAGTATTCTAGGTTTTGCTTACGAGGTTTAACTATACGGAAAATTAATTAAGATTGACTGAATCAGACTAATGAGATGTGGTNTAGGTTTTGCTTACGAGGTTTAACTATACGGAAAATTAATTAAGATTGACTGAATCAGACTAATGAGATGTGGTTGACAAAGCGGTGATACAATTGGGCAGGAAACATTAGCAACCTCGAACATGGATATTGAAAAGCTGCTGTTTGGAACAAAAATAAAATGGAAGAAACTTATTGGAAAACAAACCAATACGAGTAAAGTTAGAATAAAAGCTAAAAACTATGGAAGGTGACGATGAAATGTAAAACCAAATATGTTTGAAAGTGCAGGCGGAAAATGTTGCCCAAAAAATTCNTATGGAAGGTGACGATGAAATGTAAAACCAAATATGTTTGAAAGTGCAGGCGGAAAATGTTGCCCAAAAAATTGAAAGCGAAAAGGGATTGATTTGACTTAGACATCGGAAACGATGTTTCCTTTGATTTTGAGCCAAAAAAATGCTGAATAACCGCAATATCTGGCAAAACGGAGCTAAGTTGAAGGATACTTAAACCGGGTAACGGTTNTATGGAAGGTGACGATGAAATGTAAAACCAAATATGTTTGAAAGTGCAGGCGGAAAATGTTGCCCAAAAAATTCAAAGCGAAAAGGGATTGATTTGACTTAGACATCGGAAACGATGTTTACTTTGATTTTGAGCAAAAAAAATGCTGAATAACCGCAATATCTGGCAAAACGGAGCTAAGTTGAAGGATACTTAAACCGGGTAACGGTTNAAAAAAATGCTGAATAACCGCAATATCTGGCAAAACGGAGCTAAGTTGAAGGATACTTAAACCGGGTAACGGTTGGAAAGGAAAACAAATCAGTAAAATACAGCAGGAATAGTATGATAGAGCTAATTCGAGAAAATACAGGGTAAATTAAACTTTAGTACTCCTGTACCGAACTTTAGTACTGAGAAAGTGAGTCATTTTAATCTAAAACAAGCCTGGGGATGTTATCGTTCAGAACTGACGACGCAAATTTCAAAACAATTGAAATGTGAAATTGGCTCACCCAACACTATAAATAGTCTCAAACCTGCAGCAGTAATAAAACTGAGTGCTAACTTCATAATTTTTGGAATGGTTGACGCCGGTGTGCATTGTACNAAACCTGCAGCAGTAATAAAACTGAGTGCTAACTTCATAATTTTTGGAATGGTTGACGCCGGTGTGCATTGTACTCCACTTTGACAGCTTTGGAGAAAGCCAGTAGGAGGTGGGGTAACTAGACTTTCGTCAGTCTTGAATTGAAAGTGTCTATTATTAGTACATACAGTGTAGACGGTTCCGAATGAGGAGTTCCAGATTGCTAAAACCAGTGCTTGTGCAAGAATATCGACATTAGTTCGATAAACGCTGCTCTCAAAGTAGCAATTGCCACGAAAATGCAAGTATTACTTTTCTATAAGCAACATGGTCTGTCTGTTTACTTGACACAACATGGCAAGGATAGTTAAAAATAAAGAAGTCCTCTATTAACACCTCGAATGGGCATGGATGGAGATTCTTATTACTATCATTAAATTTCTAACAATGTATTCAAAATTTCAGCTAAAAGTAGCAGAATTAACTAGAAACTGTCCCCCTAATTGGATCAAAAGCTATTCAATCGTCGTCGTTTTGAAGTTAATTTCTTAAATATATTGCGGAAACCTTTAATTGACTTTACAATCTCAACTGTTTCTGGGCTTTGTCAACACAAAAAACTCTTAAGAGATATTCGTGATGCAATTTTAGAGACAATGTGCGCCTCTGGGGAATTTTAGGCTGGAAATTTTGTATACTTTATTGCAAACTAGTATTACTATTGACACTGCTTTTTTGTGGTTTACGTCGATGATATGTGCTAAAAGACAACTTATTGAGAAATTCTCCTTGCTCCCAATTCCACCCAAACTATGAGGTGCAGCTATGATTCAAAATATTCGTAACTTCCAACCGAACTTTGGGTTGATATGTTTAGAAAACCCTGTATCTATATTTTGCCTCCAATTGACGTTTCAATGCTGGCCTGAGCATGTTACCTGTGGTTCCTCTAACCAAACTGGGTTGACACTATTCAGTGGGAGAAAACACTACAGAACTCTGTTTTCTAGCATACAGAGGTCTGTATGGTATAACATACAGACCTCTGTATGCTAAAAGACAGAGTTCTGTAGTGTAGTGACGTAACATACAGAACTCTGTATTTTTTTTTTTTTTTTTTTTTTTTTTTATTATTTATTCAATTGTTTATTAAGGGTCTTAGCCCATATACAATGTACAGTTTAACACACTTTTATATATATATATAATTTTTTCCTCTCCTTTTGCACTAATTTTAGTTTAGCTAGTTTACCCCATCCATTTCGTGGTAAAGATTTTGTAAAAAATTCCTTCTTCGGAAACTGGATGAAATATAATAAAACAATTTTTCAGCTTTTTCTTTGGATCTTACATTTAAAATATAATAGTGAGATCCAAAGTTGACTTTGCAGTTTTTCAATTTAATTCTATCCTCTNAAACCTGCAGCAGTAATAAAACTGAGTGCTAACTTCATAATTTTTGGAATGGTTGACGCCGGTGTGCATTGTAATCCACTTTGACAGCTTTGGAGAAAGCCAGTAGGAGGTGTGGTAACTAGACTTTCGTCAGTCTTGAATTGGAAATGTCTATTATTAGTACATACAGTGTAGACGGTTCCGAATGAGGAGTTCCAGATTGCTAAAATCAGTGCTTGTGCAAGAATATCGACATTAGTTCGATAAACGCTGCTCTCAAAGTAGCAATTGGCACGAAAATGCAAGTATTACTTTTCTATAAGCAACATGGTCTGTCTGTTTACTTGACACAACATGGCAAGGATAGTTAAAAATAAAGAAGTCCTCTATTAACACCTCGAATGGGCATGGATGGAGATTCTTATTACTATCATTAAATTTCTAACAATGTATTCAAAATTTCAGCTAAAAGTAGCAGAATTATCTAGAAACTGTCCCCCTAATTGGATCAAAAGCTATTCAATCGTCGTCGTGTTGAAGTTAATTTCTTAAATATATTGCGGAAACCTTTAACTGCGACTTTACAATCTCAACTGTTTCTGGGCTTTGTCAACACAAAAAACTCTTAAGAGATATTCGTGATGCAATTTTAGAGACAATGTGCGCCTCTGGGGAATTTTAGGCTGGAAATTTTGTATAATTTATTGCAAACTAGTATTACTATTGACACTGCTTTTTTGTCGTTTACGTCGATGATATGTGCTAAAAGACAATTTATTGAGAAATTCTCCTTGTTCCCAATTCCACCCAAACTATGAGGTGCAGCTATGATTCAAAATATTCGTAACTTCCAACCGAACTTTGGGTTGATATGTTTAGAAAACCCTGTATCTATATTTTGCCTCCAATTGACGTTTCAATGCTGGCCTGAGCATGTTACCTGTGGTTCCTCTAACCAAACTGGGTTGACACTATTCAGTGGGAGAAAACACTACAGAACTCTGTTTTCTAGCATACAGAGGTCTGTATGGTATAACATACAGACCTCTGTATGCTAAAAGACAGAGTTCTGTAGTGTAGTGACGTAACATACAGAACTCTGTATGGTAAAAGACAGAAGTCTGTATGTTTTTATAGCGTAGGTAAAAATCCAGGAAATGATGATTTTGCACAATTATGAGGGGAGAATTGTGACAAAATACATCCCGAAAAATACATAGAATTATAAGATCGCTTGAAACAANTTACACCTAGTGTCCCAAGAGTCAGTTTTACTTCGCGTTAGCAGAGGCCAGACGCTATTTACAGCTGCCATACTACAGAACTCTGTATGGTAAAAGACAGAAGTCTGTATGTTTTTTAGCGCAGGTAAAAATCCAGGAAATGATGATTTTACACAATTATGAGGGGAGAATTGTGACATTTATGTAGGGCTTTTTATGTATCTTAATATTCTAGCGAACTTTGTACAATAATTATTTATATTTCATCAAATAATTAGGGAAGTAGATATAATAGCTTAATAATAGTTAAAAGTATTGAAAAAAATTTTGACGTTAAAAAGTAATACTGTTTACTTTAAACTTTCTTTGTCCCCGCACATTTCACTTCTATTATCCCCTCACAGAAACCAAACTTGTCGTTCGTCGGCATGACGTAGCATACAGAACTCTGTCTTTTAGCATACAGAGGTCTGTATGTTATACTATACAAACCTCTGTATGCTAGAAAACAGAGTTCTGTAGTGTTTCCTCCCACTGCTATTATTCAAAGCTCAAAGTTCCTTTACTTGTTCATCCGTTCCTTCAGTGTGTGTTCAATGCATAGTAAATTTGCTTATTCTGGCTACTTGATTGCTTCTTTCAATGTTCATCGATGTCCCAACATTGTTTCATTAATATCTCCAGTGTTTCGTCAATAATTCTTTATGCTACCACAATGTTTCATAAATTTTTTCCCAATGCTTTCTCAGTTGTCGCAACGTCTTCTCAATGATTAATATTTCATGAGTGTATCTTCAATAAATTTCCTAATCGCCTCTAATATCTCTAAACTCTTTGTTCATTGTTGCTTATGAGTATATTCACATTTAATCAAAGTATGCTAGGGTTAGGGATGAATATTCACNCTCTTTGTTCATTGTTGCTTATGAGTATATTCACATTTAATCAAAGTATGCTAGGGTTAGGGATGAATATTCACATCTGGAGTAAGTAAAGCCAAATATACACTGGAGGTCAGAATTTAGTATACATGAAGAAAGTCTTAACTGCAGAAGCCATGCAGAAAAAATGAGAGAGAATATACTCGTATTACAGATTCTGAAAATACCTTTCTTAAGTCGAAGCAACGGATAATTGGAAACTCTGGAGAACTGTGTATAAACTTGGCGATGATTGAAATCACACAACCCCAATAATAAGCACTGAAAACACAAAGTTTCTTTAGAGGCAACTTACAGCCAGACGGACAACCCATTTCGACAAACTTTTTTAGCTACATTGTCCGTGGTTAATAATTGTAACTAGTTCCTGATAAAAACTTAGCAAGATCCTTGCCCTGTAAAATCTAGTTCATTCAAATTCCAGTCCAAAATCGAAATTATTGTTTCATCCGTTAAGTTCTAAGTCTATAAAAAAATCCATGAATATATTTGCCATAATTTTCAGTTTGGGAGTTACAACTTTACTGAAGGTACATACAACACCAAGCAGTGATTTGGATTATGTAAGTTTATACTTCAGAAAAGAAAGGAAGTTTTTAAATAAGTCGATTTTACATCCTTAAAATTGGTTTATACTTTACCAAGATAATGAACTGAAAANAAGGAAGTTTTTAAATAAGTCGATTTTACATCCTTAAAATTGGTTTATACTTTACCAAGATAATGAACTGAAAACTGGAAAAAAGTTCTTAAAATTGGTAAAACAAAAGTAGTATACTTTCAGAAACAATTTTAAAGTTTGAATAATTTTTAATTTGAAAAATTTTTAAGTAAAGAAAATATAAAGAAAGAAAATTAGAAGTAAAATAATATTGAACATTAACGTTCTTTTTTNTTGAATAATTTTTCGGGTAAAAATTTTTAAGTAAAGAAAATATAAAGAAAGAAAATTAGAAGTAAAATAATATTGAACATTAACGTTCTTTTTATTATCTGTACGTACACTTTACCCACCAAATTTTGCTTCAATTTTTTAAAACAGCACAAAACCTTATAAAAATTTAAAAACATTACCTATACATTAAATTCTTAAACCGACAAAAATTTTGAATGTTGAAGAACTTGCTTCTAATATGCATCATGTTTTAATGTAAATTCGGTTTGTAAAGCCGGTGTGATTCGAATTTCTTTAGTCTTTGCTATCCTTTCTATCTTTGGTAAAATTGGTACACTTTCGATGATCACTAGATGAAGCTGTCAATGAAATACTTGACCGTAAAGTGGGTACCGTTTTATTTCTTAAGCTTAGTTTAGCTAAGTCTAAGCTTATTCTCGTTGCCTAACCTGAGCTTAGGCAACGAGAATCACCTGGCNAGGAAGTTTTTAAATAAGTCGATTTTACATCCTTAAAATTGGTTTATACTTTACCAAGATAATGAACTGAAAAGTGGAAAAAAGTTCTTAAAATTGGTAAAACAAAAGTAGTATACTTTCAGAAACAATTTTAAAGTTTGAATAATTTTTCGGGTAAAAATTTTTAAGTAAAGAAAATATAAAGAAAGAAAATTAGAAGTAAAATAATATTGAACATTAACGTTCTTTTTATTATCTGTACGTACACTTTACCCACCAAATTTTGCTTCAATTTTTTAAAACAGCACAAAACCTTATAAAAATTTAAAAACATTACCTATACATTAAATTCTTAAACCGACAAAAATTTTGAATGTTGAAGAACTTGCTTCTAATATGCATCATGTTTTAATGTAAATTCGGTTTGTAAAGCCGGTGTGATTCGAATTTCTTTAGTCTTTGCTATCCTTTCTATCTTTGGTAAAATTGGTACACTTTCGATGTTCACTAGATGAAGCTGTCAATGAAATACTTGACCGTAAAGTGGGTACCGTTTTATTTTTTAAGCTTAGTTTAGCTAAGTCTAAGCTTATTCTCGTTGCCTAACCTGAGCTTAGGCAACGAGAATCACCTGGCCGTAAAACACTTTTTAAGTTTCGACTACTATCACTAATTTCTTTATTTGCAGGACTTCAATTCTCGAAATTATTATTTCAAAGGAAATGCCCATTACTTTCCCTATCAGAAATTTGTTGGAATCAAACATGCGTTCCAAAATAAAACATTGTTGGAGCGATTTGGATTGGACAGAATGGAGTTTGAACCAGACGAATTGTTGGAAGCATTAAATGGATGTACAAATTTAGAGGGCATTACGTTAACAGATGTCGTTTGGAGCGGCAGGTTCAACCAGAAACTATCATTTCCAAAGATAAAATACATTGAACTCAGACGAACAGAATGGGGATTTTCTAAAAGCACAGTTGACGAATTCTTGAACTTCCTGTTTTTTCTAACCTTTCAACAAATGAAATCAACTGGCATGAGTATTGATGTCAAAGGAGAACTGGGAGGATCCTTTATTTTTCACCACGAAACACTTTATATAGACAATGTTCCGTTTGAGCTACCACAATATTTCAGTTACAAAATACTTGGAATGGAAAATTCAATTTTAAACGTATGGGCATTCAATGGATCTGGTGTTTCAGAGTTAACACTTGAAGATGTATCCCTTGTTAATGGGTCAATGAATGACCTGTTGCGCAGTCTCGGGAATGTTGAACAGTAAGAATTAGCTTAGAATCCTTAGATTTAGCATAACGCTTAGTAGTATTCCTTACTACATCTAAAACAAGTACTTTTGAAAATTTTTATAGGCTTACCTTAAGACGTATAACTGAAGCTAGTGGATTAACAATTTTTGACATGGCATTCCTAAATATCGACAATCTTGCATCACTATCGCTACACCGTGGAACTTTCCTAAATACGTTGACATCGTCATCTGTTATACAATTTAACAACTTAATCAAATTGGAATTACAAAATATATACTTCAACATAACTGGAATAGAATTCCCAATAGATCTACTGAAGAGTATTGAATTTGTCAACATTTCCTTCATCAACAATAGTTTCGAGTTTCTTCGTGAAGTGCAATCACTACAAGAGGTTGTTGTAAAGAATAGTGGAAGCAGTCCAAAATCTATTTTCGATGTAGCAATTCTACTAAATTCAAGGAATAATGTTACTGTTCTTATTTTAGAAGGATTTTTCTTGACCGTAGAGACTTATTTCGAGTTTACTCAAATTTCATTTTTGCGTTTACATGATTGTCACTGGGACAGAAACTTCATCAAACAAGTAAGTCGTATATTCAACAAGACTGCGGATGTTTACTTCGAAAACCAAATAAATGATGAGCTCCTGCAAGAGTTTTTAAAAACTGATATAAAATCTCTGACTATTGAAGGCCTTAGAAACATCAAACCTGAAGATGTCGGTGTAAAAGAATTTTTGCGACACGCGAAAACTCCAACTCGACAGGATGCTGCCTTTATAATCAAAACAAATGGCGAATGGAAATACCAAGGGGAGTCAAAAATTGAGAATGATAGAGGGGAATCTACAGTGTTCTATGCATATGTATCAAGTTTGTTCATCTTGTGCGTATTGGGAATTCTAGGAAATGGAATTAGTATCTTTGTTCTCTCCCGTAAGATTATGTGGAGTTCAAGTAGTTGTCTACTTGTTGTGCTTGCGCTCTTTGATACAATTATCCTGATGACACTAATGGCGTCGCTTCGTCTCTATGCTTTTAAATTTGTTACTTTATTTCTGAGAATTTACGAATTCCCTTACGGGAAATNCATAGAGGGGAATCTACAGTGTTCTATGCATATGTATCAAGTTTGTTCATCTTGTGCGTATTGGGAATTCTAGGAAATGGATTTAGTATCTTTGTTCTCTCCCGTAAGATTATGTGGAGTTCAAGTAGTTGTCTACTTGTTGTGCTTGCGCTCTTTGATACAATTATCCTGATGACACTAATGGCGTCGCTTCGTCTCTATGCTTTTAAATTTGTTACTTTATTTCTGAGAATTTACGAATTCCCTTACGGGAAATTTGATAGTGGGTCTCACATCGATCTCCTTGGGGAAATTCCAGTTGATACTGTCAAGGAGCTTGAGCAAACAGTGGCAGAGTACATCTACCCGTTGGCAAAATCAGGTACGAAAGATAGAATTAAAGAACAGTGTTGCTAATTGTGGGAGTTCTGCATCGTCCAGGTGTGTATTTAGAAGTGATTTGACTCGTAATCTCACAGTAGCCAAGCGAGCCTAATACCCAGGGTCAATAACTATGAGTTATAAACTCTCCTGTAAAATAATGGATGCTTAAAAATTATTTGGAAATATGTAGAAACCACGAAATTACAAGAATGGTTCTGACATGTAGAGACGTAAAACTACGTAACACATGCGTAAACATGAGATACGCGGATCCACATATACCAATTTATAGATACTCAGACACATCTGACATACATACATAAATAAAAGCATATACGAATGTGTAATCCTATGAAGAGGCACACGAAACCACATAGAGACATATAACGCTACTTAGTGTTACGTTTTTTTTTATAATGAAAGTTAGGGAACATATTGTTTTTGACAAAAGAACAAGAAGCAAATTGTGTCTCTTAGAAGAGGAAGCCATTTATTTTACACTAATTCAGACAAAACAAAAATTATTGTTGGCCGCAAATGTTATGGAAACAATAGTTGTTAGCGTTAAATTTAAAGCAAGATTGATCTGACTACACCAGTGGTGGCAGTACGTCGAAAATNTAACAATAGTTGTTAGCGTTAAATTTAAAGCAAGATTGATCTGACTACACCAGTGGTGGCAGTACGTCGAAAATAGTTTCTAAGATGCTAAGAGCTACCTAGAAATGAAACACTTTTGGAGTGCTATTTAGATATAAATGATTCACTTGTTTGTATTCTCGGACCAAAAATTATACATCCTTTAAAATGGTGGTTGTTGATGAGAAAGAGGAAAATTCAGGGCCGTTATGCCGTATGAATTGTGTACACTTTGAAACNTTAGAAGAGGAAGCCATTTATTTTACACTAATTCAGACAAAACAAAAATTATTGTTGGCCGCAAATGTTATGGAAACAATAGTTGTTAGCGTTAAATTTAAAGCAAGATTGATCTGACTACACCAGTGGTGGCAGTACGTCGAAAATAGTTCCTAAGATGCTAAGAGCTACCTAGAAATGAAACGGTTTTGGAGTGGTATTTAGATATAAATGATTCACTTGTTTGTATTCTCGGACCAAAAATTATAAATCCTTCANCAAAAATTATACATCCTTTAAAATGGTGGTTGTTGATGAGAAAGAGGAAAATTCAGGGCCGTTATGCCGTATGAATTGTGTACACTTTGAAACAGCGGAATATTATTATTCAAATTTTGGAATTAACTTTAAACCTGTCCAACAACTTGTTTTAACTTAAATATTTTCTCAGGTAATTTTTGTAATTAAATATAATGTCTTATCAAACTCCAAACCGTCAACGGAAATACACTGATAAAGAGGATTTTAACAAAATTGTAACATCTCAAGTTTTTCCTGCCAGATTTGAAGACAAAACCTTTGTTGTATAAGCTCAACCAAAGTGATTGACATCAAGTAAGAAAACTTCTGAACATAGTTAATATGGTTTTAAATAAGCCCGAGAAAACGGCATGAATGGGATTGTTTTCTTACTGCGCACATAAGTCTTTCAAAATATTATTTGGTTGAGTAGTGTTGTCAATCGAAATAATTTACAAGGTCCGTCGAGTATGTCGCCGATTTTATGCTCGCAAGGAGTTTCTGACAATGAAGATATTCTTGGAAAGCGCATTGTATTAATTACTATGAAAGTTGCGTTGTTAAATATTAAATAAAGTGTAATACATGATTTAAGGGCCTGCACCTTTTCATGTTGTTTTAGCAAGCAAAGGTTGTTACGCCCCTGCACTCCCACCATTTTGAAGGACTTATAATTTTTGGTCCGAGAATACCTTAGTATTGCAATCATAGAATTTGGCTGATCCAAGTTTTACGTGAGTAGCACTCGCTAAAGAGAACCCAAAATTTGACGATACGTATATAGCGACGTGTACAACTACTTAGACACTCTTAGAAGCACAAAGAGCTGCGTAGATGCACGCAGTGCCACCTAGAAACGTAGACATGTTTGGTGACACAGCTACATAGAAATATATACTGGTTGGACAGATNAGCTACATAGAAATATATACTGGTTGGACAGATTCAACATACTTCTTTTTGAGAACTAGTTATTTTTTACCCACCAATTGCCTACCTCTTACTTCATATGAATACGCAGTGATGGGCAAAATTCCCGAAGTGAATTTCGATATCATTATACGCATGCTTTATTACATTTCTCCATGCGTTCCAGTTTGGCTTGAGTCAGTCACTACCTCTGGGAGTCATGACAGATTTTTATAAACTTAGGAGTTGACTTTGTGTAAGAGTTAACTCAGACTCTGGAGTTGCACAAAACAAAATAGGCAAAATAAGTGCTATATTGGCGCATGTTGGNACTCAGACTCTGGAGTTGCACAAAACAAAATAGGCAAAATAAGTGCTATATTGGCGCATGTTGGAAAAGAGTCATCATTTCTATGTGGGAGTCGACTCCCAGAGTCAGTGACTCCGGAGTCACATATCACTACCTCTGGAAGTCATGACAGATTTTCTAAACTTTGGACTTGACTTTGAGTAAGAGTTATGCAAAACAAAATAGGTAAAACAAGTACTATATTGGCGCATGATTGAAAAGTGTCATCATTTCTAAGTAGGAGTTGACTCGTAGAGTCATGACTCTGACTCCTAACCGGAAAGGAGTCAGGGTCATCAAATGCTTCCCGACTCCGAAAAACCCTCTGCCAGAGTCATGTCAGTATCAGAGTAAGAGTCATGCTTTGTTACAATTTACTCTCAGTTTTGCGTGTGGAGTCACTGACTCTGAGAGTAATGATTGACTATGAGTCAGAGTCATTACGCCCAGAGTCAGTGACTCACCCTCAGGTCAGACTGGGAGTTTTGAAGAACACTAGCTCCAGACATCCTTTTTTGTATATTCATTGCAGTTTTGTAGTGTTCTCTATGACTTAGTCTGGAGTCATCACTCTGACACCCAGGTTTTTTGGGAGCAAGAGTCATTTGCTGACTCTAACTTCTTTGCAGATGGCAGTCAGAGCGATGACACTAAGATTCAACTAATGGACTTGGAAGTCATGACTCTCTTCTGAAATGTGCAAGTAAGCATATCGACATAAGACATATTTTCAGTAGTTTCTTTAATCTACTTTTACTGTTAAATAAATAAATAAATTTTAATTTCAGATTGTCCTACCCGATGTTCCATAGGTTGTGTTATGTGACTCCGGAATCACTGACTCTGGGAGTCGACTCCTACATAGAAATGATGACTCTTCCAACATGCGCCAATATAGCACTTATTTTGCCTATTTTGTTTTGTGCAACTCCAGAGTCTGAGTCATAACTCTTACACAAAGTCAACTCCAAAGTTTATAAAATCTGTCATGACTCCCAGAGGNCATGCGCCAATATAGCACTTATTTTGCCTATTTTGTTTTGTGCAACTCCAGAGTCTGAGTCATAACTCTTACATAAAGTCAACTCCAAAGTTTATAAAATCTGTCATGACTCCCAGAGGTAGTGACTGACTCAGGCCAAACTGGGACGCATGGAGAAATGTAATAAAGAATGCGTATAATATCGAAATTCACTTCGGAAATTTTGCCCATCACTGGGTATTCATATGAAGTAAGAGGTACGCAGTTGGTGGATAAAAAATAACTAGTTCTCAAAAAGAATTCTGTTGAATCTGTCCAACTAGTAGCTATGAGGCGGCAATCATCCAGTCCAGAATAAGTCACACATTTCAAAAAAGTATTTATCTCCACTTCCTTTGGTAATGCCTTCCAGATCCGAAATTGGAAATACGTGTTTATATTTCTCTGCAAACCCCCTTGGATGAGAATCCAAAGTTGGACATATCAACAACAGAAATAAACCAAACTTATCAACTATTAACACAAATGCGTAATCAAAAGCACAATTGAGAGGATTGTAATAGTAGTTGAACACAATTTCTTAAACCATAAGCTCTTCTTAGTTCTCTTTGGAGACATTTAAGTGAAGTTTAAATTTTAATATCAGCAATTCGGCCAATTGAATTTAAGGAGAGTTTGAGGAGCACTGGCAGAGTGATACTTTCGATAGGCGGTTACCAAATTATTTCATCGTAAAGTGGGAAATACTTTGTTGCCTACGTTTTGTGGGAAATGAGTCAAAAAGTAGAGTAGCCGGTGTATTTCTACACTGGACCATGGGTCTCCTTATCTCATAGNGAGTGATACTTTCGATAGGCGGTTACCAAATTATTTCATCGTAAAGTGGGAAATACTTTGTTGCCTACGTTTTCATTAACCTATGGTTAATCCATGTGCATGAGCTTACTTATTGTTGTTTTTCAGATATCAGTAGGTGGATNGTTTTCATTAACCTATGGTTAATCCATGTGCATGAGCTTACTTATTGTTGTTTTTCAGATATCAGTAGGTGGATTATTTTCATCTTGTATGATGACAAATAGGAATTGCATTTGTCTATTTCAAAAATCAATAACTTTGTACATTTAAGAATGTACCGTAATGACCAAAGCCAAAGAACAAAAAATTCACTACTGATGCATGCAGTTTACTAACGGAAAACGGAATGTATTAAATTTTTTGTTCTTTCGCTTTGGTCACATCGGTAAGTGTGAAACGTGTGAAAGAAAAGTTTGTTGAAGGGAATTAGTATATCAAGGAAGTGTTTAGTTTCAAAAAGGAAGGGTAAAGTAAAATGTCGAGATTGCACATGTTTTGATCTTATNAGTATATCAAGGAAGTGTTTAGTTTCAAAAAGGAAGGGTAAAGTAAAATGTCGAGATTGCACATGTTTTGATCTTATAGAAGTGCCATCTTCCACGAACTTTGGCTTACAATTAAGTCTTATGTCCGATTTGGTGCTAAAATGTTGGTGTTATAAAGGGATATTTCCTCTTGCCATGTACATTGTGCCAAACTATGAACCACCGAAACTTCTTATAAGCGTGCTCAATTGTAATTTTAAAAATCTAGAGGAAAACATGCAATATTATTGAACTTGAGTGATCGTCTCAAAGCCAAACCATTATGCCTGGAGGTGTTGTACAATTTTGTAATAATATGATTGAACGTTTATTTGTATTCAGCACACACCGGATCCGTGTACATAACCATTCTCATAACATTGGAAAGAGTTATAGCAGTTTGCTACCCGTTGCATATAAAACTGTGGACAAGTATTCGCAAAGCCATTGCGTCTGCTATCTTGGTTACGATGATGGCATTTCTTTTAAATCTCCCAAGATGGTTTGAAATGCCTGGTTCAGAAATTACAGTGATACTTGAACAAGATCCCGATAAAATGTCCTTAATACCAGTTTTACAACGAATTTACAAAGGACCTAATATTCTGCAACACCGCTTTTACCGACAATATTACCACGGTTGGATCTGGACAGTTGTCATGTACATCATCCCAATTCCACTTCTTTGTTTTTTCAATATTAGAATATGGACTACGGTAACTTTTCATTTAGATGGAATTCGCATTTATGCAAATTTAATAAATTTCATGCATTTTTTTGTAGATACGAGCTTCCAATGAAACAAGACGGAAAATTTCAACCGTAAACTCAGAAAACGAAATGAATTCCTTAACCATTATGCTCGTTTGTGTTAGCACTGTGTTCATACTCTCCAACGCTGTCAACGGATGCATTATATGGATTTTCGTATCATTTGGAAGATATGATCCCAGAGATATTGAAGTCATCTCCTGTGTCCCTGTTAGTATAAATTCCTCTGTAAATTTTATTATTTATTGTGTCTTAGGAAAGAAATTTCGCAAGGAATTATTGCTACTACTGAGGAACTATTGTTGTAATCTCAAAGCATCAACTTCCTGTAAAAATTCACAATCATTCTCAACTAAGGTAGGAACTCGTAACAGTTGTGTTCAATCTAAGAGTGTTTCCATGATGGAGTAGCCATTGGATATGCCATTATAAAAATTGATAGTAACCCATNATCTCAAAGCATCAACTTCCTGTAAAAATTCACAATCATTCTCAACTAAGGTAGGAACTCGTAACAGTTGTGTTCGATCTAAGAGTGTTTCCATGATGGAGTAGCCATTGGATATGCCATTATAAAAATTGATAGCAACCCATAGCAACCGCGAAATATCGAAGGCATGAGGTAAGACATCTAAGGCCAAGACTATAATATACAGGGTCCCATATAAATAAGTACACATGGAGAAAGTTTTAACTGCAAAAGCCATGTACAGGGCTNAGACATCTAAGGCCAAGACTATAATATACAGGGTCCCATATAAATAAGTACACATGGAGAAAGTTTTAACTGCAGAAGCCATGTATAAAAAATTAGGCGGCTGAAACCCCCGATCTCACTCCATGCTAACTCACTGCCTTGATGTGTACTTATTTATGCGGGACCCTGCATACAGAAGGGTCATGAATGATTGGCATATTGAAGTGGATAAGGATAATTTTTCCTTATCTGCTTTTCTGTACTTTTCTGTTNCTCTCGTTCGCGTCAACATAGAAAAGAGAAAGAAATTTTGCTATAGGGAACTTAAAGTTTGCCCGCCCTGTATAAAAAATTAGGCGGCTGAAACCCCCCGATCTCACTCCATGCTAACTCACTGCCTTGATGTGTACTTATTTATGCGGGACCCTGTATACAGAAGGGTCATGAATGATTGGCATATTGAAGTGGATAAGGATAATTTTTCCTTATCTGCTTTTCTGTACTTTTCTGTTTCAAGGTCAGAGCCTCCATTTGGCTACCTTGTTGTTTGGGCCTTGTTCCACAAAAGTTTACAATGTTACAATAATTGTAGATTTGTAAACAAATTTTTTCACAATTTTACGTTTCATAGAATACAAACTTATAAATCACAATTACAATTCCCTTTTCCCAATTACAAGTGGATATTTAAAATTACAAGTGAAATGTTACAAGTTTCTATAGAAAAGCTGTTTCATAAACACCAAAATTTAAAAATTGTTAAACAATTGTAAATAAATTTTTTCATGTTTTAATTGTAAAAAAAAAACAATATTTTTTACAATTGTAATTTACAATGTGAAAACCTTATGCATAAATTTTTTATTATTTTCTGGAAACATGGCAGTAAAAATAGAAATGGTTTTTACCGACTCATAAGTTACCTTTAGATATGCCTGCCTGCCTGTGCCCGTAACAACTGTCTCTGATTAACGCCTGTCCGCCACCAACCATGCGTAAATGCCCGGTAGGAAATTCTATTTAAATAATCATTCTAATATACGTCATTAACGGAAATTTCCAATACAGCTAGTAGCCTGGTTGAGTTCATCGTGACAAAACCGGGAAGTTCCACCTGTTCAACAATACACTCTTCCATCGCGATTCTTGGTGGGTGGTTTGGGTTGGCGTTTTTACTCAATGCTGTAGCATACCTGCTTGATTTCAATGCTAACTTGTGGGTACTCATGTGATATTACAACATTTGATATTTTTACAGTTATACTGTAGTTAGTTTTTTCCCTCTACTATAGTGTTTTTTACTATAGTTAATTTTTTTCTTATGTAATTAATTCTAAATTAATTTAGATAATTTATACATTTACTTACCTTTTCTTTGTTAAAGTTTCTTTTGTGTTTACTAATTATTAAAATTAGTAGAATAAGTCTATTATTATTATTCTATTGTTTTAAGATAATAATAGATGGTTTTGCACGAAGTACGCTAGTTGTCACGGGTATATAAACCCAAGATTTTAGTAGAAAAGCATCAGTCCAATTGTAGTTGTAGCTTTAGTAGCTTCTGCTAACCTTAAGTAGGAAATTGGGAGAAGAAGCCAATAATGAAATTGGTAAAATTATTGTTCAAGGATTTTTTTAGAGTTTTTTAATAATTATTTATTAAATAAATAAAATGTCTTTATCAATTTCTGGTATTGTGCAAACTTATTGAATAGGGTTTTATTTATAGTTAATTGTTGAGTTGGGATACAGTCTAGAGGTAAACATAGCCCTGACTATTCAAAGTTTTTTTACAAAAACAAAAATTGTGGGAAAAAACAATTTCAAAATAAGTTAAAATTAAAAAGTTTTTAAATTTTTGTTATTATTTTCAATTGTTTTATTTTTAATTATTTAAAATTAAACCAAGAGTTAGGGAATCTGGGAATTTCGTCCATCTCAATTAAAAGTGAGTGGTCAATTTAGACCAAATCCTAACAATATGTAAAATTGATTTGTTTACAAAACGTAATTCAACAAAAATTGATTTCAAATTAAAAAAAACTTTTTTAGGTGACCATATTTTAATTTATTTTTAATATTTTGTAAAAATATAAGTGTTGCGTTTAGCATGCGATTGGTCATGACTCCAGCGAGTTTTATGCAATTTGTTTCAGAAATGAATTTTCTGTGCCAATTCAGCTAGACTTCCTTATGACGTCCCATAAGAAAAGCAGGTGAAAACGAAAAGACGCTTGAGGCACCTTTAACGTGAACCAATTCAAACCAAATATTACACGTTCATTTCTCACCTATTAGAAAACTTTTGGGGGGTAGACTTTGACTTTTCGAAAAAAATTTTTATAAGTGCCACCCTAATTTCCATGGACCTTCCGTCGGCAGTAAGACACAGAATATACACACATTACACACATACATACATACATAACATACATACATTACGTACAGAGGTATTGCGGATATCCAGCGCCTAAAATTCTGCCGGATAGACTATCAGCGCAGATAATTTTCTACACAATTTTTTCAGAACTTCTAAGAAATGAATCAATAATTTTATCGGATTTAATATGTTGGAGTATATTAAATGTATTAATTTAAATATTGTCCCCTGCACGTTCGCGTGAAATGAGTCAAAACGGATCTTGTTTTTATAAAAATTATGTTCAGTACGAGCTTAATCAAGCAAGCTTACCGGATACCCGCGCCGGATATCCGCCGCAGATATCTGATATCCGGCAATCAAAAAACGCCGGTTATTCGATATCCAACAAACATGCCGGATATGCAATCCGCAACGTCCCTAATTACTTGCATACATACAGACTGTTCCAACAAAAAGATAACTGACTTTCTTTAACTCCACTCAACTTGAGTGGAAAATACTTTCTCCAGTTATCTTTTTTTTGGAACACCCTGTACATGCATTCATGCATACAGGGTGAGTAATCTTTTTTAGTACCCTAGAAAGCATGCTTTCACATGACGTCATTTTTCCATGTCACCGCGAGGGGGTTTTATATTAAAATTGACAGTCGGCTACGGCAGAATATTGAAAGAAATAACCAAAAGCTACAAGTGGGCGGGATTTAGATTGAAAAGAAATGAGAGTGTGGCATATGCTTCGTAAGTAGTCTTCACTTTTTGTCTCAATTGAATTGAAAAAGTGAAGACTTAGTTAAGAAGCATAGTGCAGCAGGGTCATTCCTGGACTTGGTTTTTACTCTCAGTTAAGGACCAATTAGAATTACAGCATGGTGTATTCGCACAAAAATAAAGCAGAGAAGCAGAGTGAGGGGTCGTGAGGTTCTCTGTTGAGCGAGGTGGAGTAGATCCCAAGGTATCATACCCCATTCTCTACTTTGGCTTCATTCACTCAACTAACCACCTCTCACCATCGCCATTATAGAATCCTCTTTCTTAAAAAATAATCCTTTTGATTTGATATCCGCAAATATTCCAAACAACCACATAGGTTGGGAGGAGCTATGGTGAAAGTAGAGAAAGAGGGTACTAAAAAAGATTACTCACCCTATACTTATATCTGAAAAAGCTACAACAGCGAAGACATTGTTGGTAAAATTTCGGTTTCACGTGCCCATTGCGTGCTATCAAATCCAGTGTATGGAAATTTTTCCTTTTCTACGGGAGGGTATAGGAACAATTTCTGATGGTATGTGCCGTGTAAGAAAAGTAAAAACATTTCCTGTAAATTTAAGTGGTAGAGAACGTCAAAAAATGACATTTTCTGTGGTCAAGTTTACGCCGGAAAAAATTGGCCGAATTCGGGAATCCGTACCCCGGTTTGATTTTGGGCATTAGCACATCTATGGTTTTTGAGTTAGAGCACCGACGGACGGACGGACAAGACAGATCTATAATGTGTTTGCAACACATCAGTGATCAATGTAAATTCTGTAGACTTTATTACAATCCCAAACTGTTATATTGACTATGTACTATTATACATAGTACAGTGACTCTTACACAAACTTTTCAATATAAAAATTTTAATCACTGGAATAAATATTTCTTTGAGGAACTTTAGTTGGATTACGGACCTTGTACTTCTAGAAGACGGTTAATTCTTTGTTATATTGTGACTTTTAGTGACTATTATGAGAAACAATACTGCTAAAGTGAACTAGAAGTAATATAAGTATGTACATTTGAAAAAGTTTAAAATTGCAGTTCTTTTGGATAGTATAAAAACATTCCCGGAAAATATTATAGGGAGTTAGTTAAGCTGCATCTTATGACTTACTTTTAACTTATGAATTTATAGAAGCGCATCAAATAAAAAAACTTAATTGTGTTAAGCACAGAACCCTGTAGATAAGAGAAATGAGTTTTATTGAAAATTTTATTGGCAGGGATTTTTACAGGGTGTTCAAAATAAAACGTTACTGAAGAAAGTAGCTTTCACTCAGAAACACTTGAGACATCCGTTTAGCTGGCGCTTAAGTCATAAAAGTGGAGGGAGTGAAGCCAGCATCAGCATTACAAACATACTCAAACAATTAGGCTCAGGTCGATAAAACTACGACAACCGGCATTATCAAAGCCAATTACAGTTACTCTCCAAATGTAATCGNCGCTAAAGTCATAAAAGTGGAGGGAGTGAAGCCAGCATCAGCATTACAAACATACTCAAACAGTTAGGCTCAGCTCGATAAAACTACGACAACCGGCATTATCAAAGTCAATTACAGTTACTCTCCAAATGTAATCGATTAAACATTACAGTAATTGGTTGCTTGTAATTATAATTGTGTAATTGACAATCACCTANTCGATAAAACTACGACAACCGGCATTATCAAAGCCAATTACAGTTACTCTCCAAATGTAATCGATTAAACATTACAGTAATTGGTTGCTTGTAATTATAATTGTGTAATTGACAATCACCTAATTACGTAACTGTGTAATTGACAATCACACAATTACGTAATTGTTCAAACTATGTATCCATACTTTTTTTGTCATACTTTTTTGAACATCCAGGCCGACAGTTTTGCCTGCCCAAGTCGCCGTTAATCTCGGTTTCTCCCTAACTACCAAAGTGAAGTTATTTGAAAAGAAATTAATTGAAGAAGAAAATTTGTTAATTATTAAATTTATAAATTTAATAAATAAGAATTTAAAGTGATGGAAAATCTATACGGGTAAGCTCACAGATCACAAGGACAACAATGCTTTTGCAAAAACCATCCAACTCTTGCACGTCCCTTACAACCTAATCAGCATTTTTGTTTTACTGAATATCACAACTATCTTTCTTAGACGCGAAACTTCATTTCATTGAACCAATGTCATAATCTTATTTTGTAAAAGGTGGAATCACTTATTGGTATCTGTATTACACGTACTATTTATATTTTATGTTGGGTTTGTTTGATTTTTTTATAGTTTTTATTTTGTACTTAAATGTAAGACAACTTCACCCAACTGCCACAGATAGTGTAATTTGCTGGATTCAATCAATTTTGGTGAAAGTCGGAGAAAATTAGTAACGTTTTATTTTAAACACCCTGTATAAGATTTTTACCCACCTACCTGATACCCGAGGTAACTGGTAGTGTATCAATAAGTAGGGTCAAGTAATAATGCCGCTGCCTGATTGGTTTTCTTTAAGTATTTTTGTGTTTTCTTTTGAGTAAACCATATCCGCGCAAATTTATTACAACTAGAGGATTCATGACAATGAAAAAGGTAAGTGATTCTATTTCTTTTCTAACTTATCCATTTATAAGTTACATTATATCTCAAGTTTCTTCCCTTATAAATGTGGACAAAAGGATTAGACTCCAACTTCATAAATAATGGAAACGTTGTAAGTAAAAGTGATGGAATTCTCTCTTAGCGAAAACGGACAACTGATGATATGACGCTTTTAAATTTCTCCATTGAAGTATGCTTCCAATTCGCTCCTTTTCCTTAGCGTTGCGTTTCTAAAATACAAACTATCATTATTTTGAGTAAGGTATGAGAATAAATTACGAACTTTTCGATCACATGTTATGGCTTAAATATTTTGAATTACAGTAGTGGACAGTTTTTGAAAAGAAACGGCGGAGACTTATACTTATATCCCTGATGCTCATACAACGTATATAAGACCCGACTGTCTTATAAAACGTATATGGCAATAGGACATCTTTCTTTGAACTTGACCAATTGTCAGAAGTCGATAGTGCAGCCTTGTGAAATATTCTTATCGTAAATCAGTTTTCATTTTGCTTAATCACACTTAAAATTATAACAAAATAAGGCCTATCGGGGTTGCGTGGTAAATTAAGTGAGCTACGAAATCCTTATGGGAAATTCCAAACTAACCTATCAATTAAGGTAATTGGGTCTCATAAAGAACAAATTGCATCTTGTACCGTGGTGGGAAACGCATTTCTCAGTAAGAAATTCTCACCGCCAAAAGCATAGTCTTATATCGGTTTTGGTCTTATACCAGTCGATCTTATAACGACCAAATTGGATCAAACCAATCCATAAAAAAAATCTGGAATTATAACTGTCGACTACTGTACCTAATGCCAATGTTGTTACATATTGTTTGGAAAATTGTTTTAGTTAATTTTTGCATAAGAAATTTTGGAAAATCTAGTACTTGGTTAAATCTATAATTAAAGTTTTTCAGGCGATGACATCCAAAGAATCATCCATGAAAAAAAAATTTTTTTTTCCTCGTCAAATTTGTAGTGCTGAGTTCATATTGCTTTTACGCTTCTCAAATGTTGACTGTAGGATGGAGAACTTTTACATGTCTGGCCATATTTGATCTGAAACTAAACGACATCTCGCAGTACCTACATTTGTGTAAATTCAAATGTGTGTGGATAACAATATGTCTTTTTAAATTATATAGTTTCGAAAATTCTTTAGTACAGTACTTGCATTTGAATCCATCAGTTACGCTATTGGCTGCCTGTGTTGAAGACAGTGTTTGATCCTTTTTATGAGATATTGAATTCAACTTCCTCAGTCTATTAGCATGGTCTTTGGTTTTAGTATTAGATGACTTAATTTTGTTCTCTTGTGATGACGAGTCTGTAACTCTTATTTTATTTCCTGGATGATGATTTTTGACATGTGTGAAGAGATAATCGGAGCGATAGAACCCCTCTCCACATATTTTGCAAACATGTTGTCTTGTTTTAGTATGAATGAAGGAATGTCGTACCATATGTCTCCGTATTACAAAAGCCTTCCCACATTTACTGCATTTGAATGGACGATCTCCAGTGTGGATTTTCATATGTAATTCTAGCTGTTTGAACCGGAGTAGCTTGAAACAAATTTTACATTTGGCAACCAATTTCCTGCTTTTTTCCTGCAACTGGGGGGGATTCTGACTCTTTGAAATTTTGAGTGGCGGAGGATTTTCTGATCGCTTGAGTCCAGTTTTAAGCTTCTTAGTGACCTTTCCCTTACAGATTTGTAGATGATTTCCAAGACTGAAATTTGAATAGAAATACTTCTGACATTTTGAGCATCTGTGTTCCGTATGCTTTTCCTTAAGATGACGAAAGTGTACTCTGTAGTGAGTTTTAAGTTTGTACTTGGAGGAAAAGTTGTTGAAGCAAATTTTGCATGTTGCCGCGTTGGAAGTCTCCAATGGGTTGTCTGTATTCACGCAGCACCAAATATGTTTTTTCAGATTATAAATACTTTTCAAAACTTTCTTACATAAAGGACATTGAAAAGGTACATTGCCGGTAGAAGCAGAATGTTCAGCCATATGTCGATGAAGTAGGGCCGCTGACTGGAAAGTTAATAAGCAAATTGAACAGGACTGTGTGCCAGATTTGTGCTCTTCCAAATGTTGATCCAATTTCAACTGGGAACCATAGACGGATTGGCAAAGATTACAGGAATATGTTTTCTTGACTGCAATTTTCTTTTGTTTGATTTCTGCTGGTCCTTTGCATATCAGTAAATGGTTTGTCAAAGTTGATTTACTGCTCAAAAATTTTGGACATTTATGACACTTCCATATTTTTCGATTTTGAGATGAGTGGATCAAAACGTGACGTTCCAGTGACCCCTTGGACTGTAGAGTCTTCCTGCAGAAGATGCATTCGAAACTTTTGTACAAACTCTTTCGTTTTTTTCCTTTCCTCTGAAATATCGAACTGTTGGGTTTGTCTTGATTAAATTCTGTCGTCACTTTCATGAGTTTCAACTCATTCGCGATTTTTATATTATATTTGGACTCAATACAGTTGTACATATGACGGCCAATGGACTCAAACGGAAATGCGAAATATATCTGACAAAGTGAGCAAGTCCAACTTCCCTCTGGTACTCCTTGCTCGAACAAAGGCTCTCGGTTTAAAATTCTTTGGATAGGAATGGAAAGTTCTGTCTCTTTATCTTCAATCGGAACTGGATCTACGGGTGTAGCACTCAGAGATTCGTTTACTTTTGCATCCGAATCAATTGAAGACTTCACTATCTCACCGGCAAAATTTGAATGCAATTTCATTATAGCTTCATACCCTAGCGGCGTTGCTTGCTGGTTTACCTGTGCACAAATTATGTTGAAAGCATTATTACTCATCATGAATTTTGTTTCCAGTATCAACAAAGGTTGTGAAAATTGAAGTTTTACCTTATTTGAAGAGTTTACACAAGGTCCAAGTTTAATTTTACTCATTCCAGANAAGGTCCAAGTTTAATTTTACTCATTCCAGAATCCATCAAGCAACAACTACTGTTTCAGAAATTATGTTTGTCCTAATCGTCCAACATTTCAGTAAAGAAAATTAAACAGAATATCCTTTCATTTACGATTTAAGTTACTAATAATTAANGAATCCATCAAGCAACAACTACTGTTTCAGAAATTATGTTTGTCCTAATCGTCCAACATTTCAGTAAAGAAAATCAAACAGAATATCCTTTCATTTACGATTTAAGTTACTAATAATTAATATCGTTTGGAACAAATATTTCTTTCACTTTTTGAAATCCAGCCACTCCAGGTTTCAGTTCTGTTTCGATAGCACCCACCTCAGGTGCGACTCATATTTGGGCAAATTATGGATAAGTGATTTGGTGGATGAAGGAATGGTTTTGTGTTTTTAACTGAATAGTCCGTCGAGTCTTACTCTGGGTTTACAAGTTAATAGTTAATTAATTTAAAAAATAATTATTGATAAAACAACTTCCGGACTAAAGTAACTACTTTATTAAATGTACAGAAATTAACATAAGGTTTGATTAACTTACTAAAGCTGACCCACACTAAAAATTAGTCAATCATAGCAGTAGTTATTTATATTGTCAGTTTGTAGTTGGGCTAAATGAAATTAAACAATACCCACTTCATATTCTCAGTAGTGTTCTCCAAAACTCTAATTCTGACTCTTGACTCCAAGGAATCTTGAGAGTCAGGAGTCATTTAGTGACCTATATACCAGTATTTGGCACAAAAATCAACCGTCTCAGTCCCGTCTTTAGTTAAAAACTTTTTATCCAGTCTTATAATAAAAGGCCTCCCCTTCCCGTCCCCGTCTTTTCAGAAAAAAATACTTCCCCGTCTCGTCCCGTCCCCGTCCTTCCTTAAAAAAAATTAATACCTTCCAGTCCCCGTTATATTTGTGCAAGGATGTTTATTTTATTGAAAATTAGCTTTAAAGTAAATTACATTTTGATTTGTAACCCAGAATAAGAGTCGACTGAATATTTAATAGCGTTCTCCATGACTCTGACTCAGGATTTTTTGGAGTCAGGAGTCATTTAATATGACTCCGTGTTTGAGAGTCAGATTCATGACTCTTTTCAAGCATGCACAAATTAACATATCTGACTTATTTTTACTCATCTACTTTCACTATTAAATGAATAGATAAATTTTCTTTTGGATTTTCCTACACGAGTTTCCATATTTTGTATTACGTGACTCGGGAGTAAGAGTCATGTCTCCAGGAATCGACTCACAACATTTAGAGTCAAAGTCATGACTTCCAATCAGTGACTCTGACAGGGAGTCATGGAAAGCACTAATATTGAGTCATTTAAAACATACAAATCAATTTTTCCATCCACCCGATCCCTTCCTCATAATTTGCCCAACTATGATCAGTAGCCGAGGTGGATGCCCTCGAAACATGAGTTAAACCTGGAGTGGGTGGAGTTCAAAAAGTGAAAGAAATATTTGTTCCAAACGATAAATGATTTACCGTAAATAATTCCCGCTAACCACTACAAAAACCAAAGTTCGGTGTTTAGTTTGGGCTCTGCCCAGGCTCAGTTTCTTAAAAAATATATTTTTTTTTGGGATCTGCTACGGCTGGGGTTCTTTTGAGATTTCTCCTCTGGGCTCTGCTCGGGCAATTTTGAAAATTCTCTATTGGGATATTTTAGCTTTTTTTTTTTGCAATGTTGACTATACTTTTCTGGCACTCGTTCGGAAGCTCTTCCTAACACTTTTCAGAAAATGCTTCTCTTGGGCTCTGCTCGACCTCTGGCTTTTTTAAAAATGGTCCTTTGGCTCTTTAAGGGTTCTGGCTCTTCTGAAAACAGTCCCTTGGGCGCTGCTTCGGCTCATGCTTTTTTTTTTATTAATATTCTTTTGGGCTCTACTTAGGCTCGGAGATTTTCCAAATTTTTTGTCTGGCTCTGCACTTTTACAAAAATCATCCTTTCAGTCTGACTAAAATCTCATGATGACTTGACTTCACATCATTTCTTATTGAGATACAGATTAAAACTCCTCCCAAATACATCTACCGTAAAGTTACAGTGAGAAGGGTGTTTTTATTTTAAATAGCTTCTACGCCAACTTTTCAGTTTTTGTGAAGCAGTTAACAATCCTTGTTTGTTTGACTTCAGCCCATGACCTACAAACCATGTCAATACCATGAGAAAGAGTGATATGTTTAAAGTTATTTCAATAAAATTGAATAAAGTAAAATTAAATATCGACTGTGATAAGTGCCCTCCAAATATTTGAGTCAACACGGTGGTCGCCACCAAGGGAATGTGAGACAGAGCGGAGTAATACGGTTGCGGAATTGAATCATTTACTGTATTCGCAAAATAGCCCTAGTGAGCAACAGCCTGAACCCAGAGCCGGGGACCCAAACCGCCGAGCTTTGACAAAAATCCAGAAACAAACACAAAACTGAATCTACTTGCGTCCTCAAATCAGTAACGGGATTGGGTGTCTGGTTGCGTACGCCAGTACACTCAGTTTGGCTTATTTGTACAATAACTCCCATTCACCTCAAAAATTCTAAATTTTACTAATTTGAGCCAAAATATAATTTTATTTTAGTATGTAGTACGACTTATCCAAAAGTACTGCAAGGATTTCAGTAAATGATACGTTAATTGATAAGAAATTTCACGCAGATTATAAATCTGACATCTATCATTAGCGGTCATGCCGAATTTAAAAAAATCAGCTTTTATAACAAATTTTTGTTTCAATTTTGAATTTACATTTAATATAACAATGGGACGGATAAACAAGTTACATTGACTCAAGGTTTCCTTTAATGGATTCTTTAGGTTTATTCGATGGAAATTTTCTGTCTTTGCATAATTTGACTTGAAAACAAAGATTCGATGACAAATGCACAAGTCTACACATTTATCAATTGGCTAATAAGCGACGCATATTTTTACTCCAATTGCTTTAAAGTTAAAAGTTCTAGCTCTGAATTCTAATCTAACTTATCATTTTCCGTATCAATGTGTAGTGATGTAGTTTGAATTATTCTACCAATCTCTTCTAGATATAGTGCCTTAGGCAAAATTATACTGTATATCTTGGATAATAAAAAAATAATGTTTACAATGGTAGTGATCAGTGAAAACCCATTAATTCATTAAAATCATTAAGAGCACTATAGAGAAGTACATGATCTTAGGATTATCAAGGGCTTTCCACTGATCAGTAAAAAGCCCTTGTTAATCCTAAGGTCCTGTATTTTTCTATAGTCGTTTTAATGCTTTTAACGCTATACAACAAATTGTCAATCGATTTCAAATTGGATGATCAAAAAAAATATGAAAAATGACGTGGGACAATGGATGTTATCGGCTGAGATTGTCATGTGTGCTTTTAAAGCGTTCTGGCATCTTGGTAATAAATGCTTATAGTAACGAGCTTGAACATCGACAATTTGTAAACTCTGACCAAAGCAACAATCAGGTGCAAAACTCCAGCACGTATAGTTTTCATAGAATCATAACCAATTGTGACTTATTCGGTGGAGCGGAAGTTGGCTGAAATTACGGCTAAAGCCTTGATTTATTTCAATAGCTAGAACTTTTGACGTCCCACAATCTTATTTCTGGCTGTCATTGACTTCATAGCTCCGTCATTATTGACCGCCATTGTATTCCAGCAGAACGACCGTTGTTGGCTATATTTTCTGAAGTCGGAAAATTAGGAAAAAAACTCCAANACAAAACTGAATCTACTTGCGTCCTCAAATCAGTAACGGGATTGGGTGTCTGGTTGCGTACGCCAGTACACTCAGTTTGGCTTATTTGTACAATAACTCCCATTCACCTCAAAAATTCTAANTTATTTGTACAACTCCCATTCACCTCAAAAATTCGGAATTTTACTAATTTGAGCCAAAATATAATTTTATTTTAGTATGTAGTACGACTTATCCAAAAGTACTGCAAGGATTTCAGTAAATGATACGTTAATTGATAAGAAATTTCACGCAGATTATAAATCTGACATCTATCATTAGCGGTCATGCCGAATTTAAAAAAATCAGCTTTTATAACAAATTTTTGTTTCAATTTTGAATTTACATTTAATATAACAATGGGACTGATAAACAACTTACATTGCCTCAAGGTTTCCTTTAATGGATTCTTTAGGTTTATTCGATGGAAATTTTCTGTCTTTGCATAATTTGACTTGAAAACAAAGATTCGATGACAAATGCACAAGTCTACACATTTATCAATTGGCTAATAAGCGACGCATATTTTTACTCCAATTGCTTTAAAGTTAAAAGTTCTAGCTCTGAATTCTAATCTAACTTATCATTTTCCGTATCAATGTGTAGTGATGTAGTTTGAATTATTCTACCAATCTCTTCTAGATATAGTGCCTTAGGCAAAATTATACTGTATATCTTGGATAATAAAAAAATAATGTTTACAATGGTAGTGATCAGTGAAAACCCATTAATTCATTAAAATCATTAAGAGCACTATAGAGAAGTACATGATCTTAGCATTATCAAGGGCTTTCCACTGATCAGTAAATAGCCCTTGTTAATCCTAAGGTCCTGTATTTTTCTATAGTCGTTTCAATGCTTTTAACGCTGTACAACAAATTGTCAATCGATTTCAAATTGGATGATCAAAAAAAATATGAAAAATGACGTGGGACAATGGATGTTATCGGCTGAGATTGTCATGTGTGCTTTTAAAGCGTTCTGGCATCTTGGTAATAAATGCTTATAGTAACGAGCTTGAACATCGACAATTTGTAAACTCTGACCAAAGCAACAATCAGGTGCAAAACTCCAGCAAGTAAAGTTTTCATAGAATCATAACCAATTGTGACTTATTCGGTGGAGCGGAAGTTGGCTGAAATTACGGCTACAGCCTTGATTTATTTCAATAGCTAGAACTTTTGACGTCCCACAATCTTATTTCTGGCTGTCATTGACTTCATAGCTCCGTCATTATTGACGGCCATTGTATTCCAGCAGAACGACCGTTGTTGGCTATATTTTCTGAAGTCGGAAAATTAGGAAAAAAACTCCAANGCCATTGTATTCCAGCAGAACGACCGTTGTTGGCTATATTTTCTGAAGTCGGAAAATTAGGAAAAAAACTCCAACACGTCAGTCAAAATATTTTCTAAGCCTAGAATCCGCACAAGGTTTTGAACAAAGCCGTCATTATGCTTATCCATCATTTATGAGACAATACCAGTTTGCAGATAAGAGTAAGCGGGGTATGTGACTCCTTTGAAATAATCCACGCGTACCTCAGCTAGTAACCAAATGTAATTTGTCGGCTTTCGCAAGTGATGTTTAGCTTCCAGGGCTTCTTAATATTCCACTTATCAGGTGAGAATATACGTTTTAGTCCTGAGTGTTGGAGTACCCTAACAGATAGTCTTAGTTCTGACTGCAGATGCCAAACTCACACTATTTTCAATCTTCTCATAAACAACCGAAAGCTACTCAACTTTCGCGCAATTTAGAATTTCAACAACTTGAATCATTTTATTCACTCTATTGTGACAAAAATTGAATATTATTGTTGTAAATATTGATGTAAAATTGAAAAGTTAATTATCTTTAAATAACCACCAAAATCGTTGTAAATTATAGCGTTGACCGNATATTGATGTAAAATTGAAAAGTTAATTATCTTTAAATAACCACCAAAATCGTTGTAAATTATAGCGTTGACCGACATCCATACCTTTTATTAATTAGCTATAAATAAGTAAATTAAAATAAACTTACAGAAACATGCTATTTCATGAATAAGAAGAATGTCTACTGTAATTCAAAGTTTTTTNATATTGATGTAAAATTGAAAAGTTAATTATCTTTAAATAACCACCAAAATCGTTGTAAATTATAGCGTTGACCTACATCCATACCTTTTATTAATTAGCTATAAATGACTAAATTAAAATAAACTTACAGAAACATGCTATTTCATGAATAAGAAGAATGTCTACTGTAATTCAAAGTTTTTTGAAAAAAAAAATTAAAAACATTACACCAATAAAATTTATCTACGATGATGTTCGAGTACTTTTTAATCCAATAGGTTTAAAAATTCAAAAAGTAGGATTTGCTTATTACTTGATGCATTAATTAACAATCATTACTCTTACTAACTTTTTACACCTATATTATTTCACTTACTAAAACCAAGATCAATCAATCGTGTCTCTAACTGCAGGCACCATCACCTTGTTGATAAAATGATAAAATATAAAATCGGTTCAATTAAAAAAATTATGTGGATTATGTCATCCCGTTAACATTACGTATTCACGTCAAATACCAAAAAAATTCAAATTTTGTCTGTTTTTGACAAATTATAACTTGTTGAATTATTGCCTTCAAGTAACCTATGCGAATATTAGTAGTTAAAACCAGTACTCACTAGTTACTACTAGAATACCTCTTCAATTAGACCGTATCACATCATCAGATGGCTTAGTTTTTTAATTAATTAACATTTTTTATCACAGAAATTATGAATAAAACACTAACTTACACGTATTCATCACCATCTTTTTTATCTCACTTATCAAAGCCAGGCGAAATGTTCTTATCGATAGAAACTCATTCTACACTTATAAAACCATGAACCAATCACCATTTACGAAAGTATACCTGTCATTCAGGGTAAATCAACTTGTTCCATAATTTGAGCATAATGAAAATTTTTGAGATCCTAATTTGTAGCACTTTCTTCCTACTCTCGAAAGGAAGTCCTCCATTCCAAATGGAACTCTTACGTGGTTATCCATCTCATCCACACAAAATAGATGGAGTTGACTATGGAATTGAGACTACTTTTGCAAAAACTCGTCTTCCAGCTTCCAATGTCATGCCAATGAGCTATACTGTCCATTTGACCCCTATCATAGACAAACTTACTGACTTTGAACAGTACTCTATCCCTGGGACTGTCACAATTACTGTCACTGCTCTTACAAATACTCATCTTATCACCCTAAATGCAGTAGATTTGAACATTGTTGAGAGTACAATAGAGGTGAGTAACAGTCCTTTCCAGTTAAATACCATACCTAACACCTAAATTTAACCTAATCTAAGCCTCGTCATAACCTAAGAATCTTATTATTAACTAACCACTATTTTGTCACCACTGGAAGTTACTTTTGACCCATGCTCTTTGCTCGAAAAAGCGTGGTGACATAAAATACTGTCAATTGAAGTCCATAAACCAAAAAAATTTTTTGGTGATACAGCAAAACCTCTCATTCGGAAACTAAATCTCTCCACCCCGTCTCGCCTCACGTGACGGTTACCGTAAACATTCAAATAATATGGAGGGCAAGTGTATAAACAATTTGTGAATTATGTGAAATATGTGAAACTTTACGGTACCTGAATGGAAGAAGGGGTGGAGTGAATTTTATGCAGCCAGTGAGAGATTAGTTTCCGAATGAAAGGTTTTGCTGTAGTGTTTACTGTTTCAGACGATCATGTGAAAGTAGAGAGGAGGATTTTTTTAATCAAGTACATCTGATATAACTACAATTAGAAAAAGCTTCGAATTTCGGAATGTAATTTCGGAACATTCTTTTGGAACAATGTACATGACAAGTAAGGTGTTCCAAAAAATTTTTCGAAATTACAATTTTCAAAAAACTTGAACTTTGTTTCTAGTTGTAGCAGAGACTTAATCAAAAATAGTCNGAAACTTTACGGTACCTGAATGGAAGAAGGGGTGGAGTGAATTTTATGCAGCCAGTGAGAGATAGTTTCCGAAGTGTTCTGAAGATAGTAGTGTTTACTGTTTCAGACGATCATGTGAAAGTAGAGAGGAGGATTTTTTTAATCAAGTGCATCTGATATACTACAACTAGAAAAAGCTACGAATTTTTGAAAACTGTAATTTCGGAACATTCTTTTGGAACAATGTACATGACAAGTAAGGTGTTCCAAAAATTTTTTCGAAATTACAATTTTCAAAAAACTTGAACTTTGTTTCTAGTTGTAGCAGAGACTTAATCAAAAATAGTCNTTTTTCGAAATTACAATTTTCAAAAAACTTGAACTTTGTTTCTAGTTGTAGCAGAGACTTAATCAAAAATAGTCTTCCTCTCTAATTTCGAATGATCTTTCTGAAACCGTAAACACTATAATCACCAAAAAAATTTGGTTCATGAAGTTCAATTGACAATAATTTGTCACCACGCTTTCTCCAGCAAAGAGCATTGGTTAAAAGTAACTTCCAGTGGTTACAAAAATACTAGCTGGAGTGTATTAGGTTACATTCTAAATAATCATTCACATGGTCTCGCATTTCAAATTTATTGCCAGGTGAAACCATTGGATGAAAGTGATTCGACGGTGTACAAAGTAACTGGGAAATCCGAACCTTCTAATGAATTTTACTTGTTGGAGCTCAATGAAGCACTTCGTGAGGGTAAAGAATACAGCATTTTCATCGAATTTACTTCATACATAGCCACAAATAAGCTCAATGGAATCTACCTCACGGGATACGTAGATCCAGAAACAAATGAGTTTTCGTAAGTTTTAAATATTTAAGCATAATTTATACCTTTATGTCAATCGAGTTCATTACTTCACTGCAAATGTCTATCATAACTTTTTACTTTATGAAGCAATGTTCTTGCCACACAATTCCAAGCGAGCGCAGCTAGACAGGCTTTTCCTTGTTTTGATGAACCTTGGATAAAAGCGACATTCAAGATTTACATTGGATATGACAGACAGAAGTATATCGCTCTCAGTAATGGGCAAGAAGTAGCAGAAACACCACAGTAAGTTTTCTGCTGTTCAATAACATTCATGAAACAAGTTACTTGTTGCATGTAGGTTTTGATCTTGGTTTTATTTTGTTTGTTTTCTCATAAATTTTTTGTTTTTATAGCCCTTCCATGCCATCCGGCTGGTCCTTAAAGGAGTTTAATGAAACAGTAAAAATGTCTACTTATCTCATAGCTGTAGTAATTGCCAACTATAAATATGTTGAAGCACCGGCTGATATTTTTCCAAAACCTGTCAGGGTANTTGATGAACCTTGGATAAAAGCGACATTCAAGATTTACATTGGATATGACAGACAGAAGTATATCGCTCTCAGTAATGGGCAAGAAGTAGCAGAAACACCACAGTAAGTTTTCTGCTNGCTAGACAGGCTTTTCCTTGTTTTGATGAACCTTGGATAAAAGCGACATTCAAGATTTACATTGGATATGACAGACAGAAGTATATCGCTCTCAGCAATGGGCAAGAAGTAGCAGAAACACCACAGTAAGTATGTTCAATAACATTCATGAAACAAGTTACTTGTTGCATGTAGGTTTTGATCTTGGTTTTATTTTGTTTGTTTTCTCATAAATTTTTTGTTTTTATAGCCCTTCCATGCCATCCGGATGGTCCTTAAAGGAGTTTAATGAAACAGTAAAAATGTCTACTTATCTCATAGCTGTAGTAATTGCCAACTATAAATATGTTGAAGCACCGGCTGATATTTTTCCAAAACCTGTCAGGGTATGCTAACTCCATCATTTTCAAATTGATTTAGGTTGGTGATTGGGCAACCGAAAGGAGTGATTTTGTACATTTTCTAGATTTATGGCCCTTCTCACTTAATTAATCGTGAAAAAGGAGGTGATTATGCTGCAATAAAGGCAGCTGAATTTTTGGCATATTTTGAAAAATATTATGAAATTGAATACAAAATGGAAAAAATGGATTCTGTTGCAATTCCTGACTTTTGGTTCGGTGCTATGGAGAATTGGGGACTCAATTTGTACAGGTATATATTAAAGAATGATACAAAAATTCTAAATTCGAGTGGAGTTCATCCATTTTCTATTGAAGGGAAAACAAATTAATGTACTTTAACCAACTGTCCACTGAGGCTGAGCGAGAGTCAACCACTTTAGTTTTGGCACATGAGCTCTGTCATCAATGGTTTGGAAATTTAGTGACATCAGAATTTTGGGATCAAATTTGGATTAATGAGGGCTTCGCTACGTATTTTAAATATGTTGCTGCTGCTGAACTTACTCCAGAATTCCACTCACTGTCTTTGCGCCAAACTCACGTTTTCCAAGTAGCAATGGCCTTTGACGCCACTGAAGCCTCTCATCCCCTCATCAACTACGCTGACAGGAAACACAAGTATGACAAGCTCATGGAAGTCTTCGATAAAATTAGTTATCAAAAAGGAGCCTCACTCATTCGAATGATGGAAGAATTTTTGACTCCATGCACTATGAAAAATGGACTGAATAACTATTTGAAAAAAAAGTATGGCCAATTACTACTGTTCCATTTACAAATTTGGCAGCCGCATTCAGTCGATAGTCGTCTAAGTTGCTTATATGATTTTGATTAATTTAATCTATATGCACACTATAGTTTGTTAGTATTTAGACCTAGAACTAAAGGTAAGTAATTGGTATTGATTCAAGAGCGCAGTGATAGCGATGTAACTTTCGGTGCAAAAGTTACTAAACTTTAGCTAAAATTTAATCTATATGCACACTATAGTTTGTTAGTATTTAGACCTAGAACTAAAGGTAAGTAATTGGTATTGATTCAAGAGCGCAGTGATAGCGATGTAACTTTCGGTGCAAAAGTTACTAAACTTTAGCTAAAATTTAATCTATATGCACACTATAGTTTGTTAGTATTTAGACCTAGAACTAAAGGTAAGTAATTGGTATTGATTCAAGAGCGCAGTGATAGCGATGTAACTTTCGGTGCAAAAGTTACTAAACTTTAGCTAACCTCTGTATAAGTTTTGAATAATAGCTTGCAAACACATTAGACGGCAGACTACCGGGTGAATTTGGGCTAAAGAATTTGTAAAGTGGACAATAAACAATTAAACCTCTTAGGTATTATGTACATATTTCGAGATTTGTTACAGGAGTTACGAAAGAGCTACTCAGAATGAGCTATTTCAAGTTTTAACTGAAGAAGGTCACCAAGATGGGACTTTGCCATTAAATCGAACAGTGAAGGAGGTTATGGACACTTGGTCACTCCAATCTGGATTTCCGCTTGTTCGCGTCACCAAGTCATCGAAAAATCGTATTTTTGTTACACAGGTAAGCATATTAGAATTATCTTTCACCACTAAATTTTCTACGATAGTTCTTAACAACTTGGACTATTCTTTTTGCAGGAACGTTTTGTTAAAGACGTGAAGTACTCGAAAGAATCAACTCTGGACCCACATGACTTATGGACAATTCCAGTTGCAGTTGCCACTGCTGACAATCCTGACTTTGATGACCTTACCCCAGATTTCTGGATTGAAAAAGATGTCAGGTTCAAATCAATTGAAGGCTATGATACGACAAAGTGGATTCTTCTTAACGCCGATGCAGCAGGTAATTTGTTCATTCAAATAATTTGTAATTTATTTCAAATTTCCATATGTAACACGTAACATGTCTACAGGTTACTACCGAGTGCTCTACGATGACACATTACTCGACCTCNTTTTTGACTCCATGCACTATGAAAAATGGACTGAATAACTATTTGAAAAAAAAGTATGGCCAATTACTACTGTCCCATTTACAAATTTGGCAGCCGCATTCAGTCGATAGTCGTCTAAGTTGCATATATGATTTTGATTTATTTAATCTATATGCACACTATAGTTTGTTAGTATTTAGACCTAGAACTAAAGGTAAGTAATTGGTATTGATTCAAGAGCGTAGTGATAGCGATGTAACTTTCGGTGCAAAAGTTACTAAACTTTAGCTAACCTCTGTATAAATNTTCGGTGCAAAAGTTACTAAACTTTAGCTAACCTCTGTATAAATTTTGAATAATAGCTTGCAAACACATTAGACGGCAGACTACCGGGTGAATTTGGGCTAAAGAATTTGTAAAGTGGACAATAAACAATTAAAACTCTTAGGTATTATGTACATATTTCGAGATTTGTTACAGGAGTTACGAAGGAGCTACTCAGAATGAGCTATTTCAAGTTTTAACTGAAGAAGGTCACCAAGATGGGACTTTGCCATTAAATCGAACAGTGAAGGAGGTGATGGACACTTGGTCACTCCAATCTGGATTTCCGCTTGTTCGCGTCACCAAGTCATCGAAAAATCGTATTTTTGTTACACAGGTAAGCATATTAGAATTATCTTTCACCACTAAATTTTCTACGATAGTTCTTAACCATTTGGACTATTCTTCTTGCAGGAACGTTTTGTTAAAGACGTGAAGTACTCGAAAGGATCAACTCTGGACCCACATGACTTATGGACAATTCCAGTTGCAGTTGCCACTGCTGACAATCCTGACTTTGATGACCTGACCCCAGATTTTTGGATTGAAAAAGATGTCAGGTTCAAATCAATTGAAGGCTATGATACGACAAAGTGGATTCTTCTTAACGCCGATGCGGCAGGTAATTTGTTCATTCAAATAATTTGTAATTTATTTCGAATTTCCATATGTAACACGTAACATGTCTACAGGTTACTACCGAGTGCTCTACGATGACACATTACTCGACCTCCTTCTAGATCAACTTAACAGTGATCCTACTGTAATCAGTGTGGTGAGTAGAAGCCAGTTGATTGATGACTACTTCACATTTTGGATACACAGTAAGTATACATAGAGTTCAACAAAGTTAATTTTAGATCAAATTTCATTCAAATGTCAAACTCGTATACCAATATTTTAAATTTCACAGAATTCACTCAAATAGAGAACGTACTAGGGTTGACTCAATATTTGGGGCACGAAACTGAAGCTGCAGTTTGGACGACATTTTTCACACATATGAGAGGAATTTTGAACAAAATTTCAGATACACCTTCATTTAATGCGTTAAAGGTGAAATAGTGCATTTAAAAATTTTGCTAGTACGGAAATTAGTATAGTACTAACAATAGAGACTATTTTGATAAATAGACTTACTTGGCACCAAAACTGGGACAAGCACTGACGTTAATTGGGTTCGAGCAGTTGCCGCACCATAATGGTATGATTGGCAGTTCGTTGCTGCATGATGTACAATTCTTGTCAATTAGTTCTAAAATTATACTTTTTTTTTCTCTTAAAAGGTACAAATGTGATGTTGCGCAGTGAACTTCTCGACTGGGCTTGCTCATTGGAATATGGAAAATGTCGTACTTATACTTCCAAACTATTCAGCGAGTGGCAAGCGACTCCTGCCATGAATCCGTAAGTTGTAANAAAATGTCGTACTTATACTTCCAAACTATTCAGCGAGTGGCAAGCGACTCCTGCCATGAATCCGTAAGTTGTAAATTTCATTTGGAGATATTTCATTAAAGAATCGGAAATGATTGGTAATTTATGTTATTTTTGTTAGTATCCCGGTGGATATTCGCCCTGTAGTATACTGCGGGGCTGTATCAAATGGTGAAGCTGGCACTTTTGCTGCAGCCTTGACGCTGTACAAATCTTCAAGTACTTCAGCCAATGACAAATCTCTTCTTCTCAACGCTTTTGGATGCGCAAACGATGCAAGCTTTGTTATGCCGTAAGCGCTTACTTTTGAAAACAATATTAGTAATGTTGTAGCAATATGTAGTAGTTTATCTAACTCATTGATACAGGTTATTACAAGATCTACTGCTCGAATCTTCTGATATTCTGTCAGCTCATAAAATTACTTTTCTCCAAAGACTCGGTGCAAACTCAATCAGTCGAACAGAGTCGACCAACTATATTGCTCAGTCAGCTTCAAAATTGATTAAGGGTTTGGGTGCAGTAGCAATCTCTACCTACATTGGCACTCTAAGCACATATGTCGGAACTGCCGGAGAACTCAGAGTGGTAAAATATTGATCAATTAGCTTAAAATGTGAAGGGGCAACGGCTAACCTATTTAGCATCTTGGGATCTAATTCTGAAAAAAAGTTTATCTTGTTGATTAGGTCAAACTGAACAACTTCTTTCANACTACTGCTCGAATCTTCTGATATTCTGTCAGCTCATAAAATTACTTTTCTCCAAAGACTCGGTGCAAACTCAATCAGTCGAACAGAGTCGACCACCTATATTGCGCAGTCAGCTTCAAAATTGATTAAGGGTTTGGGTGCAGTAGCAATCTCTACCTACATTGGCACTCTAAGCACATATGTCGGAACTGCCGGAGAACTCAGAGTGGTAAAATATTGATCAATTAGCTTAAAATGTGAAGGGGCAACGGCTAACCTATTTAGCATCTTGGGATCTAATTCTGAAAAAAAGTTTATCTTGTTGATTAGGTCAAACTGAACAACTTCTTTCATTATACCGAAAAACATTATGTTTAATTTTGCCGCTAGATTGCATGAAAACTAACATTGGCTATACCAATGTTATTGACACTGCACATAATTCAATTCTGATCTTTGTTCTAATACAATGTTCCTAGATTTCATGTGTACTTTTGCCTCGAGAGCATGAAGAATACATTAACCNCTAATTCTGAAAAAAAGTTTATCTTGTTGATTAGGTCAAACTGAACAACTTCTTTCATTATACCGAAAAATATTATGTTTAATTTTGCCGCTAGATTGCATGAAAACTAACATTGGCTATACCAATGTTATTGACACTGCACATAATTCAATTATGATCTTTGTTCTAATACAATGTTCCTAGATTTCATGTGTACTTTTGCCTCGAGAGCATGAAGAATACATTAACCATCCATAGTACCTCACTCTCTCGTGTCTAAAACACAAATGAAATTTAGGAATTCGTATTTAAACATTACTCAATAGTCCACAGTGAGCATCAGATTCAGGCCAATCAGTCGAAACGGTGACCACCGCAAATGCTAACTTCGGAAAGTTCTAGATGGCAAAATACAGAATATTTTGATAGTCCTAATAAAGTTGTTTAGATTGGCCTTCACGACTATTGCCAAATTTTTAAAACCAAACGGCGGAATAGGTTTTCTGGGGCCACTTTACCTGTCAGATTATTAGTTTAGAATAACTAACCTTTTGATATTTTGATAGCTTGAACAACTCGTTGAGGATAACGCAGAAGCTTTAGAAAGTGTCCGCCCAACTTTGAATGCTCATTTTGTCATAATTCGTAATAATATTCAATGGCGGAAGAAAAACGAAGAGAGATTACGAATTTGGTTCTCTGAAAATTAAGTAAATATAAAAAGTGACTGTTGTAGATCTTAATATCAAAGCGGTGCATTCCAGATCTAAATTGTATTAAAAAATATATAATCATAAAATAAATATGTATCTCAAAAAACAACAAGCCACCTCCTATTTTCAAAATAAAATTCAATGTACAGTTATTGTTCTGAAATCAACAGAATACGCAGTATGGTTCCAAATCTGTTCACCAGAACCCTGTCTTCTGGTGTTCGTATACATTCCGCCCACTAGGCAGTTCTAACTCAATCTTGACAATTTCTTTCAGGAAATCGTGCATTTCACCGTCAAAAATTGTATAGTAATTGGAGGCATGAATGCAAGAAAAGGTTTAGAAGTCCACGTTCATAACAGAAATTGCAAAGATTTAGTGGTTAATAGAAACGGACGTAACTTGGTATCCTGGGCTTCAGAGTTAGGACTGCTAGTAGGAAATGGTTCCCTTCCAGGCGACGAAGTAGGTAATTTCACATTTATTAATAAATCAAAAGAAGGATGCAGCGTAGTAGACCTACTTCTCATAACCCCTACCCTAACTAGGGAAGTCGCTTCTTCAGTAAACAGGGTTGTCCACTAAATTCATCCGTGTATTTAGATATATATACGAGAATGCAGATGCGAAGATTCCCACTTNTTGCGGTTATCGATTGAACTGACTCGGATCATTTTCCGTTACTGCTTTCCTTGAAGGCACTGTATCGAGGCCAAACACTTGCGTCAAACTTACAAAACCATAACTCGTTATCTCCGTTAATCAATCCGAACTTTATGAATTTGTCAAATCACTCGAATTGAAAATAAGTAATTCTCCGATTGAATTCATCGACGTGGACCTCTCTGGTAATTTATATATTCGGCAATTGTTGACACGTGCAAAGACATAAAGTTATTCAAATATCCGAAACCACAGGAAAACGGCCGTAAATGGTTTGCTGATGGCAAAATGCCTAAATACGAAAAAATTGCTCGCTGAGGCTTTCACGCAGGAATACTGACAATGGAAGGATGAAACAGCTAGCCAAAGAATACATTGATAGCAAAAAAAATACACAAGTATAACTAACCAAAAAAAAGGATAACTTCGTTTATCAAGTTTCTCTGCAACTGCACCTTTCTTCCAACAATTCCAAGTTTGGAAAAGCGGTAAAATACTTCGGACGCACCTCATAACCCACAAAAAACATATCGGGAATTCAATGGCATCGGCATTGCAGCAGTGTGTTCAATTCCGAAAACCTCGAATCGGTTAATTCGCCGTACTCCGAATGCGTAAATGTCACCGACCCAATCCTAAACAGGGAATTCAATGCTCTCGAGACACACATGGTCATCAAATCACTGAAATCTGTGAAAGCACCTGGTGAAGATCTAATACCAAACAGTATGGAAAATAAGTTCGCCTGTCCTATTGCTATACTTAATCAGACTTTTCCGACTATGTTATGATTCAGGGAAGTCCCCGTCAACTGGTGTAATGTGTTAATTTGTTCGATGTTTAAAAAGGGTTCAAGAAAAGTCCCCGAAAAGTATCGTCCTATCTCTCTACTGAGGAGCACACTCAAACTTTTTAATAAAACTCTAAATACTAGCCTGGTGGAGTGAATAACCAAACACAACATCGTATCCGAGTTTCAGGCAGGTTTCAGGAAGAGAAGATCTTGCGTTGACCACGTTTTCACTCTCATGTCTGTGGCACAGATCCAACTCCTCAAAGAAGAGGAATTATATGTTTGCTTTGTTGGACTTTCTCAAGCATTTGATACTCCAAACCACAACCTCCTATGGAAGGTTCTTAGAAACAGGGTTGTCCACTAAATTCATCCGTGTATTTAGATATATATACGAGAATGCAGATGCGAAGATTCCCACTTCTTACAGTTTAACGGAGAGAACAAAAATCATGAAAGGACTTCTTCAAGGAGAATCTGCAAGTCCCACTCTCTTTAACCTTTTTATAGAGGAATTAGTGAACATATTGATAGATGTCTCCTGCCGGCTTTCGACTCCATTCGCGATCTGTACATTTGCTTCTTTATGCGGACGATTTAGTTCTAGTTGCTCAATCACGAAAACTTCTCCAACAGAAGATGAATCTTANTTTTATAGAGGAATTAGTGAACATATTGATAGATGTCTCCTGCCGGCTTTCGACTCCATTTGCTTCTTTATGCGGACGATTTAGTTCTAGTTGCTCAATCACGAAAACTTCTCCAACAGAAGATGAATCTTATTAATAACTTCTTTCACTTACGAGGTCTCCAGGTCAATTAAAAAAAAATTACTTGTGATACGGCGTTCTGGAAGAGTGAGAAAAGAAGATAAGTTCTCTTTGAGAGGTATCTCTGTGCAGACTACGAAATCTTATATGTACCTTGGCATAATTTTGCAATCGAATTGGTCGTTAAACCTCCACCCTAAATCGGCTATTGGGAAAGGTATTCCCGCGCAAGGAACTGTATTTCGCACACAAGGCAGGGTGAACACCCTGGACTTGCAAATTTCGAAATTCCTTTTAAATTCCATTGTCAAATCAACCACCTTGTACGGCTCAGGGGTGCAGTGATCACAACACACAAATGAAATGGAAAGGGTCCAACAGCAATACTGTAAGAGACTCCTCCACCTTACTTTCAGCACCCCTCGATAGTTTTTTCGTTTAGAGGCAGGCTGCCTTCCATTACGCTTTGATGTATTCTGGTTTACTATTTGTTTATGGTTAAAACTTCTGTCAGCTAACGATTCGAACTTTCCTCTAAATACGTATACACAACTTCAAAAAACCCCGTGTAGACATCCAATCAAAAAATACAGTTGATGTTTGCAGTTGGAAAGTAGGCTGAAATCTATAGATATGCAACGTTTATATGAAAGAGGCTTAGCGAAAGAGGTATAATCTGTCCAGAAATTTCTACTCGCTGGGCACGAAGACCACTTGAGAAAACTTGACTTCAAATTAGCACAGCGATCCTACACTATTCCACACTATCATCAAATAAAAATCTCTGAAAGCCACGAACCATTTCTATTGAACAACATTTCCTCTTCGATGGCGACATGCATCCTACAAATTCGGCTAAACTCCAATTCTGTCTACAATAATGGAAAATGGTTTAACATGGGACATTTTGAGGGGAAGCAATGCAAATACTGTGGAGAACAACTTTATGTTTTTCATGCTATTTGGGAATGCACCGGCACATCTCAGATTCGACTGAATTACTTTCAAGGAATACCAATGGATCCAATTCAACNATGTTTTTCATTCTATTTGGGAATGCACCGGCACATCTCAGATTCGACTGAATTACTTTCAAGGAATACCAATGGATCCAATTCAACTTATCAAGGACGTCACAGAAGCTGCCACTGATCCAAACTACACATTTTACTTATCACTTTTAATTTAAAATATTTTAAAACTTTTTCAGTAATTTTAAGACTCATAATTTTATTTTATTTAAATTTACTTATGGGCAAAATTTCATTGATAGGGCGATGACCAACGTCAAATAAACATTGATTGATAAAAACCTGTCCTTTTTCGTACAATGGCTACATTGCTGTTCAAGGTCAGTGATGCCTATAATATTTTCTCAATATTAATTCGTCCTGATTACCATTAATGTAATAAACATTTAGAGAGCCCCAAAAAGGAAATCAATATAACCAGCTTTATTCTAGTAGACGCCCGAATTCAACAACGTGACAAATCCAACTGAATTCTTAATAAGACATGAATAAGTATATTGTACTTGATTTAAAAAGTTGGACAGGCAAATTTGCGTTTACCGTTTCATTTACATTTTTATTTAGCTAAAATTTAGTTGGTCTTGGGTGATTGGATAAACAACCAAATACTTACAAGACTTATGCAAAAACTTTTGTGTATTGGTTGTCTACCATTTAGGTTTTGGGAAACTATGTTGACATTGCCTATTTAATTTATCATTCATGCATACATGTAAAGACTTATACAAATCTGTAACAATTTTTTCATTGTTATATAAATTTTTGACATCAAACGTTGACAATATATATTTAAACACTTTGCCTTTCATGAGGTCTTAAAAAACTTTCAAGCAATAAAGTCCGCATGAAGCCGTATCGTCTGGTTGAACTTGGGTGTGGTTTCTCTCGGAAGTCAGCGTGTCTAGACCGAAAGGAGTCTGAATGTCATATTCTTCGGGACAGTGCCCGAGGCTATCAAAGAATATCAAGCTAGACAGATTGAGACGAGTCCATAGAACCCAACGCTTACCTGGCACATCAAAAAAAAGAGTTTAAAGTCTGACTATTATAAACAATCATTTCGGATAAATCTTACCAAGTATTCCAGATTTTCTAGTATTTTGAATGCAAACAGAAGGTGGCTTCATGGGAATCGTCTCCATTTCATCGTTGGCGACGACATAGGCCCTTACATGAATATATTTACAAATCTTTATACACTCCATTTCTTTCTCTAGTGAAATTGTCTCCATGGCTATTTCTTGATAATTTTTACCTCTCTTCGCTTATTAATTGTCAAAATATTGGCAAACGTATCAAGGATAATTGCATCCAATGCCTTTGTGGTAGTTTCAGCAAAATTGATTGTCACCTGTTAGAAATGATTTGAGGAGCTATTTTTTGAAGTAACTTGCAAGAATCCGACACTTACCCTAATTGCCCGGAGCGGGCCGGTAATAAATCACTTGGACTGGCGACTGGGGTGATTTCAAATAAACAAACACAGTTTACAACCTGTAATTAAAAGTAAATCTCAATTTTAATTAAGGTTCAATTGCTCGTTTTGACAAAATTCAAACCTTGTAAAAGTTCCTGGCTATTCCATTCTCCGTAAGGGATTGCCCAAGTGCTGAAAATATTGAGTTGCACGCCTATACGTAGAGATCAGCTTTTTAATTGCAAATGAGTTCTTTGTAGAATGGGGTAGTGTCCTCACTTTTGATGCTAATCGTTGTGATTCCAAAATTTGCAAAGTTTTGAAAACTCTGCTTGAAATATCCTATAAAGGACTCATGGTGAAACTTCATTGAAATATGAAATTAGAATGTAATGAACTTAAATTCCTCTTGTTGGGGTTTAAAATTAAACACAAATTTGACACTTGTTTTATCTCAACAACTAGCAGATTATAAAGCTTATTAACTTCTGATTCTTTCGCTGTTCGAAGACTGTTCACTTCAATTTTAAATATCAGGCATCAGAGGATCCTTTTGTAGCCGAGTTCAAGCCTTTAAGTGTTCCATTCATACTGAGATAACAACAGGTAACCCTCGTCTAGACGACTCAAGCAATNGAGTTCAAGCCTTTAAGTGTTCCATTCATACTGAGATAACAACAGGTAACCCTCGTCTAGACGACTCAAGCAATTGTCTGCTTGTAATATAAAAGAGGAAGGGGGGAAAAATGACTTTTACATTTATTATGTTTCCAACCTTAAAAGAGTTTAGATCAAAGTTTGGATTAAGTCCGGATTCTACTTCAAAATACCAATATGTCACGCATCCAAACNAGTTCAAGCCTTTAAGTGTTCCATTCATACTGAGATAACAACAGGTAACCCTCGTCTAGACGACTCAAGCAATGTCTGGTTGTAATATAAAAGAGGAAGGGGGGAAAAATGACTTTTACATTTATTATGTTTCCAACCGTAAAAGAGTTTAGATCAAAGTTTGGATTAAGTCCGGATTCTACTTCAAAATACCAATATGTCACGCATCCAAACNTAAAAGAGTTTAGATCAAAGTTTGGATTAAGTCCGGATTCTACTTCAAAATACCAATATGTCACGCATCCAAACTAAAAATTTTTACTGAGTTTATTTTTAAACTCGAAAACATTTTAATCTATTTTAACCGTTTTGATTCCGATTCCAATCCAGGTTATTTAACCGAACAACGCGTTATTGCTTTCAAGCGTAAAACGTCAGACGACGATGAAACTCCAATCAGATCGAAGCGTGCATTGAAAATTCTTCAAGGCGTCCAGGAACTAGTACCAAAGATGCCAGCAACTGTGATGCAGTACGAGGAAAAATTTATCGATGGAGAGTCCAGGTTTTTAGAGCAAGCAAAGGCGCTCGAGTTGAGCCCTTCAACACAATCTTTTTTGGAATCAGCCCGGGATGACGCTGTCATTTGGAACTTTGATGATGTTTTATTTACGACTCAGATTCGATCGTTACTGTTCAGGTGAACTGTAGCAAATATGAATACTTTCATTCCAAATGTAGTTATTAAAATTAAAATTTTGTTTTGTAGAATACAAGAAATACATTAAAAAGACAATTTCAACAATGTTTCAACTGTGTTGGGTATCTCGTTCAAAGAGTCAAAAGAAATTCTTGGCCATATTAAGCAAACATTGGCCGAGATTGATGATTCCATTCGTAAGAACGAGCCAGTATACCGCTACGTCCCAGGACAACTGATTGAGCCGAAAAGACTAGAATTTTGGCAACATGATGTAGGTTGATTTATTGTTTAATTAAATTTGATAATTATATTACTAATATGACGATATATTTTAGGACGCTATTTTACAGCTCATCTCTGAGATTCAGGTTGAGGTTCGTAAACGTGAGGAAGGATCGACATCTCATTTACCTGAATCAAGCAGTTGACAACCTCTAAATATGAGGGATAACTTTGGTATGTAAATTAATTACTTTTGGTCAACAATCAAAACTCATCACGTCTAACGTATTATTTCTTTCAGGGNCTTTGGTATGTAAATTAATTACTTTTGGTCAACAATCAAAACTCATCACGTCTAACGTATTATTTCTTTCAGGGCCAAAAATTATGTTGTCGGACAGATTAGGAAGAATTTATTACTGTAGTCTCTGTTGGTGGGAAAAGTAAACTCAGAAGACATGAATTTCTAGTGATATTTTTTTCTCTTAAATAACATTTTGTAATTTGAGTCATGCATTTTTTTGAAATAAATAAAATTTTCAATTGTGCAATAATGAAGTCTGAATTCTGAAGCATTATTTATTTTGACATAGTAAAGAGGTCTTTTTTTAAAAAATAGATGAAATCACAACAAACACTATAAATTGATAAGGCACATTACACCCATTATTGCAAGAATTATGTGAATAGAAAGTAGTGACCGCCTACAATCGACTCGTCGAAAGAAAATGAGCGCAAGAATAAATTTTCACTGCAACTAAAAACATGCTCGCGTCTTGGTTGTCTTCCAGTTCTACGTTTGCGAATCCAGCGGATGAGTTAACCGGTTCCGACAAAACTCATGAGAATACAAACTGTTAAACAAAACAAAATACATTTATCAGAATAGTTATGCCTCGTTTAGAGTATCACTGTGATAACTCCATTCACGGCGTGACGTGAAAGTGAAAGCGAATCACGGTCTTCTCTTTTCCAGCTTTCAAATTTATAGTGTCACTGCGATCACTTCCTCATCACTTCACTATCAAAACTTAAATCCCTTTGCGCAACAAGCCATTTATAATTTCACTTTTGTACTCCTATTAATTTGCGGAAAATTTTAAATATTTACTTTCCCGCCAGCAAATGTCTCAGTTTTTTACTTCAACATTTCATCACTCCCGTCCTANAAATTTTAAATATTTACTTTCCCGCCAGCAAATGTCTCAGTTTTTTACTTCAACATTTCATCACTCCCGTCCTATCTTCCAAAAGTTGAATCCAATTCAACTCGACAAAAGTGAAGGGAGTGAAGTGATGGCAGGTATTCCTCTTTGACTATAAACTTGAGAACACGAAGTGATTCACGCCGTGAAGTGAAGAGAGTGAATCACTTCCTTCACTTCACTGTCCTCACTATCGACTATAAATTGGCAGCAGTGATAGAATAGTGACGCAGGTGACGTGAAAGTGACGAGAAGGTGAGACTCTAAACGCGACATTACTGTTATTGAACGCCAAACACATTGTTATAGTTTTGGAAATGTATAAAAATTTCGTAGCATACCAAGGGGCATGAAATGCCATTTGTATCCAACTTCGTCTACCATCACCGGAGCTACAGTAGGCTCAAATGGCACAGGACCAGCTGGACAAGCCTCATCGTCCGATGGGTCGACCTCACGTGATGCTCCCTTAGCTAATGTGCAAATGCTACAGGATTGAGTCACGTTGAACTCGTAAAGGGAACACAAATTATGGAGACATTGAATACAATCCCAATTTATTTTGCAATCTAGAATGTTAAATCAACAATAATCAACCTTGGACCTAACGTCTGTACAACATAATAAAATCAATTGAAANTCCCAATTTATTTTGCAATCTAGAATGTTAAATCAACAATAATCAACCTTGGACCTAACGTCTGTACAACATAATAAAATCAATTGAAAAATTTTTTTTACTAAGCGGATTAGTTTTCCAAATACATTTGTCAAATATTTTCAAAAGTTCTACTTACGGAATTGTTTTAAAAGTCCACTGGAACCACTTGCTTGGAGTTTGTTGGAAGCAGAAACACAAATGACGACAATTACTTAACTTTCAGTTTAGGAAACTTTTAACTCAGTTTAATGTTTACTGCTAAAACAATGAACAGATGGGCAGATCTGAAAGTCAACTCGGGTATAAAATTCAATAAGTTAGATAACAAAGCAAAATTCTTGTTGACGTGACACATAACGACCTTTTCTGTGCTTTAAGTTCTTATTCTTAGAAAGAAACTACACTCGTCATACAATAGCACAAAAGTTGTAATTTCATGCTATCAAGATAACAACAAATTACATGAAGCACAACTAATTTAAGTACCACTACCCCAGTTCTTGTACAGTTCAATTATTTTTTAATTGGTTCCATAACTAAAACTAATTATAAACTACCTAAATATGAAATTAGAAAACATATCATATTTGATTTTTTTAAACTCGATGTGGCACGAAGCATCAAGGGACCAAAATGCATCAAGTCCAAAAGATCCAAGTACCCAAACTCATAGGACACAAATTCTCACAACAAGGAAAGAATAGTAGAGAATCCTTTCNCCAAAAGATCCAAGTACCCAAACTCATAGGACACAAATTCTCACAACAAGGAAAGAATAGTAGAGAATCCTTTCGAAATCCTTCACACCAAATTAGACCCTTTTTCTCACTCAACAATAGGACTCCAACTATACCCACCTCCTTTTCCCTTTTCCACAATCCACCAACACCACCATACTCATTAAGGTGACGCCACACCAGGCGTCAACGATGTTGAAAACACTGCGCCGTCTGTTTTTTGACGCACAACGCGATTCACACATAGAAACAACTTCCTGCCACAACTCCCTGTAACAACTCTCCAAAAGTNAAAAACTGCGTGTTGCGCATTCACACATAGAAACAACTTCCTGCCACAACTCCCTGTAACAACTCTCCAAAAGTTGCTACAACTTTTTTGAGGCGGCAACATAAAACTGCACATTCACACTACGGAGCTGCTTCTCTTTGAGCAGTAAAAAAAACCTGATGCGCATTACTTTTTTTACAGCTTCGTCCCACCAAGCTGTTTTTCGAAACAGAAAAAGTTGGAAGAAGAACTAACCAACTAAAAACCTTCCTCCCTCGAATCGCGCATCAAAAAGTTGGTTGTGTCTGCAAAGGAAACTTTCTCTCAAATTTTTTTCTGTGTGTGAACTCACAACACTTTATGTCTGAACACACAACAAAAAAGTTGGCNCCAAAAGATCCAAGTACCCAAACTCATAGGACACAAATTCTCACAACAAGGAAAGAATAGTAGAGAATCCTTTGGAAATCCTTCAAACCAAATTAGACCCTTTTTCTCACTCAACAGTAGGACTCCAACTATACCCACCTCCTTTTCCCTTTTCCACAATCCACCAACACCACCATACTCATTACACATCACACCCAGACCCCCCAGACAAGTAGTCTAGACAACCATATCTACGCCGTCATTACGCAAAAACTCNTTACACATCACACCCAGACCCCCCAGACAAGTAGTCTAGACAACCATATCTACGCCGTCATTACGCAAAAACTCCATTTGCGCCATAGCGGCGTAGCATAAAATTTAATGGACATATAACACTAACTACCGCCGCCTACAACACCTCAATAACGTAAGTGGAATGGTGNGTAGCATAAAATTTAATGGACATATAACACTAACTACCGCCGCCTACAACACCTCAATAACGTAAGTGGAATGGTGAAGAAGGAAATCAAAACTTCGAGGGTTCAAAATAAAATATCCCAGAACTGAAGAAGGCTAAATATCACAACTGTGGGAAGATTGGGCACTGGCGGAGGCATTGCGTCTCTGCTAAGAAACATGTACCATCTCCAAAAGAAAAGCCGAAAGTTTGGGGACACCACTTCAGAATAAGGATAAGTCCATTGGTAGTGCGTTCATGGTCAACGCCACAGCAGCATTAGGATAGTAATTGTGATTACTGGATAAGTGAAAGTGGAGCGTTACAACACATAAGGGTCAGAGGCACTGGTCCAAGAACTACATCCCGTTTGATATTTTAAACTAGTTCACTTGACTGATAAAAACATACCCATGGCATTGGGGATTGGTGCTGTTCGTCTTGAACCCTGCATGCTAAGAGACTAGACCCCTGCTTCCAACAGTAGCGTATTGTATTTTCCGGTGTAGTAAATCTATTTCCTGATAGCGTGGTGGCTCAGAAAGGTCCTGTGATTGTGATTGAAGAAGAGCAAGACAATCTTTTAAGATGGAGACTAGAAGGTCGGTCCTTAACTGATTTTTAATGACATGTATATCATGAACTTCCTCAAAGTCAGGTCAAGTGCTCTGTCATTTTCCACAGTGAAAAGTTCCAAACTCTGCCACTACCATCTGTGGCACGTGAGTATGAGCAATATCATGCACACGATGAAGACTGGAGCAAACATAGTAAACCTTGCTAAAGAGTTCAGATGTGAAAAATGTCATAATGGAACACTATCAAGAAATCCTTTCCTGGTTGTGCATGAGAAGAGTAGTAAGCCTGACAAAAATATTCACGCTCATCTGTCTGGGAAAATGCTGACGCCATCTTTGGTGGAGCTCAGTGCTTTCTGGTTCTCAAGGATGACTGGACACCAAGAATGAAGGCAGGTTCTTCATCCAAAAATTTATCAAATTTATACAAAAACGAAGAGGAAATAAAGTAAAAAGTATTCAATGGCACTGAATTTGTTAATCAGACTGTAGCTGCCTATCTCAAAGAGCTGGGAATTTTTCATCAAACTACTGTTCCGAATCGAATCGTCGAGTGGAGAGAAAAAAAGCAGAACCATGCTAAAGAAGAATACGTCTCCTAAATTCTTATGGGCTGAAGATTTTGCTACAAGCGTTTATGTATACAAAATGATCCTCTCTTAACAGACTACCAATGCCACACCATTTGGACATAGTTTTGGAAGAAAATCTAATATGTAATATCTCCATGTGTTCATATGCAAAGCCTATATCTAAATTCCAAACAAAAAGCGACTACTGTGGGACTGCAAGGCCTCGGTGATAATGGTAATATGGATACAACTATAATCCAAAGACATATCGTCTCTACGACAAATAATCCAACCCCGTAATTCTAGCCAGAAATATTAGCTTTGAAGAACGTTATGCTGAAAAGTTCATAATTATTGTGTTGCCAAATAATAATACTGATCCAGCCAACCCCCAATGAGGAAGAGGAGGAGATCAAAGATGAAATTAAAGGAATCCTGTCGGAGGCTGGTGATTTTTTGTGATGTAACTAACATTCAAAGCAATTATGAAGAAAATCTATCAATATTTAGCGGAACTAGAGCTGTTAGACTGATTTTTTCAATTATTTTTTATTTTCATTGTAGCCGTATGTTTTGAATCACCTACTTCTATGCACTTTATGGGACAACAACAATAAAAAACATCCTAACTTTGAAGATTAATAAAAAATTCATTTTTCAATATTTTGAAATAAAATTCAAAACTCCGCTAAATATTTGTATATTCTAAATATTTGCAAAGTTTGAGAGAAATCGGTTAAGATTTAGAAAAGTTACAGTTGTTAGGAATCCCAAAAAACTCTTATGGAAATTTTCCATTAGTGAGCAGGACGGCCATTTTGTGGACGAAGTGAAAAACAAAGCATCATCTAATTCACTTTCTCGATGTGTACTTATTTCTGCCCTTCCCTGTATAGTGTTTCCCAAAAAAAAAACTTTCGCTGCAAAAAAAATTCCTGCTGTCACCAGCAAACGGTCATGGGCCAAAAGTGTCTTGTAAGAATCTGCTCTTCAGTCCTGAGTGTTGGGATACTAACAACAAACGAAATCCACTCTAATTTCACGCACTTTAAAATTTCCAGCACTTTTGGAAACTCAATTAATATGGCATGCTATTGTTTTAAATATTGGTGAAAAATTTGAAAAGTTAAATTATTTATTAAAAATAACGATGATGTTGAGCAACATCCAAATTTTTTGTTAATTAGGTATAAACTAGCAACGCCGTTTCGAGAAAAATGCTGAATCATAACAACAAAAAGCAGAAAAACAGTGAATTCGCCGTTATAAGTTAAATAAAATAAACTACAGAAATATGATATTTCATCAATAAGAAGAATGGCTACTATTTTTCCAAATTTTACATAAATCCAAACCTTCTTCCAATCGAATTCAGTTATTCGAGCATGTATTGAATCTCATTGGTTTAAAAAATTTCTAATTTCTAATTTGTTTATTTTATTGCAGTAAATTGAAGATTTACCCTGAGTATTTTTTACACCCATCTTATTACGCCTAATAAAAAATAATTAAAGTATTGCAATTTCATAAGTTTGGAAACACCATATTACCTTGCTAACAAACAGATGAATAAAAAATCGTTTGAATTAGCTCAGTTAAAAAATTGAAGTATTGTCGTCTGATTAACACATCACTGGTAATTCACGTCAATTGCCAGAAAAGTCCAGATTTAACATGTTTGAGCAACAATTAGGCAAATCCTTTCTCGTTAAATCCTATAAAATTCAAGTGCATTTCTGAATATTACTTGTTGAAACTAGAAATCACTTGTTGCTTATTATTGAATTATCACATCATCAGATTACTTACTTTTATAGTTAAATAAATTGTCAAAAAATTTATTTTACTAATAAATTAATAAGTCCAACTTAACTATGGATGCATTAATCACCAGGANTCCTTTCTCGTTAAATCCTATAAAATTCAAGTGCATTTCTGAATATTACTTGTTGAAACTAGAAATCACTTGTTCCTTATTATTGAATTATCACATCATCAGATTACTTACTTTTATAGTTAAATAAATTGTCAAAAATTTATTTTACTAATAAATTAATAAGTGCAACTTAACTATGGATGCATTAATCACCAGGAATCCATTATTTTATCTCAATTATGTCAAGTTCAACTCACTGGGAATCTACCCTTTATCACAATTATGTAAAGGACGACGACGTGTTCTCATCAATTGGAAGCAATTACATACCTGTTATTGTTGCTATAAAACCATGAACCAATCACCATTTACGAAAGTATACTTTAGGGTAAATCAACCTGTTCCATAATTTGAGCATAATGAAGATTTTTGAGATCCTAATTTGTAGCACTTTCTTCCTACTCTCGAAAGGAAGTCCTCCGTTACAAATAGAACTCCTACGTGGTTTCCCATCTCATCCACACAAAATAGATGGAGTTGACTATGGAATTGAGACTACTTTTACAAAAACTCGTCTTCCAGCTTCCAATGTCATGCCAATGAGCTATACTGTCCATTTGACCCCTATCATAGACAAACTTACTGACTTTGAACAATACTCTATCCCTGGGACTGTCACAATTACTGTAACTGCTCTTACAAATACTCATCTTATCACTCTAAATGCAGTAGATTTGAACATTGTTGAGAGTACAATAGAGGTGAGTAACAATCCTTTCCAGTTAAATACCATACCTAGCACCTAAACCAAACCTAATCTAAGCCTCGTCATAACCTAAGAATCTTATTAGTATTAGTGTTAGGTTTAGGTACACTCTAACCAGTATTTTTGTCACCACTGGAAGTTACTTCTTACCCATGCTCTTTGCTGGAGAAAGCGTAGTGACATAAATTATTGTCAATTGAACTCCATAAACCAAATTACTTTTGATGACAATGTTTACGGTTTCAGAAAGACCATTCGATAGTAGAGAGAAGGATTTTTTTATACAAGTCCCTACTGTAACTGCTAAAAAAATTTCCGATTTTTTGAAAATTGTAATTTCGGATCTTTCTTTTGGGACAATGTACATGAAAAGTTAAGTGTCCCGCACGAATTTTTTTCTAGTTGTCGCAGAAGCTTGATAANAATGTTTACGGTTTCAGAAAGACCATTCGATAGTAGAGAGAAGGATTTTTTTATACAAGTCCCTACTGTAACTGGTAAAAAAATTTCCGATTTTTTGAAAATTTTAATTTCGGATCTTTCTTTTGGGACAATGTACATGAAAAGTTAAGTGTCCCGCACGAATTTTTTTCTAGTTGTCGCAGAAGCTTGATAAAAAACTAATCTCTCTACTTTCGTATGATCTTTCTAAAACCGTAAACACTATCACCAAAAAAAGTTTGGTTTANAAAAAACTAATCTCTCTACTTTCGTATGATCTTTCTAAAACCGTAAACACTATCACCAAAAAAAGTTTGGTTTATGGAGTTCAATTAACAATAATTTATGTCACCACGCTTTCTACAGCAAAGAGGTGGGTCAAAAGTAACTTCCAGTGGTTACAAAAAATATTGGTTGGAGTGTATTAGTTTACATTCTAAATAATCATTCACGTGGTCTCACATACCAAATTTATTGCCAGGTGAAACCATTGGATGAAAGTGATTCGACGTTGTACAAAGTAACTGGGAAATCCGAACCTTCTAATGAATTTTATTTGTTGGAGCTCAATGAAGCACTTCGTGAGGGTAAAGAATACAGTATTTTCATCGAATTTACTTCATACATAGCCACAAATAAGCTCAATGGAATCTACCTCACGGGATACGTAGATCCAGAAACAAATGATTTTTCGTAAGATTTAAGTATAATTTAAACTTCAAATTTCTTCAGGTCAACCGACTTCATATTTGTTTTTAATAAAAATTGTTATCTTAAATTTTTTTTAAAGCAATGTTCTCACAACACAATTCGAAGCGAGTGCAGCTCGACAAGCTTTTCCTTGCTTTGACGAACCTTGGATCAAAGCAACATTCAAGATTTACATTGGATATGACAGACAGAGTTACATCGCTCTTAGCAATGGGCAAGAAGTCGCAGAAATACCACAGTAAGTTTCGAGCACTTCGATAACCTTTATGAAACAAGTAACTTGTTTCATGTAGGTTTTTCTGTTGCTTTTGTTTTATGTTTTTTCATAAATTTTTTTCTAGCCCTACCATGCCATCCGGCTGGTCTTTAAAGGAATTTAGTGAAACTGTAAAGATGTCTACTTATCTCATAGCAATAGTCATTGCCAACTATAAATATGTTGAAGCGCCGGTTGAAATTTTTCCAAAACCTGTCAGGGTATGCTAACNAATAGTCATTGCCAACTATAAATATGTTGAAGCGCCGGTTGAAATTTTTCCAAAACCTGTCAGGGTATGCTAACTCCATCTCTTGAATGCAATTTAGGTTGGTGATTAGGTAACGAAAAGGAATGATTTTGTGAATTTTTTAGATTTATGGCCCTTCTCACTTAATTAATCATGAAAAAGGAGGTGACTATGCTGCAATAAAGGCAGCTGAATTTTTAGCATATTTTGAAAAATATTATGAAATTGAATACAAAATGGAGAAAATGGATTCTGTTGCAATTCCTGACTTTTGGTTCGGTGCTATGGAGAATTGGGGACTCAATTTTTACAGGTATGTATTAAAAACTGGCAGCAAAATATAATTACCATGTGTAATTTATTCATTTTATGTTGAAGGGAAACCATTTTGATGTACTTTGACCAACTGTCGACTGAGGCGGAGCGAGAGTCAACCACTGTCGTTTTGGCTCATGAACTCTCTCACCAATGGTTTGGAAATTTAGTGACAGCAGAATTTTGGGATCAAATTTGGCTCAATGAAGGCTTTGCAACATATTTTATGTATATTGCTGCCGCTGAAATTACTCCAGAATTCCACTCACTGACCTTGCGCCAATGTGATGTTTTTCAAAAAGCAATGAAATTTGACGCCTCTGAATCTTCTCATCCTCTCATCAACTATGCCGACCGAAAGCACGAGTATGACAAACTCATGGAAGTCTTCGATAGAATTACTTATGAAAAAGGAGGCTCACTCATACGCATGATGGAGGGATTTTTAACTTCACGCACTATGAAAAATGGATTAAATAACTTTTTGAAGAAAAAGTATGTCCAATTAATAGTGAACCATTTACAAATTTCCAAAATTAATTAGGTCGATAGCCGTCTAAGTTGCTTACATGATTACATGAGTATAGAGGGATAGGCAACGGTTAGTGCCAATAGGGACTTTCTGGTATTGATTCAAGAAATACAGGAATATGAAATCAATTTTGGTTCAAAAGGTACTCAACTTTTGCAAAACTCCATATAAAATTTGACCAATTGCTTGCAAACAACTTTGACGGCAACGCTTTTCTCCGAACTCCGCCTGAAAAATTTGTAAAGTGGACAAAATTGATTTTAAAATGTTAGGTATTATGTACATATTTCGGGTTTTACGTTACAGGAGTTACGAAGGAGCTAATCAGAATGAGCTATTTCAAGTTTTAACTGAAGAAGGTCACCGAGACGGGACTTTGCCATTAAATCGAACAGTGAAGGAGGTGATGGACACTTGGTCACTCCAATCTGGATTTCCGCTTGTTCGCGTCACCAAGTCATCAACAAGTCGAATTTTTGTTACACAGGTAAGTATATTGATTGATTGATTGATTGAATTATTTAACAGCTTTTCTCCGTCAACTATTACATAAGCTGTTCTCCCCGAAGTGAGACTGTGGACTATAACTATTGTCTAATCTAAGAAGGAATGTAAATACATGAAATTTTAGAAGTAAATTTTAAGTTTGTATTGAGAGTAGGGTAAAGTCAGAATTTTAACCAAATGGAGGATCTTTGTGAAACTAGATGGTTATATATATTGGCCCAATTCCTGTAATTGTATAGAGCGCCTGATAGTATTAAGACTCAACACTTTGAGATTTATAGAAAATTTACGAGAACGAAAATGATAGAAAAGTTGTGCTAGAATTAACAGCTGTCTATTTCTAACCGAAATGTGTAAGGAAGATTGTCAAGAGGACAACTAGCCTGTGTTCATAAAGTCACTACACAGTTGAGAAAATGTGTTCCCATCCCCACAACTCCTCTCAAACAGAATTTGTTTCTCTTGAGTTTGAGTGGAGAGGATTGCATTGAGGGACTTATGACATTTATACATGCCTCTGAGTAGATTAGAACTATGAGGCGGGAGCCTCATAGTTTTTTCAACCAATCAGAGGCCTCCAAAATGAGTCACGTTTCATAGTTGTATTAATCTCATAGTTTCATAGTCTTACGCCCGTTGTACACCTAACTCTAACGTGTCCTTCCTCCGAATTATTCTTCTGTGGATGTTTAAAATTTCAATTTATTCCTAACGTCACTGTAACTCTATGGTTGCTCGGATGATGAGTCGAGTTATATTTCACTTTAGAGAATCAATTTACAGTTGCCGTAACGCCTCACTTCCTCCGTCATTTCTCTAACTTAAACAAAGTTGATAGCCAACCAACTTTACGACAGTGCACGGATAATTTAGAGCTCCTCNCTCAATTTATTCCTAACGTCACTGTAACTCAATGGTTGCTCGGGTGATGAGTCGAGTTATATTTCACTTTAGAGAATCAATTTACAGTTGCCGTAACGCCTCACTTCCTCCGTCATTTCTCTAACTTAAACAAAGTTGATAGCCAACCAACTTTACGACAGTGCACGGATAATTTAGAGCTCCTCTAAAGAAAACTTTAACAATTAGGTTAGCGTTGAAATAACTCTGCGTTGTGATCAAACAACCTCTAAATTCGCTAAGAGTGACGGTTGACGTTATGGTAACGCGAAGAGTGACGGGAGAGTTAGGATAAAGTTACGTCTACAACGGGCGTTACAGCACTATGAAGCGTTCTATACAATTGCGGAAATTGGGCCACTGTCTTTAAATTTATTTTGATATTAGAATTCCTTTTTTCCGCTAAATTTTTTACGATAGTTCTTAACAACTTGGACTATCCTTCTTGCAGGAACGTTTTGTTAAAAACGTGAAGTACTCGAATGGATCAACTCTGGACCCACATGACTTATGGACAATTCCAGTTGCAGTTGCCACTGCTGACAATCCTGACTTTGATGACCTTACCCCAGATTTCTGGATTGAAAAAGATGTCAGGTTCAAATCAATTGNTACCCCAGATTTCTGGATTGAAAAAGATGTCAGGTTCAAATCAATTGAAGGCTATGATACGACAAAGTGGATTCTTCTTAACGCCGATGCAGCAGGTAATTTGTTCATTCGAATAATTTGTAATTTATTTCGAATTTCCATATGTAACACGTAACATGTCTACAGGTTACTACCGAGTGCTCTACGATGACACATTGCTCGACCTCCTTCTAGATCAACTTAACAGTGATCCTACTGTAATCAGTGTGGTGAGTAGAAGCCAATTGATTGATGATTACTTCACATTTTGGATACACAGTAAGTATACAGAATGTTCAACAAAGTTAATCTTAGGTCAAATTTCGTTCGAATGTCCCACTCGTATACCAATATTTTAAATTTCACAGAATTCACTCAATTAGAGAATGTACTACGGTTTACTCAATATTTGGGGCATGAAACTGAAGCCGCAGTTTGGACCACAGTTTTCACACATATGAGAGGAATTTTGAACAAAATTTCAGATACACCTTCATTTAATGTGTTCAAGGTAAAATAGAGCATTTACAAATTTTGCTGGTACGGAAATTAGTACCCTACTAACAATAGAGAATATTTTATTGACAAATAGATTTACTTGGCACCAAAACTGGGACAAGCACTGACATTAATTGGGTTCGAGCAGTTGCCGCACCATAATGGTATGATTGGCAGTTCGTTGCTGCATGATGTACAATTCTTGTCAATTAGTTCTAAAATTATACTTTTTTTTCTCTTAAAAGGTACAAATGTGATGTTGCGCAGTGAACTTCTCGACTGGGCTTGCTCATTGGAATATGAAAAATGTCGTACTTATGCTTCCAAACTATTCAGCGAGTGGCAAACGACTCCTGCCATGAATCCGTAAGTTGTAAATTACATTTACAGATATTTCATTAAAAAATCGGAAATGATTGGTAATTTATGTTATTTTTGTTAGTATCCCGGTGGATATTCGCCCTGTAGTATACTGCGGTGCTGTATCAAATGGTGATGCTGGCACTTTTGCTGCAGCCTTGACGCTGTACAAATCTTCCAGTACTTCAGGCCATGACAAATCTCTTCTTCTCAACGCATTTGGTTGTGTAAATGATGCAAACATCGTTATGCCGTAAGCGCCTACTTTTGAAAACGATATTAATAATGTTGTNTTTGGTTGTGTAAATGATGCAAACATCGTTATGCCGTAAGCGCCTACTTTTGAAAACGATATTAATAATGTTGTGGCAGTATGTAATAGTTATCTACCTAATTGATACAGGTTATTACAAGATCTACTGCTCGAATCTTCTGATATCCTGTCAGCTCATAAAATAACTTTTCTCCAAAGACTCGGTGCAAACTCAATCAGTCGAACAGAGTCGACAAACTATATTGCGCAGTCAGCTTCAAAATTCATTAAAGGTTTAGGGGCAGTAGCAATCTCTAGTTACATTGGTACACTAAGCACATATGTCGGAACTACGGGAGAACTTAGAGTGGTAAAAATATTTATCAAATAGCTTAAAAGATGGATGAGGATCCGCTAACCTATTTTGTCGCTTAGGGTTAAAATTCTGACACAGGTACAGTGTGTATTAGTAACAAATGAACGGGGATACCCACTCTAACCAACCCTCACCCAATCCTACCATCCGTCATGGGCAACGATTTTTCGTTTGATATTCAAATTTTTGTTTTATTGTTGTAACATTTAAGTGGAGCATAATAGGATGAAAACCAAAATTTGTTTGATTGATAACAGGTATAAGTATTTAATAATTTCTGTCTTTTGNGAGCATAATAGGATGAAAACCAAAATTTGTTTGATTGATAACAGGTATAAGTATTTAATAATTTCTGTCTTTTGCGAATTAGTGATTTTTGAGTTTTCTTTCTTGTTTTTATTTATTTGAACCATGGGGCTTCCGCCAAATCTTTGTGTAATTATTATAAAANTATGGACAATTCCAGTTGCAGTTGCCACTGCTGACAATCCTGACTTTGATGACCTGACCCCAGATTTTTGGATGGAAAAAGATGTCAGGTTCAAATCAATTGAAGGCTATGATACAACAAAGTGGATTCTTCTTAACGCCGATGCGGCAGGTAATTTGTTCATTCGAATAATTTGTAATTTATTTCGAATTTCCATATGTAACACGTAACATGTCTACAGGTTACTACCGAGTGCTCTACGATGACACATTACTCGACCTCCTTCTAGATCAACTTAACAGTGATCCTACTGTAATCAGTGTGGTGAGTAGAAGCCAATTGATTGATGATTACTTCACATTTTGGATACACAGTAAGTATACATAGAGTTCAACAAAGTTAATTTTAGATCAAATTTCATTCAAATGTCAAACTCGTATACCAATATTTTAAATTTCACAGAANTCAAATTTCGTTCGAATGTCCCACTCGTATACCAATATTTTAAATTTCACAGAATTCACTCAATTAGAGAATGTACTACGGTTTACTCAATATTTGGGGCATGAAACTGAAGCCGCAGTTTGGACCACAGTTTTCACACATATGAGAGGAATTTTGAACAAAATTTCAGATACACCTTCATTTAATGTGTTCAAGGTAAAATAGAGCATTTACAAATTTTGCTGGTACGGAAATTAGTACCCTANAATAGAGCATTTACAAATTTTGCTGGTACGGAAATTAGTACCCTACTAACAATAGAGAATATTTTATTGACAAATAGATTTACTTGGCACCAAAACTGGGACAAGCACTGACATTAATTGGGTTCGAGCAGTTGCCGCACCATAATGGTATGATTGGCAGTTCGTTGCTGCANAAGACAGGGGATCGACTGAATCATTGTTTGGGAATGGATGGGAGACACTTCGAACAAATAATTCATTAACGAGAGGTAATGTGGTAGAGTTAATTTAAGACAATCATAAAATACGACAGCAACAAGGGAATGCGTGGAAGTGTGGAATGGAAAAGCGTTGGTTAAACTCGGGTATATTCGTTCAGTGTATCATCCCTTCCTGTTAAGTCACTCCCGTAGCCACATTTGTTGCCCATAACTGATGGTGTGATTGGGTGAGGGTTGGTTAGAGTGGGTATCCCCGTTCATTTGTTACTAATACACACTGTATAATATTGTTGAGGAGATCAAGCTGAACAACTATCATTATACCAAAAATATTTTGTGTAGTTTTGTCGCTTGAGGGTGTAAAAGATAACATTTGGTGTACGTGTACCAAACGTCATATCCAATTGATTCCAAATTGTACACATGTGTACCATATTCAATTCTGAAAAATATTCGAATATGATGTTTATAGATCCCTTGTGTACATTGGCCACCAGAGCCTGAAGAATGTAGTACCCATCCACAGCGTATTTGAATATTGTTTAGAATTCCATAGTACATATAAGCTTCAGGCCAATCAGACCAAATAGGAAATACCAACAATGCTAACTCNTTGTTTAGAATTCCATAGTACATATAAGCTTCAGGCCAATCAGACCAAATAGGAAATACCAACAATGCTAACTTCGGGTCGCTCTACCAGAAAACTACACAGAATATTTTGGGTGATTTGGTTAAGATTTTTTAGATTAGCCTCAACAACATATACATTTGCCTGATTTTTAAAACCTAATGGCAGAATTGGTTTTCTGGGACCTGACNAACCTAATGGCAGAATTGGTTTTCTGGGACCTGACAGATTAATTAGTTTGACTAACTAAGCCTTTGATATTTTGGTAGCTTGAGCAACTCGTGGAGGACAATGCCGAAGCTTTAGAAAGTGTCCGCTCAACTTTGAATACTCATTTTGCCACAATTCATAATAATATTCAATGGCGGAAGGAAAACGAAGAGAGATTACGAATTTGGTTCTCTGAAAACTAAATAAATATAAGAAGTGACTATTGTAGAGCTTTAGTATCAAAACGATGCATTCAAGATCTAAAATGTAACAAAAAAATATATACAGAGCGTTCAATATATATATCGCCAAATAAAGCAAAAAGTTAGTAGAAATAGTGCCAAAGAGTATTAGCAATAGTGCAAAAAGTAGTAGTAATAGTGAAGAAGCATCTTTTTCTGCGGCGTTTTTACTGAACGCTCTCTATATTCTGAAATAAATATCTATGCCAAAAAAATCCTCCTTCCTTTCAAAATAACATTCTTGGTTGTCTTGTGTGATGACGTATCTTTGTTTATTTCCTTCAAGTTGTTCCTAGTAGACTGTATGTGCAATGTGGTATCTCCGTGGTATCGCAACACCGTGGTATCTCTTTTTTGAGTTACGATAAGGAAGAGGTTACGATACCACCTCTCACTTTGTGCACCCTATATCGCAAACATCGGTAAGATNGAAGAGGTTACGATACCACCTCTCACTTTGTGCACCCTATATCCCAAACATCGGTAAGATGCTACATTTCTCTGGTGCTACATTTCAACTCAGCGCATAATGTAGCTAACTTGATTTCCATTTTAGGCATAAGTTGAATTTGATCGTTTACCTGTACACTAGAGCTTTTCTCAACCGAATCGATTCCAAGAAGCTTGCGTTTTTCACTCATTTTAGTGTTCCTAACTTAAATTGAAAAGAAAGTAAAACAAAGAAGATCAAAACAAGAATAAAGAAGGGACAGTCCTTGGATTTTGAGAAAACGGGACTAAAAGCAATACGACGAGAGATACAACAATAAGATACCGTATGGTCAGATTCGACATAGTTTTTTCTCTCTCTCTCAATCACCAAGATATGCGCACTTCTCATTACATCATTGTCACCCGAAATATATGGGCGAATACCTGCATCCTGTATTTAAAGCTACGGNATTACATCATTGTCATCCGAAATAGATGGGCGAACACCTGCATCCTCTATTTAAAGCTACAGTACATGGTACAAGCGAAGAGGCCGATTTTGAGGACCCTGACTAAAAAGTTGACAAAATGCTGAGCGAGGATACCTGACCGAGTTTTCCGATAACTCGGTCAGCTATTCTTGGTCAGCATTTTGTCAATTTTTTAGTCAGGGCCCTCAAAATCGGTCTCTTCGCTTGTACCATATACTGTATATTTGCTAATTTAAAAACTTTCATTTACTTAAATAACTTAACAACATAATTCACATAACAGAACGAAGCGTAACGACATGTAGGTTTGTAGGTTAGAGACCCAGAAATGCTTTCCAATACGAAATAAGAAACAGAATAAGCTGTAGCAATGATAAATTGGAGGCAGCTATAGATTCGAAATTTGTTTGCAGTGAACCAATTACCGTATTTCCTCTAATAGAACCATGGCGCTTTTAGTACCCGAGTCTATCTTTCCAGATGAAGATATATTGCCCTGCCTCCAATGGTACCCTGAATTCTAATAGTGCATTGCCTCCAACAGTACATTAGGACTTTCATAATTTTTCCACGCACTAAATTCAAATAAATAAATATTCAATTAAATAAATTGTTTTCAAGATTCGTTAGCTTGCAGTAACATATTACTTTTTTATAGAATTTTATTTAAGAAATGTAACTTTTATTAATTAAATGAATTATTTATTAATTAAAAAAAATATTTGCAAATTGAGAAATACTGTCCTGCCTCTTATAGTAGCCCGATCTCCAATTATACCCGGGTGTTGAAGATGAGTTTTTTAAATAGTTCCCTGGGGTATTATTAGAGGAAATACGGTATTTTTTCTTGAGTTGACACACTGAAATAGAATTTAGATGTAGATTTAGGTAGGCAAATGTACAGTTAAAAATGAACCTGGGAGTCATTCGATGACTCTGACTCCTTGACTTTTGGGAGTTGGAGTCATGAGTCTGGAAGTCACTCCCAATCTTGAGAGCCATGATTCTTGCTTGTTTCTGTCATTTTCCTTTCACTTCAACAATACATTGGTTACATAGAATTTCCAATCCATCCATCAGTAAGAGTCACCGATACTTGACTGGGCTCCCTAATACCTGATCCAAACTTGCATTTCTCCTATTCTCCTATCGTGCTCATAGGGAAAATACGGTGCGATTAGAAACTTTGAACAATACAATCACTTTTTACCATAACAACTGTATTCACAATTTACTGAATATTTAGAATAATACTGCATTTTCCCTAGAGCACGATGAGAGAAAGGCAAGTTTGGATCAGGCATAAGGTAGCCCTAAGTAGCTTATGGGGTAACTGCTTTAGTACCCCATGGGCTGCTGATGGAACCTGATGAGGAAACCTAGCGATTTCAGATACTAAAATTGCTAGGATCATCCGCGAGGTGCCTCGTCTTCTTCGACGCGGCAGATTTGTAAGTGGTAAACAGGATCATAACCTTTAGCTCAACTTTTACCTAACGACACGGAATTCATTAAGTGACTGACTTTATTGCGGATGGTTTTAGTTAAACAAGAGTTTAAGAAAACAAAGGCTTTTGACCTTTACACTTTAGTTGTGATTCACAGTCCAACTTAAATTTTAAAATAAGATAGGCAATTTCTAAAAGCCACTATCAATGTGTCATGCAATTATATACAGAGTGTTATTTAAGTAAGTCTGGTTGCTAGGGCATAAGAGTGACATAGCGTGGGTTGGTGGTGCTGTCCTTTACAACCTAACTGTAGAACTGTGTTTCACACTCTGAAATTGCGCGGCATAATAAATAACGTTTTTTTTGTTATTGTTTTTGTTCTTTCAAAGAAATAGTATAAATAACAAAACCTTACTGGTTTACAAGTTAAANCTATCTTTCCAGATGAAGATATATTGCCCTGCCTCCAATGGTACCCTGAATTCTAATAGTGCATTGCCTCCAATAGTACATTAGGACTTTCATAATTTTTCCACGCACTAAATTCAAATAAATAAATATTCAATTAAATAAATTGTTTTCAAGATTCATTAGCTTGCAGTAACATATTACTTTTTTATAGAATTTTATTTAAGAAATGTAACTTTTATTAATTAAATGAATTATTTATTAATTAAAAAAAATATTTGCAAATTGAGAAATACTGTCCTGCCTCTTATAGTAGCCCGATCTCCAATTATACCCGGGTGTTGAAGATGAGTTTTTTAAATAGTTCCCTGGGGTATTATTAGAGGAAATACGGTATTTTTTCTTGAGTTGACACACTGAAATAGAATTTAGATGTAGATTTAGGTAGGCAAATGTACAGTTAAAAATGAACCTGGGAGTCATTCGATGACTCTGACTCCTTGACTTTTGGGAGTTGGAGTCATGAGTCTGGAAGTCACTCCCAATCTTGAGAGCCATGATTCTTGCTTGTTTCTGTCATTTTCCTTTCACTTCAACAATACATTGGTTACATAGAATTTCCAATCCATCCATCAGTAAGAGTCACCGATACTTGACTGGGGTCCCTAATGCCTGATCCAAACTTGCATTTCTCCTATCGTGCTCATAGGGAAAATACGGTGCGATTAGAAACTTTGAACAATACAATCACTTTTTACCATAACAACTGTATTCACAATTTACTGAATATTTAGAATAATACTGCATTTTCCCTAGAGCACGATGAGAGAAAGGCAAGTTTGGATCAGGCATAAGGTAGCCCTAAGTAGCTTATGGGGTAACTGCTTTAGTACCCCATGGGCTGCTGATGGAACCTGATGAGGAAACCTAGCGATTTCAGATACTAAAATTGCTAGGATCATCCGCGAGGTGCCTCGTCTTCTTCGACGCGGCAGATTTGTAAGTGGTAAACAGGATCATAACCTTTAGCTCAACTTTTACCTAACGACACGGAATTCATTAAGTGACTGACTTTATTGCGGATAGATTTAGTTAAACAAGAGTTTAAGAAAACAAAGGCTTTTGACCTTTACACTTTAGTTGTGATTCACTGTCCAACTTAAATTTTAAAATAAGATAGGAAATTTCTAAAAGCCACTATCAATGTGTCATGCAATTATATACAGAGTGTTATTTAAGTAAGTCTGGTTGCTAGGGCATAAGAGTGACATAGCGTGGGTTGGTGGTGCTGTCCTCTACCACCTAACTGTAGAACTGTGTTTCACACTCTGAAATTGCGCGGCATAATAAATAACGTTTTTTTTTTGTTATTGTTTTTGTTCTTTCAAAGAAATAGTATAAATAACAAAACCTTACTGGTTTACAAGTTAAAATTATTGCAGCAATGGAAGCAATCGAAGTACCTGACCAGATAAGATGTTGTACTAAACATTTCAACTACTATTTTTATTTTAAGATTTTAATTTCTCGCCTTTCCAATTATAGCCTGGTCGAACATACTCGCCGGAACAACGATTAGCGATTGTGAAGTTACCATATCGCTATTCACATCTAAACAACACTGAAATCACGGGAATTTATAACAATCTAGATGTAGCTGTGACTTATCCCATGAAATTCCCAGAAGATGTCAAAAGAATAGTGACTAAACTGGAGACCACGTTTACATTGTTAAATTGCAAAAAAACTGGCAGACCCAATTCGTCCTGAACTTCAAACTCGTCCTGAAAGGTCAACATCGGATGTGGAATTTTAGGAAATNACCATATCGCTATTCACATCTAAACAACACTGAAATCACGGGAATTTATAACAATCTAGATGTAGCTGTGACTTATCCCATGAAATTCCCAGAAGATGTCAAAAGAATAGTGACTAAACTGGAGACCACGTTTACATTGTTAAATTGCAAAAAACCTGGCAGACCCAATTCGTCCTGAACTTCAAACTCGTCCTGAAAGGTCAACATCGGATGTGGAATTTTAGGAAATNCTGGCAGACCCAATTCGTCCTGAACTTCAAACTCGTCCTGAAAGGTCAACATCGGATGTGGAATTTTAGGAAATCGTGTCATTGGGCCATACTTCTTTGACGGCAATATAACTGGCCAAGTATATCTTAATATGTTAGACGACTGGTTGCTAGAAAAGTCTCAAATATTGGTGACTATTTATTTTTTCATGTTGCGTTAAGAATAATTTTCAATGACACCACACAAATTGTGTTGACGATATAAGGAAAGCAGGCAATTACAATTCAATGAAATCTAAGTCAAATAAAATAAAATTACAGAAATGTTATCCATCATTCAGATGGATAATTCCAAGTTTAAAAAAGATTCAAATTTCTCCAACTAATCGAGTTCGAATTCGAGTTTATTTGAATCTAATTTGTTTAAACATTTGAGATTTAGGAGTTGTTAATTTTTTGATGCCGTTAATTATATNAGTTTATTTGAATCTAATTTGTTTAAACATTTGAGATTTAGGAGTTGTTAATTTTTTGATGCCGTTAATTATATATTACCCTGCACAATTTTTTACACCAAATTATTGGGCTCGGTAGAAGCAAATATAATTAAGCCAGGTATTGTGATTTCTTAAGATTTGCTATAACATATGAGTTTTGTAGACGAACAGATGAATANAGTTTATTTGAATCTAATTTGTTTAAACATTTGAGATTTAGGAGTTGTTAATTTTTTGATGCCGTTAATTATACATTACCCTGCACAATTTTTTACACCAAATTATTGGGCTCGGTAGAAGCAATTNACACCAAATTATTGGGCTCGGTAGAAGCAAATATAATTAAGCCAGGTATTGTGATTTCTTAAGATTTGCTATAACATATGAGTTTTGTAGACGAACAGATGAATAATAAAGTCGTTTCAATAACCCAATATAAAAAATTCTTTGGAGTATGTTATCTCATTAAACTTTGTCTACTCATGGCAATTGCCAAAAAAAAATTAAGATTTTGCCTGTTTTTGTTAGAATTTTGGAAGTCCTTACTCATTCAATCCTATTAAATACAAGTTTTGTGCTCGTGTGGATATTAGTTGTTAAAACCAGAAATATCTTCCTAATAACCAAAACACCTGTTGAATGGGTCTGTATCACATCACCACGCAGCCATTTCACAATTTCCATATTTTCTGAATTTGTTCTCCAGTCGATACAATAGCTCCACCTGTCAGACCTCAAAATTTAATAAAGACCCACGTTGTATTATAACCCCACCATTTTTACCAAAATGGTGGGACTTTACTACACTCAATGCAAATTGAACTGAGTCAAGTTTGTGACAACTAAAATATAAATTGTGACAGTTACTCCGTAAACAGGTCAGAACGGCAAGCGTGATTATTAATAATTAAAGCTAATTTACAAATAAATCCTTGGCTCCCTTTCTCCATTTTCTTTAAACATTGTAAAAGTGAGCCAAATTTTTGCGAAGCTTTGGCACGAAACCAAACGTGGATTTAGTGGAGGGTCTGAAGTTTACTCACAACACCAATTCCTTTAAAACCCTATCCTAAAAATTCGTTTCACAAATACAGAAAATGTTCACTTTATATCTGTTATTTGCTACTGGAGCAATAAAATCATGAAATCAAATTCTGTTTACGTAGTATCTCTCATTCAGGGATTAATCAAATTTTTAAATAGTGTGAGCATAATGAAGATGTTTTCTCTCCTATTTTGCAATACTTTCTTCGTACTGACGCAAGGAAACCCTCCATTACAAATAGAACTTCTACGTGTTTTCCTATCTCATCTGCAAACAATAGATGGAGTTGACTATGGAATTGAGAAGACAACTTTTGCAAAAACTCGTCTTCCAGCTACCAATGTGATACCAACTAACTATATTATCTTTTGGACCCCTATCATAGACAACCTTGCTGAATTTGAACAATTTTCTATTCCTGGAACAGTTACAATTACTGTCACTGCTGTAACAAACACTCACTTTATCACTCTAAATTCACTGCATTTGGACATTGTTGAGAATACAATCGAGGTAAGTGACAGCATTTTCCAGTTAAATAGCCGATCATACCCCCTAATTTAACCTAATCTAAGCCTCATACCCTAAGGCTCTTATTAACCGTAAGCAGTGTAGTTGGAGGGGTTTATTAGTATATGTTGGGTATTAGTTTGCAATGTAAATAATCTTTGGTATAGTCTAATATTTCAAAATTGTTGCCAGGTGAAACCTTTAGATAAAAGTGATTCGACGGTGTACAAAGTAACTGGGAAATCCGAACCTTCTAATGAATTTTACTTGTTGGAGCTCAATGAAGCACTTAGTGAGGGTAAAGAATACAGCATTTTCATCGAATTTACTTCATACATAGCCACAACTAAACTCAATGGAATCTACCTGACAGGATACTTGGATCCAGAAACAAATGAATTTTCGTAAATTTTAAATATTTAAGCATAATTAAACCCACTATGTCAATCAAGTACATATCAGCTTTACTAAAAATGTCTATCCTCACCTTTTACTTTATGAAGGAATGTTCTCACGACACAATTTCAAGCGAGCGCAGCTCGACAGGCTTTTCCCTGTTTTGATGAACCCTGGGTAAAAGCGACATTCAAGATTTACGTTGGATACGACAGGCAGCGATACATCGCTCTCAGCAATGGGCAAGAAGTACGAGAAACACCACAGTAAGTTTCGAGCACTTCGATAACCTTTATGAAACAAGTAACTTGTTGCATATAGGTTTTGCTGTTGGTTTTATTTTGTTTGTTTTCTCAAAAATTTTTTGTTTTTCTAGCCCTACCATGCCATCCGGCTGGTCTTTAAAGGAGTTTAATGAAACAGTAAAGATGTCTACTTATCTCATAGCTATAGTCATTGCCAACTATAAATATGTTGAAGCACCGGCTGATATTTTCCCAAAACCTGTCAGGGTAGCCTATCTTTATCTTTTAAATTTGATTGAGATTGGTCATTTGATTCGGAAACCTAAATTGATGAGTTTTGTATATTTTAAAGATTTACGGCCCTTCTCACTTGATCAACGGTCAGAAAGGAGGTGACTATGCTGCAACAAAGGCTGCTGAATTTTTAGCATATTTTGAAAAATATTATGAAATTGAGTACAAAATGGACAAAATGGATTCGGTTGCAATCCCTGCGTTTTGGTTCGGCGCTATGGAGAATTGGGGATTAAATATTTACAGGTAGATATTCAAAATTGACATTAAAATACAAAATGGAAGTGGAAGTTTATACACTTTCTATTGAAGGGAAAATAATTTAATGTACTTTAATCAACTATCCACTGAGGCTGAGCGAGAATCAACCACTTTAGTTTTGGCGCATGAGCTCTGTCATCAATGGTTTGGAAATTTAGTGACAGCAGAATTTTGGGATCAAATTTGGGTCAATGAGGGCTTGGCTACATATTTTGAGTATATTGCTGTTGCTGAAGTAGTTCCAGAATTCCACACACTGACCTTGCGCCAACATAAAGTATTCCAAGTAGCAATGGCCTTTGACGCCTCTGAAGCCTCTCATCCCCTCATCAACTACGCTGAAAGAAAACACAAATATGACAAGCTGATGGAAGTCTTCGATAGAATTACTTATCGAAAAGGAGCCTCACTCATTCGAATGATGGAGGGATTTTTGACTTTACGCACTCTGAAAAATGGATTGAAAAACTTTTTGAAGAAAAAGTATGTCCAGTTACTAACCCTTTTACAAATTTAGCAGTCGAATTCCATACTTTTCAATAATAGTCTAACACGTTTTCAATTAATTAATTTACAGTGACGATATAGTTAAACTTTTCCAGCAAAGGCGATTAATCGATAACATTTAATGTTACTAAAATATGTACGTAAAAATTAACTACAAGCAAGTAGACAAGTTTGTCGATTACTGTTATCAGTTGGGTTGGGTTTGTCGAACTTGNGTAAAAATTAACTACAAGCAAGTAGACAAGTTTGTCGATTACTGTTATCAGTTGGGTTGGGTTTGTCGAACTTGTGAAATGACAGTACAGAATTAAAAATCTTAGGTATTAAGCACATATTTCTGGTTTTATTTGTTAGGAGTTATGAAGGAGCTAATCAGAATGAATTGTTCCAAATTCTAACTGAAGAGGGTCACCAAGATGGGACTTTGCCATTAAATCGAACAGTGAAAGAGGTGATGGACACTTGGTCACTCCAATCTGGATTTCCGCTTGTTAGCGTCACCAAGTCATCGAAAAGTTGCATTCATGTTACACAGGTAAGTATATTAAAATTCCCTTTCTCCGCTAAATTTTCTACGATAATTCTTAATAACTTGGACTATCCTTCTTACAGGAACGTTTTGTTAAGGATGTGAAGTACTCGAATGGATCAATTCTTGACCCACATGATTTATGGACAATTCCAGTTGCAGTTGCCACTGCTGACAATCCTGACTTTGATGACCTGACCCCAGATTTTTGGATTGAAAAAGATGTCAGATTCAAATCAATTGAAGGTTACGACACGACAAAGTGGATTCTTTTTAACGCTGATGCGGCAGGTAATTTGTTTATAAGAATATTTGTGATTTATTTTCGAATTTCGATATATTTAATGCATAATATTTCTACAGGTTACTACCGAGTGCTCTACGATGATACATTACTCAACCTCCTTCTAGATCAACTTAACAATGATCCAACTGTTATCAGTGTAGTGAGTAGAAGCCAATTGATTGATGATTACTTCACATTTTGGGTACACAGTAAGTATACATATTGTTAACTAATTCAATGTTGGAACAAATTTCATTGAAATCTCAAATTTGTATAAGATTATTTATAATTTTCTTTACAGAATTCATCCAAGTAGAGGACACACTACAGTTGACTAAATATTTGGGACATGAAACTGAAGCCGTAGTTTGGACGACAGTTTTCTTTCATTTACGACCAATTTTGAACAAAGTTTCCGATACACTTACTTTTAATGCGTTTAGGGTAAATGAAATCATGAACAAATATTGTCAATACGTAAATTAAGGTTTTATTAACAATTGTGAATATACTTATCAACACACAGTCATACTTGGCACCAAAACTTATACAAGCACTGACATTAATAGGGTTCGAGCAGTTGCCGCATCACAATGGTATGGTTGGCAGTTTGTTTTCCTATACTGTAAAATTTGTTTTAAACATTGGTTTCAAAATAAAACTCTTTCCTTAACAGGTACAAATGTGATCTTGCGCAGTGAGCTTCTCGACTGGGCTTGTTCATTACAACATGCAAGATGCCTCACGTATGCTTCCAAACTTTTTAGTGAGTGGCACGCATCCCCTGGTATGAATCCGTAAGTTATAAATTTCATGATAAGAAATTTCAACGAAAAATCCAAAAATAATTTCAAACATATGTTCTTTATATTAGTATTCCAGTGGATATTCGCTCAGTAGTGTACTGCGCCGCCGTAGCAAATGGTGATGCTGACACATTTGCCGCGGCTTTGACGATGTACAAATCTTTAAGTACTTCAGGCATTGACAAATCTCTACTTTTCGTCGCATTTGGCTGCGCAAACGATGCAAATTTTATTATTCCGTAGATGCATAGCTTTGAATACAGTTAACAATAATTTTTAATAGTTTATAACAATTTTTCTATCTCCTTGATACAGATTATTACGTGATCTACTCTTCGAATCTTCTGATATCATAACACCTCTTAAAATACTATTTCTTCAAGTGCTCGGCACAAACAGAATCAGTCGAACAGAGACGACAAACTATATTGCGCGGTCAGCCTCAAAACTCATTAAGGCATTGGGTGCAGTAGCAATCTCAAACTACATTCACACTATAAGCACATATGTTGGAACTACCGGAGAACTTAAAACGGTAAAAATATTGATTAAACCTCTTAAAATTTCAGAATTATATTATTAAACTTATCTTCTGTTTTTTTATAGCTTGAGCAGATGGTTCAAGACAATGCAGAAGATTTAGAAACATTCCGCCCAACTTTGAATGCTAATTTTATCATAATTCGTAAAAATATTCAATGGCGGAAGGAAAACGAAGAGAGATTACGAATCTGGTTTTCTGAAAATTAAGTATATACAAAATTTACATAAATGATATGCTTATAATGTACAAAGTATTAATATATAAATGTAAGAGCCTACATTATTTATCTAAGCATCAAAATGATAGATTTAGATCTAAATTAAAAAAAATGGAAATTTAATAGTTATGTATTATGAAGACCCTTCAAATGGTTGAACGGTTGTAATTTCAAGAGTTTTGTAATACTTCCTTCCATATCCTATGGTATACTCTAGTAAGAATACAAGTGATGCGAGTACTATAAAAATAGCATAAACCTGAAATGAGACCAATGTGTTGGACTCAAGGTCAAGGGGTCTCCATTCTAGCGAAGAGAGCCACCTCAAGGGCCTGTCTTCTGCAAAATCATATAAGGTTTTATACAAATGAAATAGTCCACTACTATGAATCGTGTGTACAAATTTTGCAACGAGATCCGACCTTTGACCTGCAACCTGCCAAACTACAGTTCCTTCGTATAAAGATTTTTTCACCGAATTGCATGAAATATGTTTAGTTCTATTGTCAACTGTTAAGTATTGCAAATATCTTCGTACATAGTCTGCATCGATTAGGTAGGCACATTTGTCGACAGTTGTACTCAAACTATCAAAAATATATGTTGAATTGTTACATATGTTACTATTAAAATGAATAGAGACAAAAATGTTATTCTTCACAAGAGCAAAGCTAACTGAAGGATCTTCTAGATGGTTTTGTGAAGATTTGTTATGCGTTATATGAAATCCTCTCTTCATGAGTTCACTGGGTGTTTGAACTTGATATTTAGAAGGTGGGACAGTAACAGTGCTACTCATAATAGCTTCATATATAGAACTAATATAAAAATATACAAAGTAGAATAACAAGAATAAGAATGGGAGAGGCAATTTTATAATATGTGGAGGCTGTCGTAGAGTAATTCCTAGCACGGTGGTAAACAAATGTGTTCCGTTTGACGTAGACCTGTGAAAGAAAATGGAGTAATAAATTATCTTTGTAAATCACAATTTTTGCTTATTGTAAGGTCTTTATTGACTCAGATTCATGACTCTACTCGCTGAATAAGTCAAGTTGACTCAAAATCTGTTGAATCACTTTTTTATTTTAACTGGTTTGGTGAAAAACCAGTTTTCACTGAATGAGTCATAACTGAATAAGTAACTCCTGAATCACCCAACTGGTTTGTGTGGTGTTTCTCATTGGTTCCTAGAATATATAAATTTAACAGTTAAAATGTCTTCTAATCTGCCACTGCTGTTAATTTTATGTTGTTTAGTCCTTAATGGGCTTCTCCTATAGCCATTTCCCCAGATCCACTCGGTTATGTTACCACACGATGTCTTAGCACCACTCAAGTATGTATAATCAACATTTGTAGCCTATCTACAGAATTGTTATTAATTGTCTCTAAGGCATATGTTGCTGATGTATGCGGCTTATTCGCTAAATACACGTGTAAATGGGCTCCTCCTATATTCATTTCCCCAGATTCACTCGGTTATGTTACAACAAGATGTCTTAGCACTACTCAAGTATGTATAATCAAAATTTGTTGCCTGCCTACAGAATAGTTATTAATTGACTCTAAGGAATATATTGCTGATGTATGCGACTTATTCGCTAAATACACGTGTTAAAACCTTTGAGGATCCCCGTGCAAAAAAAAAACACTTTTCAAAGTTGTTGATTTTAATTTTAAATAACAAAAGTGTAACTAAGTAGAGACAGTAGAATCTAACTATAAAATGTTTAATATTTCATGACTCAGATAAAAATTTCANAACTATAAAATGTTTAATATTTCATGACTCAGATAAAAATTTCATGTATAAAGCAAACTGCATATTTTCAAAAATTCTTTGAATCTGAATCACTGAGTCATGACTTTGAGTCACCTGACTCTGTCTCAATTTTCCAAAGTGATTTTGGAAGACTCACTGTGTCCATTTTATACTTAAAGCTGCCGCTACAAAACTGGGAGTCAATGGGCATGACTCTGAGTCACTTAAATTTCACTCATCATCATGAATGATTTGACAACCGCCACTGCATCACACCACTAAATGAGTCAATTTTAAACATAACTGACTACGAAAGTGACACTCGGTGAGTCATCTGACTGATTCAGAAGAAATGGGAGTCATTCCCCTAACTAATTACAATCAACTCTTCTCAAGTCACTCCTGAAGGTTTAATCAGTCAGGTGACTCAGAGTCATGAGTCACATTGACTCCCAGTTTTGCAGTCACTCATATTTTAAATTGACTCAGTTGCATGATGCAGTGACTATTCTCAAATCACTCCTCAAGGTAGAGTAAGAGCAACGAGACTTATGGCAAGATTTAGGTTCACCACTTGAGTGAGTGCTTGGGTTGACTCGACTTGAGTAATTCTTTGAGAGGAGAGTTGGTATTCAAGAACGAGTTTTTTCATTGATGTGGCATGGAAATTTGGAGTTGAGATTCGAGGCAGCTCTCAGCACACTCCGTTTAGACTCCAAATCACTCACAAATCAGTCACTTGAGTTTGAGTGGCTTACTTGAATTCGGCCCTTAGTCATAACCAAATGCATAATTTGCATAAAATTTCATAATCGTAATTAACTCTCGTCTATTTCATATTTCTAGTGTGACTGGATCAAGAATAATTATGACGATTGATACCAACTTATACCGCATAAAACGAATAAATTGCATTATTTCAAAGTAGCGCATAATTTTGCATAATATTGCATAATTTTGCACAATATTGCATAATTTTGAGAAGAAATTTGGAATTTTGCTGTTGTTAACCAAATAATGCCCAATTACTTAATTAATATAGCGTAATAACCAGTGTTTCCACCTATGCGCAAAAAATGAAAAAAATCACTATACGAAAATGCAAAAAATGCGTCCCGGCTGTGGCTAGTGCAAAAAAATGCAAATGTGCAAAATTTTTAAAATGAGACAATGTGAGATAATGAGTGGTGGGAAACTTGTTGTGTAATTAAAAATTATTTTTATTACTTATTTATTAATTTACTAGTTTGATTTATTTTCATACTCCGATTGACGACACATTTCAATTAAAAAAACCCTGATAAAAAAAACCCGCATGCGTATACTTATTTTATGCGTTTTTTCATTTTTTGCAGTTTTTTGCGGTTTTTTCACTAAAGTGGTTTTTTTCACCCCGGAGCTAAAAAATGCGCATAATTTCCAACACTGGTAATAACGCATCAATCTTCGGCACCATATCTAGCAGTAGAATTGTATAGATCTTAAATTTTAGTCTCGGTGGTAAACTGGAGAGAAAAGTTTTTTCAGATAATAAGCGGCTAAATGTGTTTAGAAGTTAAGAGGTTCAAACTTAGGAATCACAGTTGTATGGTTATTGTGACTGTGATTATTACAATATTGGGATCATCATGCTGTAGGACGGAATTTTCAACAACTAGTTTGACAGTTAGACAATATTAAAAAAAAAGATTGGTAGAGTGGAACAACGCTGAATGCTGTAGCCAAATTATGAACACGAATTCTTTTTACATGTTACGCTTCGTTAAAACTATATTTGAAAGGTACGACTTTGTTACTCGCAAAGGTTGTAGAGGTTTTTAACTTTAAGGTTGTCAAGTTGCGATAGTGTGAAAACAGCGAATAAATATCACGTCAAACGACCTTTAGAACTAGTTTTTTGAGTCGGATTTTAGCGCATAAAATCGCATAAACTGAAATATTTAGCGCATAATTTGGTCGTATGACTAAAAGCTTGAGTTTTGTTTCAGTTTCAGTGGTTTGAGAAAATGAGATAACAAATGGAAAATTGAAGTGTCGTTGACCCCTGTTTTTCGCTGATGACAATTCTAATTTGTTCACCGCGAAATCTAATTTTTCTCAAATACCAAACTCACAACTTAAAACACAATAAGAATGCAATGAAATATTACTTAACAAACTACGTATGAGTATTTTATGAGAGTATATTACTGTCTCTCCATAGCTATACGTTGTTGTCATTTAAAATCAAAATAAACAAATCTGAAAAGTGGTTTTCTTGCACGGGAATCTTTTATTTCCGCTTCTTCCTATTATGTCAAGTATTTCTCATTGGTTCTCAGAATATTGAAATTTTGTGGCTAAAATTGCCTCCAATTTGCTACTGCTGCTAATTTCATGTCTCTTTTTGCCTATTAAAGCTCTCATATCTTGCCGTTTCCTCCTATTATGTCAAGTATTCCTCATTAGTTTGCAGAATATAAAGATTTTGTACCTAAATTTGCTTCCAATTTGGCATTGTTGTTAGTTTCATGTCTTTGTTTGGCTCTTCACACTCTAATTTTTTTACGCTTTTTTCTGATAGGTGAAGTTATTTTTTATTGGTTCTCAGAATATAATATGTGTAGTTCGTTGTGACACCCCATAACTCTACTTATTTCTGTTACATTGTTTTTACACAAAATTGTCTAATTATCTATGCATACTTCTGCACATCTATGTGTATCTCTGTGCATTCATGTATCTACGCGTGTCTATTTGTCTGTTTGTTTCTAAATATCAATGCATGTGACAACGCCTCCTGTAGGTTCGCAGTTTCTACGTGTTTCTATTTCCAATTTGTATTTCTACGTATTTCTAATTCTTCTATTTCCATTTGTATCTATTTTCCGTTTTAACAATACATCTCTGCTCATTTCATTATCTTCCTAAGGTTTAATGCTGCATTTTAGTCTACGGGTGTTTTCGACCGTTGTTACAGATTTTACCTTGGAGTCATTGAAATACGATTCATGAGTCAGATGAGAATGACTCATCTGACTCAAGCATAGAGCTTTGCATTGGTGGAATCAAAGAGTCATGACTCTGAGTCATTTAGAAATTACGGAATGTCTCTCAGTGGAAACATAGATGAGTCATTGAGTCATGGTTGATGTGAATCTGACTCAGGTATTAATATCAATCACTGAGAATCTTTTGGTATTAATTTCTTCTTACACTCCAATGGTTAACATGTACAAAGCGGCGAGTGAGCAACAGATAATTCCCCATGTCGGCAAGTCAAAAGTGCTGAAGAATACATCAATTACTGGGTGCAGTATCGTTGGTTGACGCTGGCAGTAGACAAGAAAAAATTTTATTGATTTTTCAAAAATCATATATGCATTTTCAAATCGTTGTCTTCTTTTTGGTTTCGCAATCCAAAGTTTCCCTTGTACGTGTATATTGTTTGTATTATTAAATCTCCGCTCAATTAACGTATCGATGGGCCACTTAGGAAAACAATTGGAACCCTTACTGCCAAATTTTTCCGTTGCTAAGAATAGTCTTGGCCCTTCACAACTATCACCAACTTCATCACCTTCTAACCCCACTATCAACTTCATTACGCTCGATACTGGATTCTGATGTAGTGTACGGTAAATGTCAACCACTCTCTGCCACGTCACAAATTCAAGAGTGTGTCGCTCACCTAACGGAATTATAACTCTAGAAACTGTTTCATAGCAATGATAACAGAAAACTTCCCAATCTATAACACTCTTTAAATAATATTTGACTGTCACTAACTTAATACTGAGTTTATAAAACAAACCCATAGTACGATGATCCATGTTGTGAAAATACTCAGAAAAATAGTTGTCCGCATGGATAAAAAAAGCTATCACGTGGGGAGATGCAGAGATATTCAAATATTTAATTTGTAAAACAAAATCCGAGAACTTTGTGTTAATGAAAAAGTAATAGAAGTTTCCTCCGCGAGAAATATTATGATACACTTTTTCATAAATTTTAGATTCGGCGGTGATGAGAATGGGACATGCGAAAGTGTTAAAGAGTGACTCAAGGTACTTGGAGAATTCGACAGTAGCACTTAATTTATAAGGACTATTACTTCCAATTATGAAATGATTGAGAAAATTTGTTTGTGGAGGAGGGAGGGGAAATAGAGAAACAGTTTCTACAATTACGAAATAATAAAATGGGACGAAAAAAATGGTCGACATGTTGCAAAGAAGGAGAAATTTAAACAAAAGTTGATATTTTTCGTGTGATATGAGTAGCGTCGTATTCCAAGTGAAATGCATGTCTATGACTTTATGACATACAGTTGTCACGAGATGTGAGAATATACATATTTATAAGGTTTCCTCTTGAGATATGACCTAAAATTAGAATAACTTGTTTTTGCTACTAACTTCCAATCTGTTTTACCAATGGCGAGGAATAGTCAATGAGTGGCAAGAAAATGTCGGTGGACTAAAGTCCGCCAATGTATTTATAGCAGAAATCAACCGCGAATTCGACGATATCGAACATTGCACACTCTGAACATCTAAGTATATTTTTGAAAGTTTTTGTTTGCTGTAATACTACTCACTCTTCAGTAGTCCAAGAGTTCAAGGGGCTTATAACTAATATTATGTTAAAGTATTCATGACTCATACTTTTACCAGTCGTAGTTATCTTATTTTAAGTTCTAAAATAAAACCTTTCCAATTCTTAACTATAGAATCATAAATAAATTTCCAATTGCACAAAAGCTCTCTTCTAGTTACCACTAAAAATGTTCTTACAGTATTAAGATTCTCTTTTTACATAAAATAGAATTAAAAATAGTGCGTCGGTACAGTTTGGGTATACAAACTGTATTTTCTCGATTGTATATTAATTTTAACCGCGAACACCGAAACTGTAGAGGCTAATGCGATAGCCGTTCTGTCTGTCTGTCCGTCACGCAGTGTTATTTCCCTCACCAAATGTGTAGATTGTTTATAACCATTCTCAATTGATGCCCATTGCCTAATACAGTGAAGTTCGGATATAGTGAGAACATAGAACTTTCAACAAACTCAAAATTTAAAAGTTAATTCGATTCTCACTTCACTAATTTGATTTGTTAGATCTAGGATATCCTAATTAACCTGACGAAGAAATTCAGAGAGACAGGTACAATTGATACAAGGAAGGGAAGCAACCGAAAACCTACCATTAGGAACCCACTGTTTTGCGAAAGCATAAAACTTTGTTTAACATTTTATGGATAATCGACGGTTTAACGAAATAAAATTGTATTTTTCAAGTATTCAAATGTTAACTTTTTTTAGGTTTATTTGACTTATTGGCTTTTCGCCCAATTAAGAGGGTTAGGGACTTTATCTGGAAATTCCGCAGACTTGCTTTTGCGGTATTTCCGCTGCCGCGAACCAGGCCTCGCTCTTTTTACGTGCACATGTACACAACCTTTGCAGGTGTCTAGTTCAAATACTACGCATACTTTACCTAACTTTACCTGGAAGGGGGTTTGAGCTATTGACATTTATCTTATTCTGCTGGAAAACCTTATCGGCATTTTGGTATATCATGGCTTGGGTCCTAATCACAAAGATATAGGCAGTGTGGCTCCGGGCCTAGCCGAAGTTCTTAACAAGTTCAGACTCATCTCGATATAAGTTAATAGAGAGCCACTTAAATTGGTAAATGATAAGTGGTTCCTATAGGAAATTAGATGCTTAATCGAATGCGCTTGGTCCCAGCACTCTAGGTGTTCACCATATAAACATAAAAGCCCAAAACCGCGACAAAAGCATGTTTCCACGAAATTATTTAACAAGATTCAAGACTTATCACGATATAAGTTAATAAAGAGTCACTTAAATTGGTAATTGATAAGTGATTCCTATTGGAAATTTGATGCTTAATTGAATGCACTAGGTTTCAGCCCCCTAAGTGGTTACCATATAAAGAAAAAAGTCTAAAAACACGACAAAGACATTTTTTATCGAAATTAGCCAACAAGTTTCAGACTTATCTGGATATAAGTTGAAAGAGAATCAGTTAAATTGGTAAATGATTAGTGATTCCTAATGGAAATTTGATGCTGAATCGAATGCGCTTGGTCCCAGCTTTCTAGGTGGCCACCATATAAATCTAATAGCCCAAAACCACGACAAAGACCTTTTCCCACGCAATTTAGGCAACAAGTTTCAGACTCATCTCGATATACGTTGATAGAGTCACTTCCAGTTGGTAAATGATAAGTGATTCCTGTCGGAAATTTGATGCTTAATCGAATGCGCTTGGTCCCAGCATTCTAGGTGTTCACCATATAAACATAAAAGCCCAAAACCGCGACAAAGAAATTTTTCCACTAAATTATTTAAAGGATTGAAAAACCAACAGAAGCAGCTGTTGTACTAGTGCTAAATTGTTAGTCTAGTTAAAGAATGGCACCGATTCAACACCGGTATCCATAACACACTGCTTAATCCGAACGACACAATAGGGAAATGTGTCATCCCTAGGCTGGTTTTTATTTAAATGTTAATCATTTTTCAATTTATAATTCTTTTTACTCGTCTTAACTATCAATGGATCTCATTTTTGTGGCAAATGAATCATAAATTGATGCAAATTTGAATCGCCAATTAAATTATTTTCGTCTGCCAACTTCACATTCACAATCGATTATGAACTTATTGTTCATACGCTGATTCCTAAATTTTGAGAAAGGTAGAGGAAACATTAAAAAGTTCCTTGAATACCTTGCATAATTGTGTCCAGCACTGTGTATTAACTTATAAAGTGAAAGCAATAAAATTTTATTCAAAAGTAAATAGCTTCATTCTTTACAAGTTAGCAAGGTGTCAAAAAATTTGTATTACCATACCATTATTGGTGTATCACTGGAATATACAGTTTATAACGGTTACAAGAAATTTTCTTTGATAGAAATTTGTGTAGAGACTTGACCTATATTCTAAAAATATTAACATTGGACTTCAAGGTAAGCAGTGTGGGTGAATGTAGTTAAAAAAAAATTGTTTCTAGGTGATTGAAGAGGTTCAATAATAATTATTTATTTATACATTGTCATTTTCTACTTATTGATTTTAGTTTTAGTAAGTACCATTGCTTTGAAGCTCATCCTTAACTCGACGTTCTATTTTCTAACTCAAGTGGAGTTCCATGTTCCAACTTTTTGTTTCGATGGATTGTTTGTCATAAGCCAATCAGCGAGCCACAAAAGTGGATACTCTGGCTTCTCACGAACTAACTCTGACAGTCCTACTGTTAGGATTGGATGTACATTGTTGTTGACGTAGTACGAAGCTAAGTTGTCCGCCAACACTGGCTCGATTATAACTACTTCAAACAAATAAAAAAGTTTAAATTTTCAAAAAGAATTTATCAAAAAAAAATTATCAAAAGTTACATACGCTCAGGGAAAAAGAAGTTCAGTTCTCTCAATGCATCACCTTCACTTGCTGATCCATGTAATCCATTCTGAATATCATTGTTTTTAGTACCGAATCTATTCCGCAGACAACCTGGGTATTGTTGTCTATGCTAAGGGTACAAAAGTAGCAAATTCAACATCACTGGTAGTATTGACATTTGTCTTTAAATTAAAAAAATTTTGAACCACTTGACCAGTTTATGTCAATTTGTTGCCTTACGGAAAATGTTTCTGGTCCTAAGATTTCATTGAGACGCTGAATAGCCCCAGGGCCTGATAAAATGAGTGCCAAAATTTCACCGCTTACTAAATGACTAACAGGTTCAGAGTCTGTCAAATCTTGATAAAACTGAGCAGCTTGTTCTACACTCAACTCCATTCGTTTAGACTAATATATCAAGCAAAACTATATCAAATTTTATATAATCAAAGCTAAAAGAGATTAAAAAAATTATAAAAAACCTGTAAAATTGAGAATCCTTCTTGTTGCAGAATACTTGAAATTTTCTCTCCTTGGTCAATAGCATCCGGTTTTATGAGGCATAATGTTTGTTCTAATTTGGAGCGGCTAGCTGCAGGAAATCCAAATAAAGCTGCTGTAGCATCTTGTCGACTATTGTTGTTTTCTTCCATTATACTTATATATATGTCATATAATGACGATTACAGAGACAAAATTTGTAAAATATTATAAAAACAAGGACAAAATGTAAATATATTGGTAAAGGAAATATGTTATGGCTTGTCAGTATCAAACTATGTCATGGACTGCCAAAACCGTTAAGGTTTTCACTGTCCTATCCTCATTTCTCAATGTCATCGTTTCATTGGAACGTTGTCAAGCCAACACTAATAGCAAAACAAAAATAACAGTGGTTTGATAAAAGGTATACTTGGCAAAATTACGTCAATTATAGACTCTTTTTGTTTAGATTCTATGATTTATTAATCCATTAAAGTGAGTTTTTACAATTTGGATTGAATTTCAGTATTGATTTTGAGGGGGTAAAAAATTTATAATTTAAATTCCAGCATTGGAATGGAAGTATTTTGACTTATGAAAAACTCGCCCACTTTTTCAAAAAAGAATAAAACTTATTACGTTATTACATAAAATTGTTTAAAAATTTGTAATTGCAAAAAAAAAGAAAAAAATTTTTTGGAAGTCCTTATGGTCTGTCTGAACAAATTGTGGGTTATTAACCCTATAGCAACATTAACAAATTTAATTGGTAATTTTTATAAGCAAAAATGCTACAAATCAGCACAATTTGTTTAAGCTTTTAGCTCAAGCGAACTTAAATATTATTCTCAATAACTTTTTAGTTTATTTCATAAAAATATGACTGTCTTTCAAATACACTATGAATATGAAACACTTTTATTAAGTGAAAATAGGTTATATAAACATACTGTATTGCTTACATTTGAGTCTGAATTTATAAAAGTATAAGCTCGTTGATATATAACTTTACACTATAGTTCTTCTTTGCTAAACCTATTGTCGTTCTGTTGATTGTATTGTAGAGATTGTTCAGTGTCAGAAACATAACCGAATTCACCAGTATAGTGTGTCGGATACATTAACAAAGGTTCAGCAGAAAATGCTTTTAAATTTCTTACTGGAAATGCTGACTTCAATTCGGCACTGTAAAATTTACAAAAATTTGAAAATATTTTTTTAATAAATTTTATTTTCTACCTCAATTGATGAAAATTATAACTTACTTGACATGCTTATCGAACATAATAGGGAAAAGTTCATCGAGTGGTACTAATTTTTCAAAAGGTTTAGCCTCAATCATTTTCTTCACACCACGTGCTGTGATAGCGTAGCCTAATGTCCAATAGGAGTAATCCGCTTCAACGATAAAGTCTGTCCCTTTAACTTTGGGTTCTTTTGCATTGACGGATTTCTTCCTCCCGAGGTACCTGATACATAAGATATATTACATAAAGTATTTAAATAACACTCTGCATTTATTTGAATATAAGTATTTGCCCGAGCATTACTACTCGACTTTCTTAAACTTGCCAAATACTCGGCTTTTCTAATTGGCCGAGAACTCGTACTAGACATTTCGCCGAGTACCACTACTCAGAGCAACTCTAATAAATATAAAATAACATACATCATATCCCAATCCAGCTTGATATTTCCAGCCTCTTCAAAAAGTCTTTGAAGTTGATATACAAAGTAGGGTTCAAATCGTATGTCATCTTCTAAAATTAAAGCTGTCTTGTGGTGATTCTTCAGCATCTACAAACAAATATATTTCATTATATAACAAAATTTGTCTAATTAAAGTTATATAATAAAACAAATGGTAGTTGTAAATTTCTACTCAGTAAGCTTCATTCGCGACAACAATTTGGTCTAAATGGGTTAAAATTTTGTTATTGTTGTTAAACTAACAAAAATTTCAAACATATGATTTGTATGCCACTATTAAATTTTGTTAACCAGAATTCAGAACTGTTTTCTAATTTAAAGAATGAATGAATCAATGTGCTCATTGGTCGACTATTTACAAAAACACCTGATGTATTAGATACGATATTATCCAAAATAAATTTCTAAATTCTTATAGAGGATAAGGCTACTATAAACTAATGCAACTGGCATCCGTCGGATTAAAATAGAAATTGGCACAAACGTAGCTAATGGCACCTTAACGTAATAAAAGCTCCAACCTGAGATATCGCCGTTCTTGACCTTTAGAGGTCACCAAAGGAAAACTAATAAAATTGACTGTTTATGAGCAGATGATATTACGCTAGAAAGCACACTATATTTTGTCTTTAATCCTTGTACTCATCTTTGCAATTTGAGGTGAAGTGTGACCTCTGGGCCCTGTTTTATAAAACTTGACAAGTTGACAAATGACAATTTGACAATTTACTATTTACAATTACAACTCATTGGAAATACTGTTTTATAAAGAATACCAATAAATTTAAGAGTTTGACAAATTGTCACGTTTGATTTGACAAATTGTAACTTTTGATTTTACAATTCCAAAGTCAGTGAACCCCGTGAAATTTATCCTTGGCTTGAATTCCCTCTAGACGAGTTATTTTCATATCAATATCGTCACTATCACTACTATTTGTGTCACAAAGATTGAGAGCAGCCATAATGTTGATTAAGTTTAAATAATTATCACATTAAATATTATTTTAATAGACTTGTAGTCAACTTGACAGAACCTTTACCCCTAAGTCAAATTGTCTTTGACATATCGACAACTTGTCACAATATTTATTTTTTTTTACAAAACAATAAATTCAAAATTGTCAAAGCCAATAGTAAATTGTCAAATATCATTGGTAAAAATCACGATTTTACTGGTAATGGTAAATTGTAATTGTCAGTTTCATAANTGTCTTTGACATATCGACAACTTGTCACAATATTTATTTTTTTTTACAAAACAATAAATTCAAAATTGTCAAATATCATTGGTAAAAATCACGATTTTACTGGTAATGGTAAATTGTAATTGTCAGTTTCATAAAACGCTTTTTCATGAAATTGTCAGTTGTAAATTGTAAATTGTCGACTTGTCGAGTTGTCAAACTTTTATAAAAGAGGACCCTGGGGTCACTTAATGTAAAAAATTCTAGCCAAAAACCATTAAGAGAAGTGATATATCACTAGAAAAATCTCTGAATCATTTTTCTAAACCTATTGTCTTCTAAGGCAACAAATGTTGCCAGTACTGTTCAGCAAATGTCAACAGTTAGAATGGCATAATTTTTAATAGCTTTGATGGACAGAATAATTGTTTTCAGAATGTAATATATAACCATATGATTCAAATTTTTGACATTTCATTAATGAGACCTGAAGGTTACAGTCCACGCCAAGTTGTGAAATTGAGTACAGAATTAGACAGAATAGAGTGTGCTTTCTAACGACATATCATTTACCCATAAACAGCCAATTACTATAATTGACATTCGGTGACATCTGCAGATCAAACAAAGCGATTGTCCGGGTTGGGGCTTATGTTACGTGCTTAAGGTGCCAAAAGCTACTTTTGTGTCAATTTTCATTACGATCAGATGGATCCCCGCTGCACAACGTAACAGCATTATTCTTTGAGAATTGTGTAGTAAGTTACATCTTGCCAGACTTGATGGTGACTGAGGAAACAACCAATTTCTCCCATTGTCATGAGTCGATCTGAATATGTATCTCGATACGATGGTAATGGATGAATTCCAAGATCTGTCAAATTTTCTGTAGATAGATGGCTGCCCTCGGTAAAAAAANGATACGATGGTAATGGATGAATTCCAAGATCTGTCAAATTTTCTGTAGATAGATGGCTGCCCTCGGTAAAAAAAATCAAAGGAAAAACATTACAATTTGCAATGGTTCTCAACAGAAGTTCTTAAACCACTAGTGCAACAAATTTTCAAACTGACGATTGACCAAAAAACGGGAAAACGTTTTTAGATATTAATTNATACGATGGTAATGGATGAATTCCAAGATCTGTCAAATTTTCTGTAGATAGATGGCTGCCCTCGGTAAAAAAATCAAAGGAAAAACATTACAATTTGCAATGGTTCTCAACAGAAGTTTTTAAACCACTAGTGCAACAAATTTTCAAACTGACGATTGACCAAAAAACGGGAAAACGTTTTTAGATATTAATTAGCAAGTCAAATGGATGTAAATAAACTTGAATTTACAATTATAGTCACAGCTTGTCTTAAGAAGCACCGGATATAGCAACAAACCTATTATAATTAGTGATGTGCCGAATAGCACTATTCGGCACTTAACCGAATACCAAATAGTGATTTTGCATAATTGCCGAATACTTGTGATAACCAAGTGAGGTGTCTAACGGAAGCTAAAATTGAGGGCTTTTAAATTCTTTTGATTATAATAATTGTTAATAATTATAAACAATAATCACCCCAAACTGTTGACCTGATCGAGTTACCTGAAGACCCGGCTTCGTCCTCACTGCTGATCAGAATTTCATCAATACCCTTATTCTTTTCCATGAGCAATTCGGCCATTAAATCGAATGTATTTTTTTACATTGAAATTTTCGAGCCAATTTCGCAATAAAAACAAGTGACAAGGAGTAGTTTAGATTTTGATGAACGAACGAATGAATTTAAAAAAAAGTTTGCATTTCTTCAACGTTACTCATAGTTTGCTCTAGAATATTCCACCGAATATCCGACCGAATTTTCGTCAACTGTTCTGAGAAATACCGGATACAGGATATTCGATAAACCGAGGCATTCGGCCGAATTATTTCTTGTACGGAATACTCGGCACATTTCTAATTATAATAACACAAAAATTGGGTATTGTTTACTCTTACAGACCTTATAAAACTAAACTTGTTGGTTAAATAACATCAGCTGGAGCTTACAATCCCTATATAACATTATTTTACCGAAAAATTTTATCATGCAAGAAAACATTTTACTCGAAACTCGAGATAAGTTACTTTGGCCCCTGCTCTTTGGTGAACGTCCTTCAGTATAATTTTTCCCGTTTTTAGAGGGTTGATAAATTTTCTTCGATGCAGTTGATATTTTATTATGTAAGATCATTGAAAAGTAGTGGGAAAAAACAAAGAGTCAAAAGTTATGATTTATTGTAATTCAATTTTCTGTAATTAATTCTGAGTCTCTACAGTAGGGAGTTTTAAAATTAAATTACAAATTTTGAATTTCAATGAATCATAACTTTTGACCCTTTGATTCAAGTGACCTGATTTTTTTTGTCGTGTCTACTTTTCAATGTTTCATTGATAAAAATTTATCAACCCTCTAAAACGGGGAATATTATTACTCGAAGAATTTTTCCAGTAACGAACATGGGATAAAAGTAACTTTTCGCTCGAGTAAAATGTTTTCCCGCAATGTATAGCAACAATCGTATATTGTGATTTGTGATTTTCCATCTAATGTTTCTTTTAAATTCGTACCTAAGGTACAAGTACCGTTGCGTTAAGCAATGTTTCATTACAAATAGCAACAAAGGTTGAGATTTTTGGTGAAAAAGAATCGAGACAAGAACCTAACAAAGTCAGGCAAACTAAAACTTTTGTCCATATTTTACACACTTTTCCCATAAAACTCTTTCAACAACATAATGTTGCTTTATCCGATATAACAACAGCCCGTTATAACAACCAATCACTGGCGAATCCATTTGTTGTTGACCTTTGACTATATACCTACATTATGTACAGAGGAGTCGGAATATGTTGGTAAAAGAAAACTGTAACTTATTATTGTTCTAAACTTTCAACTCTGTCACCAAATGGCAGAGTCCGAAGAAAATATCAAATCGATATATATCACGATATATATCAAGATATATATCATGATATTCATTTCGGAAAATATCATAATATTTTTGATATTTTCATTAGACAACAGTCTTTGAATTAGAGACCACCTATGAAGTCATTAGCGTAAGTGTAAAGCAGACACGGCGTGAAAGTGCAGTATTATTCAAGCGAATGAATGAAAGGAATTCAGCCTGTGATATCTTGTTTTATATTTGTATTTTATTCGCAAGCAGCATTAATTTGGTTGGCAGTTAGTTATTTTTATTAAACAACAGACGTTAGTCTTCTGTAGAAATTTGAAAATAGCAGATCACTCTAGATATCATTGATGATACAAGAGAATTCCCAGGGTTAAAGATCCTATTTGGAATAATTTTTGGGTGGGGAGATAGTTGTTCTGGATGAATCGGATTCTGATTCCGACGATTCTCCAATAGATGATAATTCAGCTTAAATTTAACTACAATTGATTCATTTAATTCTAAAGTTTTAGAATCAATTAATTAACTACACAATTTACTACTTTTCTTTTCTAGTTCCTAATCAGGTGATTATAAATGCCTTGATTTGGGTTTGAATTGACCCTAACGTGTGCACTGTGTTAAAAATATCAAATGCGTGAAAATAACAAAAATAATCAAAAATATCAAAAATATCAAAAATATCTGATATATATCAAAATATCCGATATTTTTAATATTTTTGAAAATATCATGATATTTTTGAAAATGTCATGATATTTTCGAACTCTGCCAAATGGAGGCTCTGACCTTGAAGCAGATAAGGACGCTAAAAACCATCCTTATCCACTTGAATTTACCAATCATTTCTAACTCCTCTGTACATACAAATTCGAATTAATTGTACTCCATTCGACATACCGCGAACTACAAATGGTTTATGATTTACAACTCCTTACGTCTGTTGTCAATTTTACAAATTAATATTTTAAATAATACTTTCTACAGAATACTTATTGGTATGGATAATTGGACCTAAAAGTTCTTTGCTTCCAAACACTAATAATTTCATGTTTAGCAAATTGGTATGCTAAATACTCACCTTCCATCCGTTGCCTCCAATAGATGAAAATCAATACCTAATACTTTCAAAACATTTTGTGTTCTGATTAGTCTATCTGGACGACGCTTAAGGTTAATAACATAAACTTGATCAAAACCAACAGATGAAGCCACAGGGTCTCCTAGTACCCATTGTTGTAAATCTTCTGAAATTGTCATCGGAGACAACCAGTATGCTAGAATACAACAAGAATCATACAAAAAATACAAATAAGTCACTCATAAGATATATATCCAAAGACCATTTTCAAGTTACCAGCAACCTCTGCTCTTAAGTTGACAAGTTGCTCATAATCTCTCATCAAATCAGAATCATCTTGAAGTGGTGCCAATGTGGCTCCATACTCCAAGTCGTTACAAACTTCCATTGGTATATTCCTCTCTTTTGCATTTATAGCAAAAATTATAATGTCATCTTCAGGTACTGAATTGTTCATACGTACAAAACTTGGTATATTCGTATATCTAAGGTTGACGAGTAGAGCCGTATGAACCAATGGAACTTCAAAGCATCCAATTTTCTTCCGATTTACAATGTCTTTATACGAATCAGATCGTTTGTAGTAAAATTTATCCATATCACCCCAAAAGTTACTATAGAGTCCACCGGAAATGAGCATAGGAGCTACAATATGTTTTTTCTTTGAGATCAAAGATTTCAGAGTCTGATTGTTCAGAATAAATGCATCCGCATCTAAAAACTGTAAAAAAAAAATACAGAAAGAATCACTAGTCTATGGAACTGAACATAAAAAAAAATGAAAAAAAAAGTCCAACCCAAATGTAATCCGCCCAAAGTCTTTTGGCAATTTTGAAAGCTTCTTCTTTAAGTCTAATGACATGACGATATCTTTTTTCAGTCCATTTTACAGGAAAGTTACCCTGATCGGATTGTCGAAATGGTGGAGAGTCAACAATTTGACTAGAGATAGAGTGATATTTTCCCATATTATCAATTTTTCGACTCCATTTTGTTAAAATTTCTCCTGTTCTGTCCTCATTGTGGTCACTTCGAATCCTATCGTCGTCGTCGGGAGTGAAAAGTTTTTATTACTTTTTTGAATAAAAAATTAAAAAAAAATTTAAATTCTTACCATAAAGCAATTCTTTCTTTAGGATAGTCCAATCCTTCTAAAAGTGTTAAAAAGTATGGAAGTGTATGAGCTTTGTTTCTTACAAGTAGTGCAATAAAAACTGTAGGTTCAACTTTTGTTTCTAGTGATTCAAATTTTTCGTCATTGATCTCTCGAGCTTTCTGGTAAACATGACCACCTTCACGAACACGACTACTCACAGTTTCATCAAGTACCAATGTAGTGTTTCCAACTGTTTCAAACAATTCTTCAGTCTCACCTCTAGGACTTTGTGGTTGACCAATTACAGGAATTCGTTTTGTCCTATTTAGCTTTCGACTACGACTGTTTGCTGCCGACGTAACTATCGTACATACAACAATATAAAATATGACGAAATGAACAACGGATGGTAGAAACCGTGACATGAAAGCAGACTTCATTACAAATAAAATATTTTTGTATACATCCTGACTATGTGTTCCTACTGGTTGTTGAACTCTACGAATAGAGATGAGTTGAGGCTATATGTAGTAATATTTCTACCGTAATCTCCGAGTTTACGACCCTCTTCTTGTTTCCTTATGACATTCAACATCTGACTCTTGATGTAAGTTTGAGTCTCTGTTTTTAAAATTCTATTTTCTGATATTAGTTTTGCTTCATATAGATTTTGACTCAATGGGTTTGACTCTAAGGACCAAAAGTCATAGGAAGTAGAGACGATTGGAGGAAAAAAAATGTCTGGGATTAATCTCAAATTTATTGGATTTGACTTTAGGTTGACCCATGGAAGAAAGATACACAATTTTTCAAGTAATAATAGACACACAGACGGAAATTGTCAGTTGTTGGTGCAAAATTTAGCATTTATAATAATTTTTATTATATTTTCTACATTTTCTCAAAAATTTGGAAATATTTGAGTTTGGTGACTTTTTTTCTTTCTTTTTTTTTTTTTTAGAAATTAGCTTATATTACAGTCTGGTAATATTATTGCTATTATAAACCCATTGTTGCATTCTGGATTGCATTTTGTCAACTTCAATGTTCAAGATTAACTCTATAGCGTCCCTATTGGTTGGTTATACATCCAATTTCAATAATTGTCTGTTGGAGAGCCAAACTCATAATAATTCATGTGAAAAATGCTTTATAAATTATATTGTATTTTGTAATTTTTTATTACAATTTCAAGTTTTTAGATTCTTTGATTCGAACGTATAGTAATAGTTTGACAATGTGGATGACAATGACAATATTGCTCTCAGTCGATATCCCCAAATTTCTTATTATAGAAATCTTCCCAAGCTTTTTCAATTTCTTCTTTTGAATTCATAACAAAGTAACCTTGTTGAACAACTTTTTCATTCAATGGAGCTCCCGCAATAATCAAATAGTTCAAATCTTCCCGCACACTACCATTTTCCACTCTGACAATGCCTGGAAGTGGTTGAAACAAAACCATCTGATGACATAAAGCTCCAAGTCCTTCATATGGTGGTCCAAACTTCCCATGTCCACTGAGAACATAGACTAAAACGTTGAATCCTGAAGGGATTGATTGTGTGAAAGAATATGAAGGTGCTGTCTTGATATGAAGAATCGTCATTGGTGTTCTTGTCAGCAATGGAGAAGTTATTCCATTGCTAGAACCTACAATCACTTTGACCAGTGACGAACCATCTGGAGTCTTTGTATGAGGAATACTCTTCAGTTGTTGGTACCATGGATTTAAAATTTTATCTTTTTTCAACAAATTTACCCAAAGTTGAATAGCATGAAGTCGACCTCCAGAGTTTAAAAAGGCATTTGTTGGCATTTCTGAATGAATTATACCACTCCCAATTGTCAACCATTGGGCGGAGTCACTTTGTAAGATTCTACGGTTCCCAATGGAGTCCTTGTGCTCAAATTCTCCATCTATGAGGTAAGTAAGTGTCTCAAATCCTTTGTGTGGGTGTGGTGGGGCTCCTTTGGCTTCATTTGGACCATATTCTACTGGACCCATTTCATCCAATAGTAAAAATGGGTCAATATGTCTGATAGAATTCGATGGGAATGGACGATAGACCGGAAACCCTGCCCCTTCTCTTGTCAGACTTGAGGTGTACACTTTGATTACTTTTCGGAATATCTCCTTGGCAGTCATTTTTCTTAAGTAAACAAATAACTAACACTTTTTTAGTCATGCACGATGTATTCAACCACGACATATATGTATTCCACAACCGACATTCGATTCTGTAAATGTAACCAGAAACACTATATATTCTCACTGTTTAAAATGTACAGATTAATTATATTTCCTGATCCATAACAATCGTGAGTTTGAAAATTTAAAGTCTACTAACTTAAGTCTACTACTAAAGTCTACTAAAGTTTAGTAGTTGGAAAGCCGCACTAATCGATCTGAAATAAGATTGTTGAAATTAATAAAATAACCTTTGATTTCCAAACTAATCAGGTTTAGTTTTGTCAACAAAATTATAAACTGATACAGTAAAATTAGTGAGTTACGAACTTACCCAGTGATTATGTCCGTAATGTAGTAAAAAATTGAGTTATGGTGAAATCTGGACAAAAATTATTGTAACAAAATTTTAAAATTATTACCGATATGTAAGTGGTTATTGAAAGGAGTAGAGGATACATCAATACTAACCAAAATGTTATCAAGTTAAACCTAATTTATTAGTTATTTTTATTTACTAGACATTATTGTCTTATGATATAGACAGAGTATAGGAGTCATGGGAATGAATTGATATAAAAATATTAACCACTCGGTTGAATTTTAACAAAATTCATAAAAGTTTTGAAAAAATTTTTTTTTTTAAATCATGAGTCTTAACCCTATGAAGTCGTAGCCTTATGATACTGTTTCTTTAACGAAATTTTTTTTTGACAAAAATGAAACCCAATTGATAATGTAGCAGATGAATTAATTGATATGAATGTAAAGACTCAAGTATAATTTATTGATGTAACAAATATTATAAGACATATACAGTGTGGAATTCATATTAGTCAAAGTTGTACTTCATGCGTAAAACTTGTGTTGAAAATGAGTCAATAATAAGTTAATTTGTCAAAGTTTCAATTTAAATTTCAATATTCGTCAAAATTAGTTAGACGTCTTAGAAGTTTGGATAGTGCATGTATATATTACTCCGGTCAACAGGATGTAGGTAGATTTGAGTCTCAAGTTCCCCCATTTTTAAGTTCAAATTGAACTTTCTGGATCGTTCGTAGTCTGTGAAGTAGAGATGAGAAGGAAGGTCTTTATCTCGTAGACGGACACAGAGCTCCAATTTAACATCAGCCTAATAATAAATCAAATAAATCAAATAAATTAGAAAAACTTGAAATTATATTTTTTTTTAAATTTTAAACAAAAATAAGTTCAAATTAAACTTACTACTGGAAAGACGGTGTCACCAGAATGAGCAGACATAAAAGTAACGTAACAGTTGGGATTAGCCGTTGTCATGTGCCTAAAATACTCCACCAATTCTGAATTTATGGACGGTGTCATGTTTTCCATGGCACAAGGTATGGAGAGACATGGCCACAGGATTGCAAATTTCATTAGAAGCCAGCGAATCGATGAATATGGAATCATTTTCCAAATTCCAAGGTCATATAAAAATCCCTGACGAATCAAAATGAAGTTAATTATAATGAAATAAGAGAATTTTCGTTTAAATATTAAAATGTCGTTTAAAATTCGTCGATACAACTTTTTTTTTTCAAATTGTTTTTATAAAAACTTACCATAAATAACAACGGTTCGTGTTTTTCGATTTGGCAAATAACTGCACGATGCCACTGTGCTCTGTAGTCTACTGCCACCGAAATAAATGATGTCAGGGAAACCAATCTAACAATTGTGTCTCGGGGTGGGGTTGCAAGTGCAATGTCATCTGCGGACATGTTTTTATAAAATTTTCTAAAATCAAAAAAAAAAGTACCAAAAAATAACAACTCAAACTCAACTAGATAAATTCTGAGTCATAAGGGTTATCAAAATTACCGAAACTTCATCACTTGAGGTCTGTACAGTTTCTCAATTTCCCAACCCACAAAGTAGAATGTAGTTGGATGGTTGTTGTTGGTGATTATNTCTGCGGACATGTTTTTATAAAATTTTCTAAAATCAAAAAAAAAAGTACCAAAAAATAACAACTCAAACTCAAATAGATAAATTCTGAGTCATAAGGGTTATCAAAATTACCGAAACTTCATCACATGAGGTCTGTACAGTTTCTCAATTTCCCAACCCACAAAGTAGAATGTAGTTGGATGGTTGTTGTTGGTGATTATNTGAGGTCTGTACAGTTTCTCAATTTCCCAACCCACAAAGTAGAATGTAGTTGGATGGTTGTTGTTGGTGATTATACCGTAGAGAATTTTTTTCTCTTTGAATATGGAAATGGCTCCTAAGTTGCTGAAGCTTCCAGGTGTGGCAAATATTTTTTGGAATCTAGCGGGAAGCAGATAAGGAATCCCACCGGAAGCTCTGAATAGTACCGCAGGTTGCGCAGGAGTTGGTGGAATTTCTTCATCAAGATATGATTCTGTTGAGAGAGTTGAATTTGCCTCTAACTCATCAGTTACAGATGTTTCAGAAAGATCAATTTCTTCAATATAGTCATTATTTAAATTCTCAACTAGATCATGGAAGTCAAATGTATCTTCGTCACTGGTTGACAAAGGCTGATCAAGAATTTCATCTACATTTGGGTAGTCGTGGAAGGTAAAGTCTGTAGAATCCATAGTTCCCGTCTGCCATAGGTCAATTTAATTACATTCTTATTGATTTTTTTTGGTGTTTAGTGATCATTAATTAATTGTAATTTAACTTACCACAACTAGAGGAAGACGGTCGTCGACTTTTGTTTCATAAACAGTTTGGCAGCTACAATTAAATTTTGTGCGTATTCGGATGATTCACTGGTAGTTAGTAGCACTGTTCGCTGCAAAAGTTACAAAGCTAATGAGAATGACATTGAACCGATTGGCGTCAGAATCATGACTGTGTAATGGTCATATAGAGCTTTGAGAATGAACTTTTGAAACTCATCCTGTAATTGGATGGACAGAAACAAAGGAGATGCCCTCCATTGGTTGACTCTCACAAAGAATTTCAACAGGATAAACCAACCAAAACTAATGAACAATGAGCACTNTGCCCTCCATTGGTTGACTCTCACAAAGAATTTCAACAGGATAAACCAACCAAAACTAATGAACAATGAGCACTCATCTTTCAATTTCTCTAATGTCATTACTAAATATTAATGGGCACTTATTTGAGCCCTCCGGCAAAACTTAAACCTTCTAGCTCCCCAACCTTTGGTGACATCTATGTTCTCCACATATTTTCCCATAAATTTTTTCCATGCTAAAATTCTAAAAATGTATATGAAATTTTAATAATTGGTGTTTGGAATTTAAAATGGTTGAACAATAACTTCTCGTTGCAAAATTGATAGACAGCTTAGTTTACAAATTACAGCCCGACAAGCTTCATCACATTGAAAAAGGAGGTTAGAAATGAGCAAACTCAACTGGACTGGACATCTAAAAACCATATAAAATCAACCAGTGGCGTTCCCTCTCACGGTTTGCCATATTGTAATTTTGGTACCTTCGGAGTACGGCTTTTAGTAAGAAGGTATTGGTGTAGTAGTGGTCGTCTGTTTGTGGCCAAAAACGTGTGGTGTGGTTGTATTTATTTATATAAATATATTTACAGGTGATCTCTTAAATGTGTGTCATTTACAGAATATGTATTTACATATGACAGTCAAGAAGGTGTGTTTGGTTAAAGGCACACTTGCTCTGATTAGGTTTAAACAATGGTTNTATTTACATATGACAGTCAAGAAGGTGTGTTTGGTTAAAGGCACACTTGCTCTGATTAGGTTTAAACAATGGTTTCTACAAACGGTGCGCTGCACGATGTCTATAATNTTTGGTTAAAGGCACACTTGCTCTGATTAGGTTTAAACAATGGTTCCTACAAACGGTGCTCTGCACGATGTCTATAGTTACGGATTAGAGAATACTGATTGTTTTTGTAAGTAGCCATGCACTGTGTACTGAAATTGATTAGTACTGCATTAATTAATATTAGTAGGGAATAATTAATTAATAACTGGAATTAAACCAATGAGTCAGAATACCAATGTTGAAGTACCATTCATATTTCCAAAACACAAGCTTTCTTGGGTCATACTTGAGATTGGATCAAAACATGTTGGTTTGGTACTTAAAATTAGTTTGGCCTTTGACCTATTGTCATTTCTGCACCAAGTAATCTTGCGCTCTGAAATCTTCATTTGAATTTCAGTATTAGTATTCTGACTCATGTTAATTCCAGTATAATTTAGCAACAATATTTTGGTTAGATTCTGGCGCACCTAGCGGCGAATATTACAAATAAAATTGGGGTTTTACATAGAAGTGACTACCAAATCTCACTGAGTCAGAGTCATTGACTCCCGAGTCACTGACTCTGACTTACTGTAGTTTAGGAGTTGACTCAGGAGTCATGACTCTGACTCTGACTCTGACTCTGAGTCATTAAAAAATGTTTAATATTTATTTTAAAATTTGAGCAAAATTCTATAAATTGTATAAAATTTCTATAAATTGTAGACGTCACTTTGCTTTTTTTTCTCCTTTTGTAAATTTAGATTATCTTGAATCGATGTTGATGAACTTTGAGTTTCATTAACTGGAGAATTTTCCACATTTAACACAATTCAATCATCCTCCATTCTTAATTAAAAGACCGTAAGAATGGGACGAACACAAAACACAAACAGATGATTTATATCAGAAAGAGTAAACATTCTTAAATAAAATGAATGCAATGAATAAGATGAATGAAACACGTGTTTATACATGAATGAATACCAAAAATCGGCTTCTGGGCAGGAAATGCACAAGAGTCATGAGTCTGCTACTGATGAGTTGACTCTGAGAGTCATGACTCTGACTCTCAAACAAAGAGTGAGTCAGAGTCATAATGATTCTGACTCCCAAATAATTTATAGAGTCAGAGTCATGAGAGTCAGAGTCAGAGTCAGAGTCAGAGTCATGACTCAGGAGTCAGAGTCACTTTACACACTAGTCATAAGGGTAATGCAAAAAAAAAATCCGACTCTTCTACGTCTCTTCTTGACTAAAAAAACAGGCGCCAAATTTCACTAAAATGGCGACTNTGGGCAGGAAATGCACAAGAGTCATGAGTCTGCTACTGATGAGTTGACTCTGAGAGTCATGACTCTGACTCTCGAACAAAGAGTGAGTCAGAGTCATAATGACTCTGACTCCCAAATAATTTATAGAGTCAGAGTCATGAGAATCAGAGTCAGAGTCAGAGTCATGACTCAGGAGTCAGAGTCACTTTACACACTAGTCATAAGTGTAATGCAAAAAAAAATCCGACTCTTCTACGTCTCTTCTTGACTAAAAAAACAGGCGCCAAATTTCACTAAAATGGCGACTTCGTCTGACGAAATCGTAGAAATAATATTAAAAAATTTTTTTCAACGTCGCACCGCTATTACATCATCAACGAGTACCATTAAATATAATTTGAACAGATTATGTGTTATTTTTTTTAAATATAGCTCTCCGCGCCGAGCCGGAAAAATATTGTGGACAATAAGAGTTCCAAACATGATTGGATAATGAAAAATTAATGATAATGTTTTGAATTTTTCAACTGAAACTCCGGACATTGACGGCTATTTTTGTAATGGAATTTGTGATTGCTTTTGGAAACAAATGCTATTCAAGCAACGGAGGATGTACTTCACATAATTCCAAGTTAAATGATAATCTTTGTCTCTAACTGGGCGAGTTACATCGAATTACTTCTGCAGACAAAGAATGGTGCTGAACGATTCTTAGGTTAGATTTTGTTAGTCTGTTACTTGTAGTTGATACTGCAGCTTCGGTTATCCGTGGGCCATTAGCTGTTAACTGTCTGCTGTCAACAATTTATACATTAGCTATCAATGATTGATACCTCCAGTTTTATTTTTATGCATATATCACTGCAAATTATATTTTTTTTGATTATACAGGAAAGGGCATAAGTAAGTACATATCGAGGAAGTTAGTTAGATGTGAGTTAGCATGAAGTGAGATCGGGGTTTTTAACCCCCTAACTTTTTATACATGCCTTTTGCAGTTAACACTTTCTCCATGTGTACTTACTATTGCCCTACCCTATAGTTTTGTCTATGCCTTTTGAAAACAAAATTATTGAGCTATGGTTGCTTCCAAATTGATGAGAAAACTAGAGTAAAGATGGATTGAACAAGAATAGTTAAAATTAGAGTATCGCATGACTCATAGTATAGGCTGAGTCAGAGTCGTTGACTCATCGATTCAACTCTCTGACTCTTTGGGTGTAGTGAGTCAGAGTCAAAGTTTAAAGTTTTTGGGAGTCGACTCAGTCTTTAGGGTTTTTGTCCTGGGAGTCAGAGTTAATAACTCATGAGTCGAAGACTCGACTCTAGAGTCAGACTGCAATTTTTTTTTAATTAATTAGAACAATTTGGGTGAATTTCTAACATAACAATTCACTTTCAATTCACACTAATTAAGCAAGAATTTAGTTATCTGAGATTTTTATTACACAAAATCAGAGAATTAAATTCATTTGCGTGCAATACATACACTGGNTAACAATTCACTTTCAATTCACACTAATTAAGCAAGAATTTAGTTATCTGAGATTTTTATTACACAAAATCAGATAATTAAATTCATTTGCGTGCAATACATACACAAATTTGTGNACATAACAATTCACTTTCAATTCACACTAATTAAGCAAGAATTTAGTTATCTGAGATTTTTATTACACAAAATCAGAGAATTAAATTCATTTGCGTGCAATACATACACTGGAATTGAAATTTATTGTCAACTTCAAAAACTGTAAAATGTTGGACTACACCTTTTGATTTACTGAATCAGTTAATTGTTGAGATCCATTTTATGTTTCGATATCTACAAGTTCAAGTAACAATAACTTCCTTGACATTCATTTTCTCATTTTGCAAATATTTAAAGGTAACAATAGGGGTACTCGATATGAATTTGTAAACTTACAACTCTGTAAGTTTACAAATCTCGCACATGCGCAGTTGCAAATCAGAAACTACTATGATGTAAACTAAAAACATGCCCGTTTGGTTCGTAAAGTTTACAAAGGCTTTGTAAAGTTACGGACCATTACGGCTGGAATTTGTTTCCCGCCAAATTTCTCTCTTGTAACTTTACAAATTTTGTAAACTTACAAAATTGTAAGTTTACAAACCTCAGATTGAGTACCCCTAATAACAATGTCCATGTTAATAAAAAGTGTAAACTTGTAGCAGAGAAAATCACAAACGACAATTTCACGAATTAGTATATAAGGTTCCTTTCATGAATCGTTATGTGTGATGCAATTTCATGAGACGGGATGGAATGTTCCAGGCATGATTCTTAAAGAGTATACTCATAGTCAGACTTCAGCCAGAGTATGTGGCGGGGCTGACCCGCCACTTTGAAATTGAGAACGGTATTGCCACAAAAATTTGGTCTCTGGTGGGGTATGATCCCATGACTTGGTTTAACACACTACCATTTGTGCTACAGAGCCAATTTGTGGAGTCATGTCCTCAATCTCAATACAACTCCGAAACTCACCTGTGCTTTCCATTAGATCAGGCAATCTCCACATTTATGGTCATTCATTGCAGGTAAGTAGTCTACTGTCTCATTTATGAGTACAGTAGAGGGGATTGAGTTTTATGCTCAAATCCCCCACAAGTTAAATTCAACAAAATTGTAAGTCAACTCTGACTCGTGAGCCAAGAGTCGACTCCTGAGCCAGAGTCATACAATACATGTTACAAGCGAAGAGGCCAATTTTGAGTACCCTGACTAAAAAGTTGACAAAATACTGAGCGAGGATACCTGACCGAGTTTTCCGATAACTCGGTCAGATATTTTTTTGGTCAGCATTTTGTCAATTTTTTTGTCAGGACCCTCAAAATCGGCCTCTTCGCTTGTACCATGTACTGTAACAATACTCTAGTGTAAATTGCATTAGATTTAGTCGAAAATTCACATTTTTTGTTGATTTGCTGTGTAACTTGAAAAGTCAAAAGTTACTCGGCTCCGAAATTTGTCAATTCCTATTTAATTTAAAATTACGTTGCCTGTGTTCGGGTCGGGAATCAGGTTAGGTTTGAGTTAAAAACTTTTATTGGAAGTGGCTGAAGTAATTTTGTCCGAGTATTTGTCACAAAACACATTGCTAAGAAAGTTTCGGCATTAACTAATGACAAATAAGATGACAGCAAACGGCCGGGGAAGGTGAGATCCGACAGAATTGTATGAAAATTTCATCAAGTGTGTTCCAAATTATGGCGAAGAAGGTGTGGTGTGTTCCAGGGTGGGGCATGTCTTCTATTAATCTCCAGGGGTCACCAATGGTCAGATATCTGAATAGGCTGGATCAAGTTAATAGAGTATCGTTAAAAAGCTCTCGTCAAACCAAACAAAATCATACAAATGGTTTTGCTTTTCGACCCCATTCTAATAAAAATAGTTTGAATATTACGGATGGTATTTATCCAGAAAATTCTATCATTAAAGATCAAACATGCATCTATGATTTGACTGTAACCAACTTTGACAAAGGTTTAGGGGTAGATATTGTTGTTACATAGTTCGAGTTATATTACCATCGGCTTTGGTTAAAAAATTAGAGGCATTTTCATTATAATTTGAGTTTACATCAATTACATTGTTTTTATGTTATAACATACTCCAAGTCAAATAGAATTTGCAATTCCCTATTGGCACAATCTTGGAAAGCCTTTAAAATTTTGGAACTATCATAATTAACTTTAGATTGATAACGAGCAAATCCCAGATACCAAAGATCACTCCCAGGTAACCCTAAAGCATCGGGGTTTGATTGGAGAATAGTCCAACAGTCAGAGATTATATGGTACCAAAAAATTATTGTAAATAATTATCAGAGATCAATCGGGCCATGCACAATTCTATCATTATTGGTGTGTGATAATTCTTGATGTTGGCCCAACAATGCAATATGGTCGGTATAGCATCCATTGGGAGCCATAATAGAGTGAACTTTTGCACCAATTATCGGATTCAAAATGGTAGGAGTTTATGTTTCTATGTATTCGACCAATGCTAAGACTTACTGTTACTTAATTGTGTAACGGGGAATTACTGCTCAATTGTAGAGAAAAATTATATACAATGGATAGTTTGATGACATTCATTGTAAGCAGTCATAGACATAGCTTGCCTAATTACATGAAAATTAAATTGATTTAATTTTAATTACAATTTAAATTAATACAAATCAAATGCAATTTTCCAATAGTGTTAAAATAAAGCATGTTCTAGCACAAATTTTACCGCTAATTGAATATCGATAATATAGGCATCATAATGCAAAATTTGTGCTAATCAATTGAAGCCTATTTGGATGTAAAGTAAATGACAAATTCACAATAATCCTTGTCCTACAGCAATATTCCGCTGCTTAATCAGATAGTCCGATAGTCTGACAGTGCTATGAAGCGTTCTATACAATTACGGGAATTGGGCCAAAATTTTTAATTACACAATAACACTATCTAAAACGTGGCTTCGTCGCTTATTATGCAAGCAAGAATGCTTTACAGTCAGGGTACTAGAACCTGCAAATATTAGGTAAACAAGCATACTTTACGGTTAAGTAAACTAAAATAAATATTTTTGCAAAAATCATAGTGAGGGGTTTTAATATTGCTCCTTTTTAGAGTAATTTATTCGGTCTAAATAAACCGATTACAGATTTTTACCAGCCGGACATTATGTTGCAAATTACCACCCCTTGCTAAAAAGTAGAATTTCCGTTTCTATAGAGAAATTGATTAAAAATATGCAAACAAGTTCGTCTATCGAATCGACTCGATTTGGGCTTTTAGTGGAGGGAACAGTACTTACAATGCTTACTGCGGATGTCACATTTTATGTGCGCGTTCTATGCGCACCGCACACAGGTATACAAACATTGATCGTGAATATAAACACCCATTGCACAAGTTAGAATCAATTGCGCACGTATGCATGTTCCCAAAAGGCAAAATTGGAGCTTAGGGAAAACATTGAACAACTAGGTCAGAATTGACAGATCTGGCTCACTTTCGAATTTGTCCGTTTCTAGTGGATATTTTTTAATGAAAACTATGTCGATATGTTAAGTTTTTTTAGTAAGAGCAAAGACTCGACTTGTTTCTGACTCCTTGAAAATGAGTATGTTCAAATTTTCCCCCATTATGATCCTTTTAGTAGCGCTTCGTCCTACAGATGAATTTGATCAGAAGCTGCAAGGGAGTAATCTAGTAAATCATAGAGTAAAAGAGTAAGAATCTCTCCGGCCGTCAGTACAGCGTCGACCTCTGTCTGTGACATTTTTAGATGCCTACACATTGGGAGGCACTAATCTACATTTTCATCTTGTTGACTATTTGATTAGCTTCTACTGTTTAGCTATCCATCCTCAATGCGTCGGCGAAGCATAGTACGGTAGATTCAGTGGCAAAATGTGTCGGATGGATTCTATATCACCTAGGCGGTTAGATAAGAGGAGACTCGTACTCTACACAGCAATAAGGATGAGTTAAAAATTCAATAATGAGATGAGGAGACCCATTGACCACTATAGACATAAACCGGTTGCTCTATTTTTTGTCTCACAAAAATGAGGAGCAGAATCCCGGTTCGAATCTCCCTAACCCAAAGACTTATTAAAAATCTTCCGAGGTTCTCATTAGTTATAGTTTGTATATAGGGTTTAAATTTAGAGTGTTTTCTCCCCACTCGTCGAACTTGGTTAGTTTAGGGTGTAAATTCTTCTCCCATTCGTCGACTTTCTTTAATTAAGGTTAGGTTTACTGAATTAGACGCTACTTTAGGCTTTTGGTCCTGGTCACTAGCGGTCAAGTGTTAGTGGGAAAGAGAGTTTTGTCGGATAGACTCTGCATCGCCGAGGTGGATAGAAGTAAAGAGACTCGTACTCTCACAGTGGCTACGTGAGACTATCATCCCCTTTTACATTAATAAATATGAGTTAAATAGTCTCTAAAAATATGAGGAGACCCATGGTCTAGATTAAAAAGATAGGTTTCTAACAACCTAACAACAATTTCCTTGTACCTCATAAGAAATTTATTTACTGCTAATTTAAACGAAAAATCTACCCGATAGTTAGATCAATCAGAAAACATATGCCGTTATAATAATAAAATTATTACTTTTTCGTTTTTTCTAAACCAAAATTTAAATCTAAGGAATAATGACTACTTAAGTAGGTGTACCTTCCTGTCTCGGGACACAAAAACTCTAAAACATAGCCGAACCAAGCCACGCTCTTTATTCCACCTCCCGGAGCTTTATTGATAGAGGGATCACTCATCTAGTTCAAAAATAAAATTAAGCTTATAATTGCTTCGTTCAACAGCCACTATTCATTGTTCTTTATTTATGACAACATCAAAGTTCTGGTCTATCAGAAGAATTTTTACAACTAGCAATCAATCACACGGTAGCCTATATTCTTTTATAAGTGAATCTTATTTTCACACTTTTCTAAACAAATAAACGAAAGCCAGATCAATTTGAAATCCAATAAAACCTTAGCTGATAAACTGTAAATGTTTACTTTGTGCAAATATTAAGGATAGAGTGGTCTCTATGTTCGTAAACCAGTAGACAGTTAAATGATTCCCGAAGTTGAAGGAAAGTCTGTTTCAGTAAATGAAACTGTTACTCTGAGTATGTAGCAGGATATTGTGATCGACGAGTCTGTCCGTCTCCAAATATACGTATATATATGAATCTTTGATGATCTATTTTCGTTTTACTATATAAAATGAAATTTTTCAAATGGCACATGGATGATGATGAATACGCGAGGTTTAGGTTTATACATTGGTTTCGACAAACTGCACTATGGATACTTAGAATACCGCATTTTTCTGCCATGCCACAATGTTTTGGTTTCTAAAAGTTTGGGAGTGTACTTATAACCTTTTACGAATGGTTTTCCTATAAGTTGTGTACATTCCCGGTAATCCATGAACAGACGTGTTTAGCATTCGGCTTATGTTGCCAAAAACAGCACTGTATGTTGCAGGATAAATCTTCTTTAGTTTGGTTTATTGTAATCATCTATAAGCGGCACTCAAGACCCAATGTTTCGCCTATAAGTAAATTTTGTCTGTAAACGTGGCTCTGTGTGCATTCTGTTTATATGAATAACTTTCTACAAATATTCTTTAAACGCTGTTGTTAGGTTGACTACGAATGCACGACGTAGTATTTGACATGGCATTATTAGTACAAACTAGTAACACGTATGCTAGTAATACCTGGACTATCTACTAATGCTACCTCAGCTCAGTGAGCAACAGTTAATACCTTAGACATGATTAGATCTATTCAGAGAAAATACCGGTTGCTATTGCTACATCACAAAGCAAAGCTTGATACCTCGTTGTCAATAGTAGATACTTCAGGTAGTAACGGCTCATATCTTAGCTATCACATCTCGGTGCTATAGTAACAAACGCTTGATATCATATAGCAACCACCGGTTGGTACCTAAGATATAAACGGTTGATGTATCAGCAACAATCGGCTACTTATGTCAACTATATATACCTCGGCAATAATGTTTGATATCTCAACCACCAACGGTTGTTGCCCCTGACTCCGACGTTTAATACTGTGGATTCCAGTGGTTTATATCTTACACATAGCGGGTGTATCTTGGCCAACAATAGTTCATACCTCTGCTGCCAACGGTTGATACTTCAGTTGTTGATTGTTGCTACCTCACCTACCAACTGTTGTTACCTCAGCAGCCATCAACAGTTGGTGCCTCAACAAAAATAGCTTTTACTTCAGCTAGCAACGGTTGATAAATCTACCTCTAAATACTTTAAATAAACGTCCGTTATTAATGATTCATGTCTCAAATACCAAATTACTGCAGATTCAGACACATCACAGGAACATGAGGTATCGTGGTATGGTTTAGTCTACAGGTGTTTTTACCGTTGCTAAAACTTATTGACAGGGCTATGACCAACGTCAAATAACCTGATTGTCCGATTGATTAGATTCGATTTTCGAACATTGTGTTTTGAGGTACCAAGGAACATGGAAGGATACAATGAGACGTCTTCTATGAGAGGCTACAAATTTCACCTTTAATGTACATAGAAAGAACGGTCTTTAAACTTGTTCCAGTTAGGAAAAATAATGAGCCATACTTTGTGCGGAAATAACGTATGTGGTAGGCAACAGAGAATTTTGCTTAGCTGTTGGTGACATCAATAGAAGGTACTTCAATTTTCGTCCGACTGGGATAAATGTTATGTCAAACTGCAACTATTTTTATAGCAACAGTATTTCTCTATATAGCTACCAACGGTATCACAGTTTCTAACAAACTAATTTCATTGGCATAAGGTTATATATTATGTAACTAGTTGAGTCAAAAAAGTTAGTGATAAGGGAACAATTAATCTTTGTTTAACTGATTTTCTTCTATAGAAATTCGGCAACTTTAACTTAANAGTTAGTGATAAGGGAACAATTAATCTTTGTTTAACTGATTTTCTTCTATAGAAATTCGGCAACTTTAACTTAATTCTCTTAAATTGAGGGCCAGAACGAGAGAAAGTGTTGAGTCGTTTGAGATAAGAAGAGGAGTTCCACTCTTTGTGATGATGTGACGCTGCAAGTTCAGAAAATCAGTCCGGGTTAATTTCTAAGTACATTGTAAGAAATGTGAATGGAGGGTTTGTTTTTTCAAAGTGCCTTTCTTTAATCTAAATCTCCTCAGCTTTTCTTACTTTCTTTGTTCCAGACAGGCTAACATTAGACTTCTTTTGTCAACTTTCATTCCACTTCAGATCAACTTTTCTTTTGTCTGCCATTCCGGTAAAAGAACTCCATAGAGAAAAGAGTGTTATTCTACAGGGTGAGTAATCAACTCTAGAAACCATGCATTCACTTGACGTCATTTTTCTGTGCCATGATATAGTTTTATTTTGAAATTCATAGTCGGCTACGGCATAATGTTAAGAGGAATCATTACGCGGCATTAGTCCATTCAATTGATTTAACCAAAATTACTGTTAAAGCTGCCACGATTCATTTATTCCTAGTGTTCCTGATGAATCAGAAAAACCGATGGACAATAATAAGCAGAGGGCGGATATATACTTTCTAAGNATTCCTAGTGTTCCTGATGAATCAGAAAAACCGATGGACAATAATAAGCAGAGGGCGGATATATACTTTCTAAGAAACAGCGTTTTACTTACTTAAATACTTGCCAAAAAGCGACGAAATACTGATAAAAAAGTATAAAATAATTAACAATACTTTGTTATGTTTGGTAATTATTTACAATTTTTTAAATTAATTCACTTAATTGAAGCCTAAAAACCCGGTTGTATGCTAATTTGGATCATAAAAATCGAACTGTTTGATTTATTGTTTAAGTAATGTTTAATTTAAACACTATCGCGGCTCCAATACATAAGTCAGATGATTTTTATATAGTTTAAAGGAAATTTTCATTAAATTTTTTCTGAAAAAAAAAGTTGGTTTCTCCAGAAAGTATACCATTATTTGGCGCTCGTTTTAACCGACGTAAAAGCATGTCTTTATTATAACTGGGACCACGAAAAAGCGTTTGTTGCAACTGAAGGTTCGGCTTAAATCTTTGGGTCCCAACTGCACACTTCAGTCCAATTTATTTCGGTCCCTCGGAATTCGCCTTGCCGAAAATTTAATGGACGCATAATTTAATTTTAAATATACTTCTTTGAACAAAACTGTGAACTTTTACGTTCTGCAGTTTATCATTTTGACTCATCGGCAAATTTAGAGCGAATATGAGGGAAATTATCCTCGAAAAACGATTAATACATCAAATTACTTGACAAAGTACTTTTTAATTACTTAATATTCAAAATTACTTTCGAAAGTACTTCCTAATGCTTAAAAACCAAAAATACTTAAAATACTTTTTTATAAGGGCATTCCATTCATCCTCAAATTACATGAATCGGAAAGATACGAAGTTACAGAGATGTAGGTGCAATACCCAAAAAGAAGTAGATAAGTAAGTATCCGCCCTCTGATAATAAGTAATCNTGAATCGGAAAGATACGAAGTTACAGAGATGTAGGTGCAATACCCAAAAAGAAGTAGATAAGTAAGTATCCGCCCTCTGATAATAAGTAATCCAACTTTAATACCAACAAAATTTAAAATGAAGGGATAAATTGAAAAAATGAATCCTCATAGGATTTGGATTTTTGAGAATGAGGTCTGGGCAATTGTGTGGAAGGAATCAGTCGGAGGTTGAGTAATCCTTTCCTTCATAACTCTATATTAATTTAAATAATCTTAAAAAATTTTTATTTCGCGTACTGGTTTCTCGTTTGTTCTGAGCTACGATGAAAGTGGAGAAATAAGGTGCTTAAACTCATTGTTTGTTTTAACATTGGTCTAAGGCGTCTTTTCACCAGGTACGTGCGTGAAACTGATTGCAGTTTTTATGCTGGCTGCAAGATGAAGGGTAGGAACCTGATTCCACCAAAATTTTATTATTATTTTATTTGTATTTTCACCAAATTTAATTAAAAAAAAATTGCGACGCAGACCCAGGAAATTTTCTTTTTGCTGCTACTACCATTTTAAAACAATTTAAAGCAAAACCCCTCATTAAAGAATACTTCGCCAAGCTCATTTGGGTTGAAATTCTAAGTCTTGACTTCCATCTTCTTGATCATTGTTCCATGTCTTTCAAAAGCATAAATACAAATTATTCAAAATTCGGCCGTCCTCTTTAACTAATAACTCGCTATGTATTATTATATCTATATGAATTATTAATTGTATTTATAAACACTTATCATTTTGATGCTNTAATAACTCGCTATGTATTATTATATCTATATGAATTATTAATTGTATTTATAAACACTTATCATTTTGATGCTGGGGTTGGGGGAAATGTATCAAAACAATGCTTTTGAAAAATTCCTTCATTGGGAAAAGTCAATGAGGAATTAGCAGCTTTTTACTGGAGTGGTTTCGTTTTGAGCCAATTTGATTTGGTTTCGGCATAACTAGGACTTTCACTGTCTGATTGATCACTCCTGCACTAGGACAATTTCAGTGAGCCAGGAAATATTCCCACTTTTGTGCTAAATATTTGTCTCACTTCTCAGCCAATCCCATTTCGAGTTTTTACGCACGAAATAATCAAATGTAGTTTGAATTATTTGTTGTAATTTTTTTTAAAGAGTAGTCATCCGCCCTTTGATCAGAAGAAATATCTGTATAACACAATAAACCTTAGTATAGTTTATTATCAAGGACGCTCATTTTATGCGTAAAATTTAAAAATATTATGCGGCATTTACAAAAGAATTATATTGACCTTCTGATGCACATCAATACCTCCAAAAAAATGTGTGCGCGTATATATGAGCACCACGGACGTTCCTTTATCAAAAACAAGTTTAATTAGAACCATGAATTTCAAAAATGTGGTATATCCGACAAAGAAACGCACCCAGACATTGCTAGATTTAGCAAAAATTTTTTAATAAAATTGGTTAAATGTGTTCGATAAATAAAAATCGTCAAATTATTGGTATTCGAACAACAATGTGCTCTTACGATGTTACAAAATGTACTAAAAGCTATAAAAGTGCGACGCAAAATAAATTATGCGTTTACGTTGAGATTATGCGTTAACCGGCTCCATTTTTCATAAATCGTGAAGATCCTAAGTATCACGAATTAGCGTTGCTTCGCTGCAATTATGCAAATGCATAGAAACGGCGTCCTTGTTTATTATCCTTGTCAAGGAAGGAAACTTTTTACACGTAGAGAAATATCAACAATAAATACTGAAATTAATCAATTTGGTAAACCATTTTAATAATACTACTGTTTTGATCATACCTAATGATAATAGCAGGGTCAGGCATAATTCAGTATACAATGGAGAAAGTTCTGCTAAGAAAAAGCAAACACAAAAAATATATCAAATCTCCTTTTTTTTAACCGTCTTCACAAACTCACTATTTATTAGAACTGAATGAATTCAGGCAACAGTGCTTTTATTGTTATACTGAATTTATACCTGACTGGATAGACACCTAAAGTAAAATGTGCTTGATTGGGGAAAGAAGAAAAACGTAATTCCTCATCTTTTCAATTCAGTTCAGATTTGTTAAAGTTTCTCATCTCGTACCAAAATGTCTTTATAAATTTTTTTAATTAATATGACACATCTACAATTCTTAACCTATATAATTCGTTGATAATTCATTAAAAATTATTTTTTCACCAAAAGGTGAGGTGAAGGAGAAGTATAAATTAGGGGTCATTCATGACAGGTGTTCTCTCATTTCATTAATCTCACCTTTGAATAAGATAAGGCAATTTGTGAGAGATGAATTACTTCGTCAGCTCACAATAGAGAAATCTGCTGGTAAAGTTTCGTATGGTTTCTTATAGGTTTATCTGACATTTTGATGTTCCTCACTTATTCATTTTCTCAATGTTAACCGGGGAAACGACAGTTGGAGATTGAGTATTGTCGAACAAGCAAAGTTTTCCCCATTGTCCGTAAGATGCCATAATTTTGAATCACTCTGATGGTCATTAAATAACCTATAGTTTCAACTATCCTCATTTGTATTGACAACTTCCAGAAGGACTTCCACTTATTTTTAGTTGTAAGACTCGTTTTATATATTTTTAGAATCCGTCCTAAATGTCTCACCATTTTCAATAGAAGTTACTGCGGAATTCAATACACATCTCAAATAACTTTATTCACAGTAAAACCACCCATACAGAGGTTATTTGGAAATTGGTAATCGAGANATAACCTATAGTTTCAACTATCCTCATTTGTATTGACAACTTCCAGAAGGACTTCCACTTATTTTTAGTTGTATGACTCGTTTTATATATTTTTAGAATCCGTCCTAAATGTCTCACCATTTTCAATAGAAGTTACTGCGGAATTTAATACACATCTCAAATAACTTTATTCACAGTAAAACCACCCATACAGAGGTTATTTGGAAATTGGTAATCGAGANAATACACATCTCAAATAACTTTATTCACAGTAAAACCACCCATACAGAGGTTATTTGGAAATTGGTAATCGAGAACCTCATAAGCAGGGTGACGCTGAATTTTTGTAATGCTGAGCAGAGGTCCTCTTATGAAGATTACCAATTCCCAAATAATTCTCTGTACAATAAACCATATCATGAAAAGTTTAAGTAGCTGGAATATGGAAGATACTGAAACCTGATTATAAATCGATCTTGTCTGAGGTATAAGCTGTTGCTAAGCAGAATCATTAAGGCATTCAACTACTTTGCTACGGAACCTAAGTACTCCGTAGTTTTTGGTTAGAACTACGTAGTTTTCGTGATTACGGATTTGTCGCTTTTTTCTCCAAAATTTTACGCCAATCTGATTTAAAACAACGTTTCCCATACATACATAACATAATCAATAATATTTAACATCCTTGTGCAACTTTGTAAACCCGAGTTAAAACTATGAGAAAAAACTAGAGATGCCCCGAGTACTCGGTACTCGGTTCACCGAGTACTCGGCAATACTCGGCCTCGTTGCCGAGTACTCGTACTCGGCAATATTCGAAAATGGTACTCGGCCACTACTCGGCCAACTGCACCGAGTATTTCTAAAACTTCTTGAAAGTAAAAACTAAACTCACTTGGAAATTTTACAGCAATTTTTAATTAGAATATATGGCAAGAATATATTTTATACATTTTTGAAGTCAATTTTGCAATTTACTGACAAAATTCAGTCCAATTCAGTTCAGTACTATTACTTGTAAAAAAAAATTTCCATTTCAGTTTAGCAATTAAAGTTTTTCAGTCCACTTCAGTTAAATTCAATACTTCATTACTTTCAAAATATTCCCAGTACAGTTCAGCCCAGTATTTCACTATTTTCTAATCACTTCCAGTTTAGTTCAATATTTTTCATTTCAGTTAAGTTTTAACTATTATTGAAATCCTTTCCAGTTCAGTTCAGATCAGTCCAAAACTAGAAAGCACTGAACTGAAATGAATTCCCAACACAATCTGTAGTGTTCGTTAAATTCAAAATTCAAAATCAGCAGGTGTGCAGCGGCATCAAATTTGAGATAAGAAAATCACGTTTAAACGCCACAGATTTACTGTACATGTTGAGCCGCATCGAATGACACCCTATATGCGTAGAAAGCCGAGTACTCACTACAGCCATCTCCAATACACCGAGTACTCGTACTCGGCAATTGGCCGAGTATTGCTACTCGGGGCATCTCTAGAAAAAACTAATACATTTCCAATGCATAAGAACCAATTAATACAACCAACATATGTCAGAATTTGAAAAATTATAGAAACTGGCCAGATGGTAAGCAAAGATGGTGCCAGTTACATAATTAAGATATCTCTAAATAGGAATTTAAATCTAATTTCAAAAGTTGTCTCGTTTGTACAATTTTAAGGACTACACAGTGTGATGAGGTGGTTGCTGCCGCTGCCCCAAAAAGTGCACTTTTTGGATAATCTATGAGGCACTGCTACCCCAAAAATGCTTTTCTGGAGTATTTTCATTTTTTTTATACAGTTTTACCCTTAGTTTTTTTTCCTTAATAATAATGATGTGGTTGATTTAATGACAATTCCAAAAAACGTTTCTTACATTGATGATGTTAAAGCTTATTAAGATTATAGCTGTGAAAAATCAGGCATTTCAGAAGTTGTGATTCTGGACTGCAGTTCAGATATGACAGTTCGTGCTAAAATAAGAAATTTCAATCAACATTTTCATTATGTATGAATTAAGTTGATTATATTAGATGGACCTAATTAGAGACATATCAGTTGTTAGATCACCAGTCTCCTCAAAGTATGTTGGTTCAACCTGTGACTCACAAATCACAGTTTCAGTTTTTAGCTTTACAGTTTACACACGTTTAAGTGGTTACCTGCACATAAATTTTATCTCTATTACATCTGTTACATCTACCGTTCACAACTGCATGTTCTAACCATGGGTCATCATACTCTTCCCATTTCCAAAGCTCTCCACAGCAATAGAAGCATATAACTCGGTCACCAACTCCTGCATAGAAAAATCCTGCTTTTGCTAGCTTCGCTGATATCTGAATGGTTGAACGTGGCCAGCAACTGGGCGAGGCTATTCTTGCCTCTAGAGTTAAGTAATTGGCATAATGTGGTCCATCACCTGTAGACACTGGTGAAATAGAAACTTTTGATTGGGCCATGTCTTATTACGTCTATAGTGAAGTATAAACTAAATGTTAATCTAATGTAAGGTAGAAGTTTTCTTCGCTCCTCTATATGTAAACTTCAACCATTTAACAGGGGCTGTAGAAGATGAAACCCTGTCTATTCTCGGAGATATTAGCAAATTAAAATTGTTAAGTATTACTACTGTCAGTGTTGTGTTTCCACATTGAGATAATCCGGCAATTATGTTTGAAAATGGGTGAATCAATTTGAAATCTTGAACTTCTAACACTTCATCCATCTTATGCTTAAAGTGGAGTGTAACTTTCACTTGGCCACGATCAAATGCAATTTCATCTCCGTATTCATCACATTGTGATGAATATACTCTCAATGGTTTGTCGGGACAGTGGTAGATAATAAGGCGTTTGGAAAGTTTCTGTCACAGTCTCACTATTTACACCTCTTATATTTATCATTCGAAGAAGTGGTGCTTGAGAGCTACCAGCGATCTGTGACTGTACAATGTTAGTATACACAAATATATGGTAACGTCGACCAGCGATGCCTGGAGGGAACGTTCCAAATACCCTAGTCTTGATGAAATTTATATTTTCGCTTGAGTGATACAATTGCGTCACACCATTTAGCCTAGGATGTCAGAGAGCTGCTCACTTACTTTTATTTTGGTGTTGTGGTCAAATGTGAGCTGGATACGGTTCCTAAGCTTCAATTTAATTTACACAGTATAGTCCAATTTGTATTATAGTATTTGTATTATAGTTTTCCTATCCTAGTGTAATGTGTGGTTGGGACTAAAAGCTCATCATAGAATGAATCTTGTTCTTGCGATTGTCGAAGCTTTTAACCTGTTAGTGCTTTGATTGAATATACATATGTTATTATAATAATTTTTACTAGAACAGAAGTGGATCTATTGAAAAGCAAGTTAAAGATAGAAAATTTCTTCCAAATGCTTTCCTTTTGGAAGAGTACCCAAAATGGAAGTGGCGTTTCCTCGTTGAATAGCTAGACTTATTCGCTGAATCAGAAACGATGTAGAACGAGATTCTCCGGAAGCGATTTGAATGTAATTGCCAATTTTCTTAATCAATTTCAGACCTTTGGGTCCCCATACTCCGTTTGACTCGACAGCGATAGGAACGAAAGTGAATTTATTATCTGGCAGAAAGTTGTATTTTTTAATCTTCCTCTCTTCAGCAATGATAGCGGCAGCACCAGGGTCTTGTTTGGTGTATGAGATGTATGAATGGGCGAATGTATCCACACAAGTGAAGTCCCAGACCAATGGTTTTCCTCTA
>NIPM01000099.1:309707-570270 GCA_002738285.1 Holacanthella duospinosa
GCAAATCGGGCACCTCTTGGAACCCTGCGGAGAGTTGGGATACCTCTTCTTAATGTTGTCAATTTAGATCCGAGGTTAAGAGTATTTCGTACATCTTCATCTTTCCATTTGATGCCTGTGAAATGTGGTCCGTTCGAACCACTTGGCCCTCGCTTCGAATGTACAAGGGGAAAACAGATTTTGATCCAATTGGCAAGGGTAACTTGAGTGATTGGTCTTAGGTTTAAGGATTTTCTGTAGACTTCAAAACGGTCCCACAATGTAATTTTCGAAATAGATTTTTCCGGGTCAAATTCTAGGGTTGAAGTGAGCCAAATCAATCCAAGTTCACGTTGATTACATATGTTGATATACATATGTTATATCCGATAATGCTAAAGTTTACTCAGCGGGATTGATATTTATTGTGTAGGGTAGTTTGATCGTGAAATTCCAAATTCAGTTACAGGGATAATATATTTGTGATCCGTTCGACGATAATATAACAAAAAATGACATTTTGACGGTCTCACGTTTAAACTCATAATAACTAATAGTAAGTTGTCCTTATTCCACTCTGACTAATTTTTGTGCATAAAATATACCAATTATTTTAGTATATAGGTCACTGGACTCGAATTAACCACTTCACAAACTTCAAATATATCTTTCGATGAAGGTGTGTACCTTTTAACAAAAATCCCTTTTAGCTTTCGCAATCAAACTCGATCGTATAAACAGAGTTATCCATTCACAAGCTTGTGATTATATAGTTTTCTGTTCATGTACAGCCAAATATCCATTTCATTGTATATGTAACATCTCGAAGGCAGTATCCGCTTGAGCTGTTTACAGCTGAGTTGTATGCGTGCAGAATATTTTGTAGCAGAATATTTTGTAGTATTTTGTAGCTTTGTAACATATTCACTTTTTCTAGTCAAAGTAAAATACTTTGAAATTTTTATTAGCAAAGTTCTGTTAAACCTTTCCACAACGCAACACTTTCAATTCTGTGAAACTGATATAAGGTAATACTTTTTTTGTTTAAGTACTCAATGACAGATTTGTTAAAAAATTTAGTACCTTCATCACACTGTAGATACCCACATCGTTCGTTGGAATTCGAAAATATAACATCAAATTTCCTTTTCAATGGGATACAGACCATTTAATGTATATCATTAACTTTGGGTACTGTATCATACAACACCCAAATTTGCTGAAGACGTCTATGATTGTTAGCAAGTAGTAGAAATTTCGATTACATCTTTTTTACTTTTGCATAAATATTAAATCTGCTTGCCACAAATAGTTTTTCCCAGGTGAAGTTACTTTGCGTCTTCTAAATCGGAGTCGTCTTTGTCTGTCTCGTATGCGTTTCCTGGGCATTCAAGAAATGTATTTTTTTCTGTTAATACCCGTATTTAGAAGAATTTTTTTGAAGCAACTTAGGCCTGCAGGGTGTGATAAGTCAAAATATTTTCGAATTCTTTTTTCTTTTTACAAGCTAACGGTTCACACAATTGGACTATATGGAGATTATCATCTAGTTTGTCAAGGCTGTGTTTCAATAAGTCTGCGTTAACAATACAAGTGGTGGAATAATTTTCTTTAACAAACCTAATTACATATTCATCTTTTTTTTTAGTCAGTTTCAGTAAAGTCGTTACAAGTATCGTGAAATGTACGTCCTAGATATCTGTTTATCGTAAAATATACAGAATAATTGCCCACAGCAATTACTATTATCAGATTGGTACTGGCTAGTGGTATAAATGAACTTATTTGCGTTCAAGTCTAATAATGTTTAAATTTTTTGAATATAATGAAATAGGTATACCAAAACTGTCGAAGAATTCCACATATTCTGAAAATTTGTCCTTAAACATTGCGCACCAATGCATTCCACTGTTATATTGATCATATGTAATTACGATAACAGCAAATTGGTCTCCTTTGATGAAATGTAACTGGTCGTCCACACGCGTCTCACACGTAGTGTGGATTGTTGAATGTAATATTCTTCGAAGTTCAGTGTTCTTCATTGTGTAACAATTACTAGTCAATTTCCAACACAGCTTGATGTTCAGAGAATACAACAGAATGTTTAGCTCCAACAGTAGGGATTGAGAACTGTACATCTAGCTTAATGATTCCTGATTTTTTCTGATTTTTACTGAAACGAATAAGCAAACTCTTCTCGGAGTCCTTTGTGGAATTTTATTACAGTTGTGTCTTCTATGACTAAGCTTATAATTCTTCCTGGTATTCAGTATAGCAATACAAAATATTATTAATTATTGGCTCATCCTACTTGAGTGAGATTGTGTAAAAAAGGAACCTTACACAATCTCACACAAATCACGCTATTGGTAGACCCTTAGAGAATATGATTTCATGTTAACCATAGGATTAGGATTGATTACTGAATTTCCACTTTCCAATTTTTTCAAATACGCAAGTTGGATGGAAGCAAGTAGCGTGAATCTTGCAAACAGTTTAGCTTCTAGTATTTCAAATTTGTCGTTGCTGACCTCCGAACTCACACAATGAATTTCAGATGGCAAGTGGATTTTCTCTCTCTTTCTTCAAAACTCCATTTTTCCTTTTCTCCTTTTTTGTTTAGTTGGACTTTTTAGCTGGATGGTAGGTTTCTATTTCAGACGACGCGACTAACATTTGCCAATCTGTTAGCTTCAGTCTCAATCCGGTTTTCTCTCCAAATCCCCGCTTCCACCATCTGGTTTTTCCGTGTTTGATTTGACTTTCGCCAAATTAGTTTAAGTGAAGCTCCTTTTAGTACCGTCAACTATTTATTCAGTGACCCCTGATCCAATCCCCAGTAACCCCTTGCATTTCCCTACTTTCTTTTTTGGCTCCTTCCCAACTTTTCCCAATAATTTTCCAATCTCCCAAAAACGTGTCCCCAACTGGCACCGGAGGCCCTTTGAACCCATTGCACCCAATCTAACCTAGTAACCCCCATTTGACCTGTAGTGTACCCAAATCCGGACCCTAGTCGGACTCTTTTCCTTCTGACAAAATGCAAAAGGCATTTGGTACTCGGTAAGGTTAGATCAGTACGTACATACAAGGAATTAGAAATTTTGGTTGTGTGAATTACTAAGTATGAAAGCTTCATGCCATTTCAAATTCATTACTACCGATGACTAAATTATTTTATTTTATCCTTTATGCTTCTTTAGTAGTAGTCACAGCATCTGTCTTTTTCAACAACAACGCTTTACCCAGATACTTTAAAATTTATAGAATATCCGAAGAAATCTTCAATATAGCTCCTGTTGAGATAGTGGCGGCATTTACTCGTAGTTTCCAGTTGAGATGAACGGTAACAGGCTCAAACAGTGAATGAAGTATAATGTTTACTAGTGCATAGGTTAGAACGTCAGGATCGGTAACTGATTCGAGATTAGCCCCGCTAGAGCTTAGTTTCACCGCTTTGCAATCAGCACTTTTCAAACCCATTTTTGAAAATTTTCAATATTTAGAAAAACGGAGTGTTTCACCATAGTACCAGTGAAGAGTGAAAATTGAAAATGAAAAGTTAGATTTGAGAAATAAAACTTGAAAAGTATCGTTATGATAAAAATTGAAGAGCGTTTCACCACTTTCCACTTTCCCATAACTTAGATAAAAACGTGTTTGGAGATGTAAGTCCAGGTACACCATTTCAGACGTGACATTGCTGATGGATTTATTGTAATAGTTTTGTAAAGCCAGTCATACCTGAGGTATGAACCGTTGGTGACTGNTGACATTGCTGATGGATTTATTGTAATAGTTTTGTAAAGCCAGTCATACCTGAGGTATGAACCGTTGGTGACTGAGATATTAACGGTTACTGACTGAGGAACCCAACCTTATTTAGTTAACATATATTGGTAACTGATGTAATACAGAGCCAACCATTTTGTTCCGGGCCGTAGAAAGTCGCTTTCACAAAAAAAATTTGAGACAGCAAATAAATAGCGCGAAATACAAAAGTTGGAGGGAATGAAGTTAGCGTGTGTTTGAGAATACATTCCTTTGAAAAATTAATTATTTAACAAGAGCAGCAGAGTTGAGAGAATTAGTGCAATAGGGTATGGTCCCTTTGAATCTACTCCACCTTACTCAATAGAGAACCTGTCGACCCTTCTCTCTGCTTCTCTGCTTTCATTCTTTGTACTGCTTTGCAATAACTTGTCTAATCGAAACTGATTTTGATTTTTTTTTAAACAAATGCCATTCTGTAATGCTGAAAGATGGGTAATTGAGGGAAATGATCAACTAGAGGAATGGGGTACGATCACTTGGCATCTATTCCACCTGACTNGGGGTACGATCACTTGGCATCTATTCCACCTGACTCAACAGAGAACCTGCCGACCCCTCTCTCTGTCTCTCTGCTTTGCTCCATTGNATTCCACCTGACTCAACAGAGAACCTGCCGACCCCTCTCTCTGTCTCTCTGCTTTGCTCCATTGCTTTGCATTGGTGTATCTAATCGGAACAGATATTTTATAGTGATATAATAAAATTAATTTCACTTCCATTATTTACTAATTGTGTATCGCCTGCCCCAAACCGTTTTTGGTGAAAGGCTCGGATTAAAGTGGTTGGGCCTGTACGTTGATATCTGTGATACCAACAAATACAATGCAATGCTGAGACAACAATCATTGACACCTGCAGGCTGAGGTATATGAAGCTNTTAAAGTGGTTGGGCCTGTACGTTGATATCTGTGATACCAACAAATACAATGCAATGCTGAGACAACAATCATTGACACCTGCAGGCTGAGGTATATGAAGCTATTTGTTAAGGTTTTGTGTTTTGACAGCAAAAATTTAAACTTTTTAACGCGACCGCCAAATATTTTTCTAATTATACTTCACATCAGCTTTTAATTGTTTTAATTCTAAAATTTTTTTTGGCTCAATTTTTTTAATCAAATCTCTGCGACATCTACAAAAAAAAGTTACGATTTTTTTTAAATTGTAATTTCGGAACATTCGTTTGGGGCACCTAACTTCTCAAGTACATTGTTCCAAAAGAATGTTCCAAAATTACAATTTTCAAAAAATCGTAACTTTTTTTCTAGTTGTCGCAGAGACTTGATTAGAAAAATTCTTNTTCCAAAATTACAATTTTCAAAAAATCGTAACTTTTTTTCTAGTTGTCGCAGAGACTTGATTAGAAAAATTCTTTCTACTTTCGCATAATCTTTCTGATACATGTAAACAGTATCATCTAAAAAAATTTGGTTTATGGAGTTTAATTGACAATAATTTTTGGGACAACCCTTTTTCCAGCAAATAGCATCGGTCAAAATTAACGTCAAGTTGTCCCAAAAACACTAGTTGGAATGTATGTTCAAAATTTGTTCACCTACTGCCGTTAGCATTGTAGAGTTCAGCTACTGGATCTAAAGTGGGAATAGGTGGACATATTCGATGAGGTACATCTGTTCGTTGATGACTGTAACTGAGATGGTAAAATTTAACATCAAAAGATGTAGAGATCCTGAATCCGTCTGTCAAATATTTTCGAACAGATTCCCGCTCGTTAGGGTATTATGTGTCCGTGGAGTGTAGCATTTGATCCGTGTGACCCTAAAATGCAAAGATAAACTTGGATAGGTACATCTAATAAATTTTGGAGCTTTTGCCGGAAGGAAAAGTCGTAAAACGATGTCTAGGGGACTTGACAATATGTTCGTGTACCATGATGCCTCCATATCGCATACATCAAAGAAAACTACCCAATACGCCGAAGATTTAACAAAAATATCGTGGATGACCACCATTCCAAATTCTCATATTTCTGTAAAGAGTTGATACTAATCGAATGGTCTTTTTCGGCGTCGGTTATTTGAACAACGCCTGGGTAATAGACGAGCAATAACTTTTGACAGAATTGGGAATGCTTTACCACAACAGCAGCACAAAATATCCTTTAAAAATGTACAAAAAATGTAGAAATCTTGGAAATTTATTTTTTTTTGTTTGTCAGAGAGAAGCATGGCGAACATATTGAGCAGACAAGAAAAATTTATATGCAGGAATTTTAATTTTTTTTTAAGAAAATAAGTGTTCATAATAGGGCGGTGGAGCCTGTAAATTATATACAGAAAAATAACAAGTGAAAGCGTGCGTTCTATGATGCTATAAAAGATTAATCACCCTGTAACAGGCTACCTATAACACTCTTACATGTACCAACTAAATAAAGTTTTCTAAACTAAAGATGTCAGCTTTTCTCCGCTTTCACTCTCGCTCCGTTCATAATATTTTGAAGATTGAATAAAGAGCGCGAAGTCAAAATTTTCAAAAAAAAACAATTTTTTTTTAATTTAGGCAGTGGAGTGGTATAAAGAATTATTCTCTCACACAACCTCCCACTTATTCCTTCCAGACAGATTCCCAAACCTTTAGTTTTAGAAGGTGAAGTCGCATGAGTAACGACTTTTTTAAATTGTAATTCACTTCAATAATTTCCTTCGTAACAAAAGAAGTACATAGAAGCCTAATAAAGTCAGGAGGGGGGCTTCCGACCTACCAAAACTCTCGTTTCGTAACTTTTTCACTCATATCTCAGCATAAGAAAAAAACTCAACTCCTTAAAACTATCAGCAAGCAAACTATGTGAAAGCAAGAATTTGGTGTCCTCTCTGCTTTTCTTTATTAGGTTTCTCTGCATTTGTACAGTATATTCCACTTTAAAGTTTCCTGTGCTTTCTTTGACTTTCCCCAAAATGACCAAGGTGATTAAATGCTCGCGTAGAAACAAAAAATGAAGAAAACTTAGCCAACATGCAACAAGTCGACAACAGCGTTAAAGTTAAGTTAGCATGTTAGATAGTATTTATTTGATTTAATTATTAGGTCAACCATTCATTGATTGATTCATAGTAATAGTTGAATTGGTTATTTTCATGTTCTAATTGACCAGGATTTGGATTAACCTTAAAATTTAATAATATTTAAAAAAAATAACTCACTGAAGGTTCGTTTTCATAAATTTCTAATAATAAATTTAATTTATTTTGAACTCTGAAAATTTATTAATGAAATTCTTTATATTCAGAACTCACCACTACAGTTTATGTGTGAATTGTGAAGTCAAGATGGACTGTCCTGGGTAAGAATTAAGTTTGTAACCTGAATTAAAATGAACGCAACTGGGCACTAATTTTTAAAGGGCTTATATCTAATGTAAACTCATCTTTACCAAGGACAATGATACATAAACTGCAGTGTTAAGTTCTGAATATAAAAACTTTATTGAATAACCTAATCTACATAATCCTTCAGAAATTAAATTCATTATTAGAAATTTATGAAAACGAACCTTCGTTGAATTATTTTAGGGGAAAGTCGAAGAAAGGACAGTAAACTTTATATACAAAGTGTAACTTACTGTACAGGGTGAGCAAACTTTTTTAGTACCCTAGACAGCATGCTTTCACATGACGTAATTTTTCCATGTCACCGCGAAGGGTTTTTATATTAAAATTGACAGTCGGCTACGGCAGAATGTTGAAAGAAATAACCAAAAGCTACGAGTGGGCGGGATTTAGATGGAAATAAGAAATGAGAGTGTGGCATATGCTTCGTAAGTAGTCTTCACTTTTTGTCTCAATTGAATTGAAAGGTGAAGACTTACTTAAGAAGCATAGTGCAGCAGGGTCATTCCTGGACTTTGTTTTTACTCTCACAGTTAAGGACCAATTAGAATTACAGAATGACGAATCGCCACAAAAATAAAGCAGAGAAACAGAGATAGAGAGGGGTCGGTAGGTTCTCTGTTGAGCGAGGTGGAGTAGATCCCAAGGTATCATACCCCATTCTCCACTTTGGCTTCATTCTCTCAACTAACCACCTCTCGCCATCGCCATTACAGAATCCCCTTTACTAAAAAATAATCTTTGTGATTTGATATCCCCAAATATTCCAAGCAACCACATAGATTGGGAGGAGCTATGGTGAAAGTAGAGAGAGAGGGTACTAAAAAAAAATTGCTCACCCTGTATACGCTATATAGTAATTAGCTTTCGAAATAATAAAAATGTGTAAAAGAGCTCATCGTAGATAAAATATTCTAATTATAGGGCATGTTCAGTCTTTCACAAAAAACCAGAATCCGTTAGGAAAATTTGACCGACAAAGTCCTCAATGAAAATTACTTTCTGAGTTAAACAAAATATTTCAGATTTCTTTCGTCTTTTCCTAATCACGATAAATTGCAAAAGTTATGAAACTACGACATGTAAATTTGATAGCAAAAGAAAGTTCGCTTTCTACTGAGGTCTTGAGTTAGAAATACAATGTATATAATTTTATATTCGATGTTATTACCACCAGTTATTACCAATAGTTATAATGAACGCATCTAAATACCATTCCTTATTACCTCTACTAATTTTTTGAAAAAATCAAATGTGGTAGTGAATAATTCACATCAATAGACCCTGTTTCCAAAAACACAGAAACTCTCGTCCTGAACAGAACTTAAATTATATTATGAAATAGTTCATGTTATATTACATCTTTGAGACAGTTGAGTGCCTTGAAGTAAGTTAAGTGTAGACGAACGGTAAGATTTTCTTGCATATAGTATACATTTTTTTTGTCTCTGAAATTGTGAATATACGACTGGCGGGTTGTCGCTAAATTGCCTTTGTTGTCTCTCTTTCATTTATGAAAGTTTTGGAAAGAGCTGGAGAAAGTTTTTGAGTGAAAGAATGAGTAGGGTATCTTAGGTGGGTGGCTCAGGATAATAAAGTATGTAATCCCCCAGACCCCAGACAATCCTTTACGGAAGTGAACGACCAACTAAAGAAAGAATTGAAAGGAACAACTTTTTACAGAAAAAAAATATACACTTTCTTTTCCCAGACCACAAGGAAAATAGAACATAAACTTTCACAAAACCACATCTTTCCTTTCCACTTTTTACATCTAAAAACACGAGTAGGGAATATTCCTTTGTATCCTACTGGGAATTACCTAAATATCCCCAACAGTATTCTATAAAATACTCCTTGTACTTAAAACAAGTACCTCCTGGCACTTCCGTTGTTATCACAGTTAGGTTAAATAAGTATAAAATTGTTAAGAAATTATAGTTACAAGCAATCCCAACAAACATGGCAACATGGCAGTAGCCTATAGCAACATTTTCTATGTAAATGGTTGATAATATTTGTTAAACTGTGTTTAGTTCTTGTTCATTTTCATATTTCGTGATTTGAATATAACCTAGTTCTTTTATATGACTTCCTCACCTGTCATAGAAATGTTTTTTGAAGGTTTCTTTCATTTGTCTTTCTAATTTTAAAATATTCAGTGGTTATATTCAAATCACGAATCACGACACTTGTATGTCTACTAAAAAATAAACGTCGTTTTACAGCTAGTACATGTATTCCGTTAGGAGTTGGATTATCATTTATATATAAATATATAAATATAAAATTGTCGCATAACCTAACATTCAGGCAGAAAACTATTGAGTTTTTGAAGTCGTGGTGAAGCGTAGAGTGCATTGAGAGTTAGAGCCTTTGTAAAAAAAACTTTTCCTTTAGTTGAACACTAGTTTTGATGAAAATGATGGTGGAAAGCCAAGAATACAATATGAGCTAGTCTTTAGAAATCATAAGAACTTTAGGCAGGAGATACCAAAACTTAGAAGTCGGTAAAGTGTAAAGCTAGCTCATCATATTACTGAACTAAACGTTAAGTTTTGAGAAAATCACTCAAGAAAGTGATGTAGGGTAGACAAAAATCTAAGGATACATTTCTAGGTCACTTGAAACAAAGATTAATTTTTTGAATTACATTAATACAAAATGTATATAAAAGTTTACATTTAGTTAATTATCAACACGAGCAACGAAGAGGGAAGGGTTATGTGATATTGCAACGTCCGTCCGTATCAGTAATCAGTAAAACGATTCTATGTAGATCCAATCTGGAAAATCCGATTTACAGAAAACTGAGAGTTTCAAAATTACAGTTTATCAAAAATACAGCCAGCAATAATTGGGTATAATAAAAGTACGCTTGACAAAAATTCAATAGAACAAATTTCCGACATACATAGCCGACTACAAAGAAACAAGTGAACTTATAGATTATAACAATTCTTGATAAGTTAAACCTCAGAATCTGTCATCTCCAGGTTTCATTTGTACTTGTGATTCAATTTTTCTGCTTCGCTCTTTTTCGAAAGTTTGAAGAAAGGAGTTTGTTGAGTTTTCTGAAGTTGCTTGAAGGTACCAAAATAGAGTTTCCATTCAGGGAAAGCCAAAAGTTCTTCATCGAACAATTCCAACGCTTTTTCTAATAAAGGTTTTAGAATTTTCAACTTGGAGTGACAAATAGAAGGAAATAAATGATGAAGTGAATGCTCCCCATAACGTGTTAGGACAAAAAAAAGTCTATCATAGATAGAATCAGATCTTTCTCTCACAGCATCAAGTTGACATAATCTGCAACCAAAACCACAAAACCAATAAGAATTTAAGATTAAATTTACAAAAACATATTTTTTATTTATTTTTAGTTGAAGTTCACTTTTGGTTAAAAACATAGTTTACCCAAAATCTGGATCTGGTCGTGCTTGATCTCCATCATGCCAAATGGTAGGATGATGATGTGCAACGGTAAAGGAAAATAACCCAAAATAAAATGAAGAAGTTGTATGAATAAGAATCCAAGAGCATAGCGCATGTGTAAAATTATCAGAAATTAAACCAAAAAATAACAGTTCAGTAAAGACAAGGAGTTCTTGTATCCTCAACCTTTGCCTTCCAATGACAATATTCCGCCATCTAGCTAAATATGGAATCCAAAACATGATGGAAAAGTAAGGAAAACAATAAATCATTGGAAGGTATCGTTGAATCCATGATTTGTTTTGGGAAGATTTGAAATCGAATACAGGTTCTACGAGTGACATCTCTGAGTCCTAGGACACCAAAATAAATACACCAATCAAGTCAAAATGAACCAATGAGGTCTTACCAATACTGTATTGGGNGTCCTAGGACACCAAAATAAATACACCAATCAAGTCAAAATGAACCAATGAGGTCTTACCAATACTGTATTGGGATACAGGTGATGACTGAGGATATGATTAATCCTCCAATCATAAGAAGACAACAGACTTAAATCCATGTAATTTTTTCTCCAATTTTCTTTCATATGGACAAAATTGTGTGATCCATTTGTAGCCATTGTAAGGACTACACCGGCAAGTACCGTGCTAGTGATTGATTGCATCCAAACACCAATTATTGACAACATTGCAAAAAGTATTACTAAGCAATCTTGCATGAATATAATTTCTCTACTGGATCCTGTTCCAATATCCTGTATTAAATCAAATAAATGTTGAAACGGTAGAACCATCGATTATACTCAACTATAACGTGAAAGCATAGCTAACAAATATACCCAGGGTACTTATAAACCATATTAGTAGAATTAATAAGTAGCTTACCACAGCAACAAAATTTTGTTGTTTCGAACTACAGTTTGGTGAATTATTATGGCCGCGCTTTGTTTTTGTTGAAAAATGGAGTTTTTAACAATTTCTTTAAGTTTAAATTGCTTAAACAAGATAGCATATCATATATAAAGTCAAAAATATTCAATTTTAAACCAAGACTTCCTTATTTGGTTGAGTTAACGCGTATAATGGATTTTGTGGTGGAAGTAAGTTGGTGAAAAATTGACCGCACCAGGGTATACAAGGGGGATATTGATGGGATGGGTTAATCAGGGTTTTCGAGAGTCAAATCCCCTATTGAAAACCCCCTAAAATTTCAATATCCCAGGGGGATATGGGTTATTGGGGGTTATTGAAATTAATGGGCGGGAAGATTCAATTTTGTATTTCACTTTATTGACCGCGAATTGGAATTTTGTTTCCCTCTTCAATCAAAAGTAAACTAGTCATTTTAGTGAATTCAGCTGGTTATATCTGAATTTACTTTGTCGAAAATAATAATAAATTTGGGTTACCAATTAAATATAATTCTGATCCATTCGTCAATTTTCTATTACATTAAAAAATTTTTGTTTTCCGCAAAAACCTGATCAGTAGTGTCCCATCTCGCCCCAACGAAAACCAATATCCCCATAAACCATATAACCTTATTTAAAACCCCCAATAACCTTGATTGCCCCGGGAAGGAAGATTTGAATATGAATGCCACGGGTTATTGCACACCCTGGAAAGCACATCACGCTTACGCCTATAAAATCGTTATTTTCGTCAATTAAGCAATTATTGTAGTTTACTCAAGATTTAATTTATCGATAGATCGATCAAACAGCTTCAGGGACAATGTGAGATTATTTTAGGGATACCTTTAGTATATGTATATCCTAGCTCCAATTATATCAACTAGTAATTTTATCATGTGGTAGATTTTCTAATAATTGAAATATTCACATTTAGTAATTAGTTGAAATCGTACCATATCAACGTATACTCCTTACACTCCAAAACATCTTGACAATCGAAACATCTAATACAATTATTTTTTAATGTAATACTAGTATTGATATTTGCTATTGTAATCCTCACTTGCAAACCTAAATTTTTAGATACTTTACTTGAATCAAATAAATATTTTGATTCAATAAAAACATCAAAAGTGCAAATCCTAGTGAAAGTTTGTGTAAACTGACAATTTGAATTTGCGTTTCAACAATTATCAAATTCATGGCACACTGTTTCATTTTACTACACTGTGGTTTGCCTAATCAAAATAACGTTATTGATTAGTTAAGTTTTAGAATTTTGTATCTATTGGTCCAATTTCTATAAATGAATGTCTTACTTTTAAAATTGGCTCAACCATCTTCTTCAGTGTCTTATAAAATCCGTCTACTTTGAAAGTATATGGGGAATTTCTTTGGCTCAATGCATCCTTGACGTAATATTTTGCCAAAATGGATTCTACTATTTCGTGTCTCAAAATATGATGGGACTCGAATGCCTCCGTTATATCCAACCCCTCTGTCATTTCCAACCATTCTGAACCTCTTTAAAGGAAACTCATCAACACCTAAAAATATCATAGTAACTTTGCAATTTGTATACCCTGGATGGTTCTGGATAAATTTTGAGACATCATATAACTTGTTATGGACCCGCCAGTATGGTCCTATATCGTCATCTGTTTTTTTGCCTGCAAAAATTTAGAAAAAGTTTACTACAAATGATTTTAATCCACATATGTATTTAGTAAAGTACTGTATCAGTAAAATACTTTGCAGCCATTCTTCAGGAGTTCTAAATGGAGTCACTCTATCCGTAGGATACTTCCATATTCCTGAAAATGAAGATTTGGGGCTTGATGTTGGACTCATGTTAGGATAATATTTCGACTAACTTCATTTCTGGAAAGTCTTGTCTTTAACTAAAATTTTATTTAGGGGATTATTTTGTTTCTTAACTTGACTAATTATAGTTTTGGCTTTTCCTAATCCTTTGTTACAGAAAGAACCTTATTAGTTATCATCTTGTGACATTGGGACCACATCATGGGCTATTATGTGATAGGTAATCATTTGGAAATGAAGCTGAAATCCTTTCTACGCTTTTAACAACAAATTCTGAACAAAGTCTGCATTATTATGAAGATTTACATTAGTATTGTAGCTTACTAATCTGGTCATTAGCCCCAAAAATACTTAAAATAAACCGTAGCAACGGCGTCTTACCCGTTACCTAAATTATTTTATGAATACTTAGATTGTTGGGACATGCCTAAATCGGAGACCTAAGGTAATAAATGTTCGTTCTTGAGGTATAAAACATTGCTTCAGATTCATTAACAATTGGTACCAGCCATTTTTACTTCAGATACCAAACAAAGAGGTCACTAAGGCACCAATCGTTCAAGAATTTGTACCTGAGGTATCAACCATTGATGACAAAGTATCGACCCTTGTTGGATGAGATATTACCATTGTTTGCTGTGGTATTGTCTGTTTATTGCAAAGATATCAACATCGGATAAGTATCAACTATTGGACTGGATAGGTTTCAGATTTATTTAGTTTAGGCAGTAACCATTAGTTGCCGAGACATCAACCGTTCATACATGAGGTACCAACTGTTGGTTGATATGACATCAAACGTCTATAACTATTGTACCGATATGTGATAGCTAAAGTATCAACCCTTGATATCAGAGGGATCAACATTTGGTAGATGAGATACCAACCGTGCTTGTTGTAGAATTAGCAGTTGGTATCTTAAGTATCTTAAGTATCATGCGTTGGTACCTGTTTGGCGGAGAGCAAGTTTGTGGTCATGGCGTGAAGCAGCGATTAGCCCAAAAATATTATTTCTGGTGTAGCACGGTTCATCGTCCTTATGTTAGCCTAATAGATTGCTACAGAGCCTAATTGTACTGCAGAGCCGATCTGGAAGATGCTGTTTCAAACCTTGACTATATGATGACCAATTATCATCTCCAAGTCTTTTTGCGTAATGGGAAATGCATCATCTATGCTTCTATTAGTAGCTGTAAATATTATTAGTCTGTGCCAACAATGCTGTCAGACGAATGCTACGTAGTGTGTTCGTGATCGCAGAAACAGGGATCATTTGCCATTTGTAAAAATTCATTTATATGAACCGAAAGAAACGTGGATTCATGTTTATAGATAAAAAATATGTATAGGTCTCGAGTGATACTTGTAGTTAATTATATAAACTGAATTAAGAAAGTTGGATCAAGCACCATACGGTGCTGTTTAACGGAACCATTGTATAAATTGTGTGCTACTTACATGTGTTCTTAATCAGTGGCAAACTGTCATGTGCTGTTTATAGAAAATTCATTCGTGAACAGTAGAGGTACAATTCAAAATTTGAAGAAACCAAAATATTTATAAAGAAAACCGTGACACAAACTTTTGGGAACACACAGACAGACACGACGAACACATTATCCTTCTACTGCTAAAGTAGTCGTCTTGTAACAACAACAGTAACAAAAAATATCAATAATCCTCTGGACTGGAGCCAGTTACTGTTTTTTGTGCATTTGAATAGTATAATTTGCTCTTAATTATTAGTCCATTCCTATACATTTTGCCTAAAAAGCTTTTAAACTCTGTATGAAGAATTGGCATGAGTTTAATGTCCTCATCTCGTGTTTTAATACTCGTATAAAGTAGGAAGGTTATGTAATCAACAAGCGAGACAGCGGACAGTTTTTATGGTTATAGCTCAGTTATACATAATTAGTATCATTCAATCAGAGCTTATCATAGAAACCTTACCCAGAAATTTTAGAAGTTTTTATGATTTTGAAAACTCAACCAAAAAGCTGTGCAAGCAGACCATAAAACAATGAAATCTCTAGGAATATATGTAAAACCGAGAAATTTACGAAGTTTTCATGAATCACGTATACAGTGGTCCACAGATAATTAAGACTTATGGAAGCTACTTTTGTCCCATGCCCCTTTGCTGGGGAAAACAGGTTAGCTTTTCTTTTCAGAGAAAGCAGTTGCTTTAAATTATTTATGGCAAAACACTTTTCAATTTCCGAAAGACCATTGATAAGTAGGATACGAAGTTAAAAAAATCAAATCTCTACCATCAATGTTTTAGAAGTTATGATTTTTTGAAAATTAAATTTTTTTGGATATTCTTTTGAAACGCCCATTCCTTATTACATCGTCTCACAAAAATGTCAAAAATTTTCAATTTTCAAAAAATTATAACTTCTTTCTTANCAGATAATTAAGACTTATGGAAGCTACTTTTGTCCCATGCCCCTTTGCTGGGGAAAACAGGTTAGCTTTTCTTCTCAGAGAAAGCAGTTGCTTTAAATTATTTATGGCAAAACACTTTTCAATTTCCGAAAGAACATTGATAAGTAGGATACCAAGTTAAAAAAATCAAATCTCTACCATCAATGTTTTAGAAGTTATGATTTTTTGAAAATTAAATTTTTTTGGATATTCTTTTGAAACACNATTAAATTTTTTTGGATATTCTTTTGAAACACCCATTCCTTATTACATCGTCTCACAAAAATGTCAAAAATTTTCAATTTTCAAAAAATTATAACTTCTTTCTTAGTGATCGTAGAGACTTAATTTTTTGACGTCAAACGTTACAGTGATCCATAAAACCATGGGAGCAGGCAATTTGCTACTAATTTAGGCGCGAAAGTTAGTTTGAGACGGGTTTCTAACAAAGAGCAGTTTGCAATGATAACAAAACGGTCGAGTTTAGTTACAAAAAATTTTTTTGAGTAGTGGTCAGAAAAATTTCAACATTTGTGAAAATATATCTATATTTTGTTCCACAAAACCAAGGGAGCAGTAACTTTCTCTTTACTTTCTCCACGCTTTCTCGGTTGTGGGGATTTAAGCATAAGACTCAATCCCCACTACTGTACTCATAAATGAGACAGTAGACTCCTTACCTGGCANGTTAGTTTGAGACGGGTTTCTAACAAAGAGCAGTTTGCAATGATAACAAAACGGTCGAGTTTAGTTACAAAAATTTTTTTTTGGGTAGTGGTCAGAAAAATTTCAACATTTGTCTTTTATATAGATATAAAACAAGGTGTTTTGGTTCCCTCGTCATACTTTCTCTTTACTTTCTCCACGCTTTCTTGATTAAGTAACCTAACTTACCTTAATTTTCTGATGCAATTAGAAACAGTACTATAAGTAACTAGTATTTTATGTTAATATAGCCCGTCATTTGATTCTAATTATCACAATTTCAATACAATGCCCGGAGGTACTCTTCTAACCGAGTTTGAAAGAGGTCAGATCACGGCATTTCGCGGAGAAGGATTTGGATACCGTCAAATAGCAAGAAAAATTAAACGTTCTGCACATGTAGTTACTTCTTACCTCAAAGATCCCGAAAATTATGGCAAACAGAGGTTCCACGGCAGAAAAACAAAACTTTCATACCGTGACAAGAGGGCTATTTTACGCGAAATGTTCAATAAGACAACATCCTGTAACGAGGTTCGNAAACTTTCATACCGTGACAAGAGGGCTATTTTACGCGAAATGTTCAATAAGACAACATCCTGTAACGAGGTTCATCTTAGTTTGGAACTTGATGTCTCGGCCGAGACTGTTAGAAGGTTTTGTGTTAGTTCTGAGACCCTCCAGTACTCAAAAAAGAAAAAGAAAACCTTACCTTACCAAACTCAGTAAAGAACGGAGATTGAATTGGTGCCGTGCAAAGGTTGGTTGGGGGCAAGAATGGAAAAAAATTATCTTCAGCGACGAAAAAAAGTTTAATTTGGATGGACCGGATGGGTTTCGACACTATTAGAGGGACTTGCGCAAAGAAGAGCAAATGTTTTCTAAGCGACATTCAGGAGTTGGAACTTTGATGATATGGGCAGCTTTTTCATCGAAAGGAAAAACTTCTATTTCTTTTGTTGCTCCATCCAGTACTGCTAACCATTACCAGGGAATCCTCCAGAACAACCTTCTTCCATCGTGGGATCGAATTGGTGGTGATGACTTCATCTTCATGGAAGATAATGCCCCAATTCACAAAGCGAACTCAACTCGTGTCTGGTTTAGAAATAAAAACATCGAAATCTTGGATTGGCCTGCATACTCTCCTGACTTAAACCCCATCGAAAATGTTTGGGGACTACTTGCAAGGAAGGTTTATGCAGGTGGGGTGCAATTCCAGACTGTTGGACAACTACGAGACAAGGTTCCGGAGTGTTGGGACGAAATTGATGAAGATTATTTGAACAAACTCGTCCAATCCATGCCAACTCGTATCGGAGATGTCATTTTTCGTCATGGTGGAGCTACTAAGTATTAACTAAGTATAAAATTCATTAAAAGTTCGAAAAAACCTTAGTTAAATGTATCCTTTGGCATAATTAACTAAAAAAGTAAAACTGCTCCCATGGTTTTGTGGAGTGCTTTCTCCAACTTTCTCCAATTTTTTACACTTCTTTTCTTAATAAAATTTAAAGTACTTGAAATTTTTTTTTTTTTTTTTGGAATTTCTTTTGATTAAGATGATTCATCAAAAAACTATTTTTTCGATCTCCAAATCCTTCACAGTTATCAGAAACAACAAAACTGACTACTGCTCCCATGGTTTTATGGATCACTGTACTTATCAGTAATCTTTCTGAAACTGAATAGCTTGACCATAAAAAAAATTTGTTTACAAGATATACTAAACAAAATTATAAACCACTCCTTCCTCAGCAAAGAGCATGAAACAAAAGTAGCTTCCAGAGGTCTTAAGAACCTGTGGACCAGTGTATTAACATTAACTATTGGGTGGAAAAAACTTATACACAATTGAATCTCTTCTCACTCTACAAAATTTAGGATATAAAGTAAGCTATATATACAGTGCGTTCGAATAAGAAAGCGAACTTCCCGCGAAATAGTTTCACAAAAATATTATAAATTTAGATATGTTAGACTCGTGTACCTCTATTTTATTCACAAATAACTGTGAAATTGCTAAATAAAAAAGAGACTAAACCAGACCTGGAGAAATTTTTTCATGTTTGTTTTTGGATCATTGAGGTTTTGGGTATCTTAGTTCCAAACGTAATGATCACACCTTCCTGCTTCTTTTACCATAAAATATTAAATTTGATCGAAAGAGTTCAATAAATTTCAATTAGAAGTGAGATTAATTAAATTCTTTCGTTCAAATTTTAATTTGCGAATTGCGAAATCAATTCGCAAATAAAAATTTAAAACTCGTAATGCCAACACTTACTATTTTCAAAAGGTCACCCAAAAGTATTCAAAAACAAGGAACAACAAAGCTAAGAGTGAGTGAAATCACACGAAGGAATCAAACACAAACAAATCGAACAAAAACAATGGAGAAAATTTATAATGAAAACAAAGATTAATTTAAAGTTCGCGTACCATTCCGTAATAAATTTACTCACTGTCACCAGAAATTGTTGGGCACTTTTTTAAAACATTCCCAATTTATCCACTTTATTATTGTGATTCGTTCACGGTTTCATATTCCGCGTTGGTTGTGTTGACTTTGCTTTTATGAGTCATTAAATCGATCAAATTTATTTTTTGTCAACCATGGGATGAAATATTTCAAATTTGAATCTGAAATAAGAGAGGTACGAAATTTTACCTGACTGGACATGTTTTCGACGATTTTTTTTGTGCTTTGGTCACTTTCAAATAAAGTAAACTATCAAAGCAAAGATTTTCAGCAAGGTGAACCGTCAGCAGCTGCGCAAATGTCTGACTAACTATAAATTTTGAATTTTTTGTGATTTCATTGCGCGGGAATTTCCCTTTCTTATTCGAACGCACTGTAGTTAGCAAACCTTCATTAAGCTGAAGAACCCAGAGAGTCAACCAATGGGTAACCTAGAAATTTAATCTTATTTACAACGTTAGAAATATATCCCAAACGGAAATGAAAAGAGAAAAAGAGGAAGAGAAAATTGAGGATTGGGTTAGTAGTTGTAGTATTCTTTGGGGATTGTGTTTGTGCACCACTCTGTGTCAACGGATATATCCATTGTAGTCTTTCAAAGTGTTGAATCTCAAATTGTTTAGACGAACTCAGAAAATTTTAGTCATCAACATTTTGAATCTACAGAGAAACGGAAATTGAAAAATCTCAGAAAATTCAATCACATAAATCTATTCAGGTAAAAGGAAACCATTTCAATCCAGTCGTCTCCAGACTAGCGACCTAAAACTTGTAGTTTTTGTACTCCTATGGACAAAGTTAGGAATTCCCCAATGTGTAATTTCCAAAGCAATTTCTTGACTGATTACTTTCTCTGCTGAATTTATTACAAAAAATAAAGAAAATTTATGAATGAAAAAAGTTCTCAAATCCAATCATTCCAAAGTATGGGCCAAAATAAATTACTTTTGTAACTTGAAATAAGGTGATGTGTTCACTGGAGTAGTTGATGAGATGAGATGAATGTTCGGAGTATAAGAAATCATAAAATCATAAAATCATTACAACTCTTCAATTTTTCATACTAATTTAAGGTTCAAAGGAGCAAAATACTTGTTGCCAGACGTCTTTTACTACCCGCATAAATCTTACCCATATCATTATATAAAACGGAGACTATATAAAAATTACCTCATGGATTTACTCCATCATTCCAAATTGTTTTTTTATATGAACTTTGTAAATTACATTCAACATGAGAATTTATAGCAATTTTAAATTGATGTATTAATTAATGATATGAATTAGAAATGCAATTTAAAAATTTAGAAACTTAAATTTGGATTGTAAATAAATGGTATGCATACTATTATGTAATTTGAAATTCTTATNTTAAAAATTTAGAAACTTAAATTTGGATTGTAAATAAATGGTATGCATACTATTATGTAATTTGAAATTCTTATGAATTCGGTTCTCTGTTTGCATATCATCTTCAGATTATTTATTTAAACCATTATTTTTGACAATTTTACAACGAAATACAATAAGTCGAGTTAATAATGCGAATACTTGTAGTGGCAAACTCTCGGGGACGAATTGTCGATGAAACTGTTTTCCCACAACCTAATGGTTAATATTGAGNACTTGTAGTGGCAAACTCTCGGGGACGAATTGTCGATGAAACTGTTTTCCCACAACCTAATGGTTAATATTGAGGTAACTAAGTAAACTCTTGAACCTTTTTACTCAACATGAATAGGTTTCTAATATAAAGCCTGTCGTTCTTAAAGGAATTGAAATGACTTTGGTTTCCTAGGTTATAAAAGTAAACATCTTCGAGGTAAAAATAGAGCGGAAACTTCTCATTGGTAGTTATTCTAATGGATTCTAAATAAAACATCAAAAGCTTGTCATTAGTTTAAGTCAAACTTTCAGTTACTTATCTTTCAGCTTGGATACGGTCTTTTTACCAAATACTATTTCCACTACGGTATCTTCGACCGTTTCTCACACTACTACTTTCCATAAATATATTCTCATACTTCTACAGTATCTCTTTTGAATCAAATATTCAGAAACTGGTTAACTCTTGCTAAAATGGAAGCTCTAAGAATATATTTTATAATATATTTCTCTGGTGTACACAATGACTTGGAGAGGCGTGAGGGTTATTGAAATGATTTCCTTCTTTCCATGTTTTCTAGACCATCTGAGCTACACGACTTACGAGCAACGGAAACTGTAAAGCTGCAAACTTCAACTAAATCCGAAATTCTGTCACTTGTTTATGTATTTATGCTAGTAGTCTACGATCTCTCGCCTTTTTGGGTTTAGGCCAATCGTCGTCGTCCGTTGTCCATTTGGTGAACAACGAAGAGCAGATGGTTCGTTGGGTACATTGTTTGATCTGAGTTGGACAGTCTTGTCGCCTTTCCAATCCATTTCTATTACGTCAAGCTCAATGGCTTATATCTATGTATACTTTCCATCCTAACACTAAACGGGATATAAAATTGATTTCATTTTTTGCATCTCTATATTTGAACAGTTACTCTATACTCTATACTGGTGAAAGCGTGTGAAAACTAATACTTCAGTCACAAAATTAATACAGACGTCAAGTGAGAGACGAAAAAAAAATTATAGAAGCTGTCTCAAAAGTGACAAAAATAGGCGAGATGGAACTGGAAGTCAAGGACTGTTAGTAATAAAACGACGACAGTAGAACAAACAACATATTTTGCTAATTTGGTACTAATTTCTCTTCCTTCATAACATTGGTGCATGGGTGCGTAAAGTGTAATAACAGATTTTGAAATTTTTATAACAATATCGAATTCAAAATTTAATGACAGTTTTATTAAATTTCGTCAACAATTGTATTGTAGTGATGAAAGACCTTACTAGCAAAATATGTGTTAATCGAATTAATGAATTTTTCAAATTTTTCATTTATTAGTACTGTGTGAAGGTGTAAAGTGACAAGGAAGTAACTAATATTGAAGTAAATGATTTTTACAATTGGATTATAGGTTTTTTGAAACAGTTGTTATGAATTTGATTGATGTGAGGAGTTGAGACAAAAAATCCCACTAGAGCTTCTCGGTCCGATTTAGTTGGATTTAACATAACACGTATTTTTGGCAGATGTGAAGAATGAACAACTTTTCTACTTTTTTCGACCAACTTTCTCTCTCCATTCCCAAGTCATCACTTTTTCTCATCCTGTAGACAGAAATGTCCACAAACTAAACCCATTATCCCACATATTCTTCTCTGCAAATATATTTTTTTTTCTCAAAGTGTGACAAAAATGAGATTTTAGTTTANACATATTCTTCTCTGCAAATATATTTTTTTTTCTCAAAGTGTGACAAAAATGAGATTTTAGTTTAACTTTTTACTGCTGAAGTTCAGGTGCAGCAATATTTTTCTAATACCTAAAAGAGAAAATTGCATTTTTATGTTGAGATGTTCACTTCTTACAGTGTTGTTCGGCTATAATTATTTTTTATTGGATCAGTATAATCATTTCAATAATATAGTAGATTTACACTACAAAAAAAATTTTAGCGACCAAACAAGGTTACCCAAATTCACATACCCTAACTACTAGTTATGGGCAAAGTTTTAACTTTTCGCATCCAACTGGATTGAGTCATGATTTCAAGTATTGCCTTGGTAATGAATCACTTATGCAATGTTGCCGAAGCAATGACGGCTGTAGACATTTCATCCCCAGTAGTATGTCTCTCTTTAGTTTTCGGTTTCTTGTCTAAGTGTGTATTTTCTATTTTGTCTCAAATGTATTAATTATTGCTTTAATCATTCCACTTCTCTGAATTTTGAAATTTGCATTAGAAGAAAAGCCGTTATAACGTTTCAAAATATGTTGGCATGATTCAGTTGAGTAGCGGTTACGATATTTTATCACAATTAGGTGTAGTTTTGGCGGTATTCCCATTTCGAAACAAATAAAGTACGAAAACTTGGGTTTGCTTTATTGCGTGTTTCTGTGCCTTTGTTAAAAATTGTTTTGTGCAAATTTTAAAACTAATTGAATTTTTTAGACTCCATGAAAGTCAAAAGCTTACAGTATCCAATGAAGTCTGCCCTTTCTTTTGCGTCCAAAAATTTTGAAGTCCGAAAACTTTTTTTTACTCCAACAAATCGGAGTTATATTAAGTTGGACTTACAATTTACGATTTGGGACAGTTAAGTGGTGAGAGTGGGTTAGAATGTATTCCTGTTCGATAGCCCAATATTCACGCCCGGTATAAGTTAAGCTTTTAACACTGTATTTTATATGNAGAATGTATTCCTGTTCGATAGCCCAATATTCACGCCCGGTATAAGTTAAGCTTTTAACACTGTATTTTATATGTCTCAGGTACATACACACCGTCCAAAACTAATAGAGTCAAAGTTTTTATGAGTATGTAAAATACTGAGATATCAATTGAATAAAATTTGCACTGTAAGTAGTGATTGCAACTTCCGGGAAAATTACCCTAGTAACGGGAAACGAGAAATTCCCGAATTTCGGGAGATTCTCGGGTTTCTCGAAACAAGAAAAAAAAACAAAGGTAACCATGCAGAAATTAATAATTATTCATTCTTTAATTATTAATTTTTGACTTTTTTGTTACTTTCACTGTGAAAGTAAAACAAAATAAGGTTGCGCGTGTCATTTCTCATGATTTGTGCACGTCAAAAGTAATCTTAGCTAATTGTGAATTATTTTTTGTCACTTTTTCGAGTTTAACTCAAAATATACAGGGGATAAAAGGGTTTTCCTAAAAAAAATTTCCCATAATACTATTTCAAAATACGAATCTTTAGCGTTGTGTGGTTTTAATTCAGTTAATGTTTCTGTTCAAACGCCTGGAGGGATTTATTTGTATTCGAGAAACTACTTTTCACAATTAAAAACAAAAGTGTGGTAATTGTGAAAACTAGGTGGTAATTGTGAAAACTAGGTGGTAATTGTGAAAACTTAGATAAAATTTCAAACTTACACTATTCATAAGATGATAGAGAACATCAGACTGACGTTGATAGTGAAAATTAGAACAAGATTCACTTTGCTGGCTATTTATGGGAAGCTCCAAAAGTTAATAGTTGAATTATTTTATCTAGCCATATTTCTTCCCATCTGTTTCGTCCCTTACATTCTTGAGACTTTTGAGTATAAAATCCAAGTGGTTGAGCTCATGCCCAAAGCATTGGGATTTAAAATTTCACAATTGCCACACATTTGATGGTTTTGTGTGGTAATTGTGAAATACGATTAATTAATTATAAACTTGAGAAATTAATAATCTCTTATTGGTAAATCGGTCTAGTACTTCTAGTTTTTTTTTAACTGTTCACAATTATCACTTCCTATCTATATTTATTCCAAAATAGTTATTTTAAAAACAATAGTTATTTATATACCTTGTCCAGTCTAACTTTANCCTATCTATATTTATTCCAAAATAGTTATTTTAAAAACAATAGTTATTTATATACCTTGTCCAGTCTAACTTTATTTTTAAATTTATTTATTGATATCCCAAACGGGAATTCTCGTGGTTACCTCGGGAAACCATTTACCGAAATTCCCGAAATTTCTCGTTTTACTTTTCGGGATTTGCAATCTCTAACTGTAAGTTAATCAAATATCTAGCAACTCCAAAAAATTTTCATCTAGAGTATTTGGTCAAAGTTGACACAATTAATAAAGTGTCCGCATATTTAGTAATGTTAGGCTCAATCAAATGAGCTATAAATTAATCAATTTTATAGAATAGCACTCTGTTTATTACATTCTAACTAAAGATATTTGCAACATGTGGGATAGTGAAGCATCGCTCTTATACTCACGGGATTGTGAGCTTAGACTCCTAATACCCGATAAAAGTCTTCCACGTCTCTGCCAAGAGATGAGAAGCACAGATGATGAATCCCCCACCAGCAAAAAATACTTTGCTGGTGATAACTGGTGGATTATCATCACATAGTCAGGGTTTGAAACAACATTTTCCAAATCGGCTCTATAGCACAATTGGTAGTGCATTGGGTTCGGATAATCCAAGACGTGGGATCATACACCACCATATTTCTGGGTTAATCGCTGTCTCAAGCCTTGGCTTGGTAGTCATACCCAGTCAAACATCCCCTCTGACATTGTACCTGCCATTTTTTCCCAACACTTTGTATCTATTTTCTTCTAATCCTCTTCAAATCTAGTTTTGAACAAATCCAGCGTATTATGTTGTTTCGCAGCACGAACATTTGTAGAAACGAGTCTCCCGGACATTCTAAATATAATTCAGGTTTTGAAAATGAAGTAAATTGTAAATTGCTTCAACAATGATCCCAAAACAAATGATTTCTCCGACTCCCAAATGGTACATTTCACACAAAGAATGCAATAAATCAAAATTTTTGACNCCAAAACAAATGATTTCTCCGACTCCCAAATGGTACATTTCACACAAAGAATGCAATAAATCAAAATTTTTGACAACAATAAAAGTGAGATTTAAACTTTTTATGTGAAACGATACTGCTTAGTATGTTTTGACGCTGGAAAATCATCAGAACGCCAAAATAATTACAAATGAACCTATACCACAAACCGAGGAGATTAACTTAGGCATNCCAAAACAAATGATTTCTCCGACTCCCAAATGGTACATTTCACACAAAGAATGCAATAAATCAAAATTTTTGAAAACAATAAAAGTGAGATTTAAACTTTTTATGTGAAACGATACTGCTTAGTATGTTTTGACACTGGAAAATCATCAGAACGCCAAAATAATTACAAATGAACCTATACCACAAACCGAGGAGATTAACTTAGGCATGTGGAGAGCACATAATCAATCGATACATTGTGAAATGTAATACGGAGTGAGGAAACTTAGTAGAATTTTACCGCCCAGATACTTTTTGATCTTATGCTTAAGTTATCTCGCCACTTCCCACACAATAACATACTTTCTTCTGCCCAGGTTGATCTCTTCGGTTTTTGTAGGGTTTCATTTGTAATTATAAAAACTCGGATAAGTACACAAAAATCTTATAGATAACACGATTGTTATACAAGCTTTTTTCGCAAAAAAATTGTGATACCTGATGTATCTAAGGGCGTATTATCTTATTTAATATTTTCCACTGATTTTAATTTTCATAATTTATAAAATTTTATTCTACCAGCTTGTCTCCTCTGCATATTTGCTGACCTAATTTAGATAAAAAAAAAAAATATTTAATTTAGATAAAATATTACTTACCTTTAATTTTTTGGCAATTGTATACCCCTTTCTGTTCAACTTAGCCTTTTGATCATCCATTTTTAACACATTGTAAAACTAAAATTTAATGCGTGTTATCTTGGTGCAAAATTTGATGGAGAAAAATCAGCGTGTTGTACACGAGGGCGTAGTATCCATACTTTAAAAGTTTTTACGGAGGAGTTGACATAAAACCTTGAGTTTCCGAATATTATATCATTTTGAACCAAAATTGTACGGATTGAGAAAACTTTTTCCGAACTGTTAATACTGTTTTCGCCTTTTAAACTTAAAAAATTAAGTTCGAACTATTTTTGATTTTGTAAACTTTTTTCGCACTTTTTAATCTATTCTTCAGCAGAGTTTCGAAAATGTGTTTTAATTGATACGGAAAGACTCAAATACACAATCCGGCAACGTTTGATTTAAATTAAAAAAGAACCAGCCCGTTAAATAAAAATAAAATATAAGATAATATGACCGATTCCTGCTCTGAGCTCGTATATAGTACAGACCGTCATCTGAAATACTTGGAAAACTTTCAATAACCTACGTTCTAACAAATTGCCTTTACTCTTCAAAAGGACGAGTTTTATTATTGTTTAGCTATTTTGTTAGGGTTTATTGTTTAAGCCTCCTAATCTTGAAATTTTAGCAAAAGTTTTCTTGGTGTTTTCGAACTCAAGTCTACTTAGTTGCAGAAGGACTCCGGTAGGAAATAGTTACCTTGACTCTGGTCAACAAATTAGGTTTCCTGGGCCGTGATTATTAAAATTTTATCATTCTATTGTAATTTGACATTTCATTATACATGATGACAATTGAAATAAAATTCCGACTCATAAAAACAATGGTAAAATTATTTTACAGTTCTATTAAGAATTTTTAAAATTGTCAAATAAGCGATGAGAATCCAGAACTGATCGCGGTAAAATGAGAAAACTGATACTTTTTAAATATAGACTAAAAGCAAGCTGAAATATTTTTAGAAAATTTATATTTCACTTGTGCTCAAGTTCGAATAGAAGAATTTCTATAAAGCTCATCTCACCCTCATGTATAGTATACCAGCAGTTTTTCGAAAGCTAGCCAATAGGGTCACAAAGTTTAATAGGTATTATATCTACTTTTGAGATGGTGATTCTATTTGAATGAAGTTGAGTATTAAAAAAAAATTTTTTTTTGCACTTTTTTAATACTTTTTTTTAGCTCTTTTTAGTCTTTTTACAGCAGTTTTTCACTACTTTTTTTTTTTACAGATTTTATAGAACATTTTAACTACTTAAAACTGCAGTTTTTACGAGTTTTAATAATTATTTATACGTTCTCATAAATTTCCAATGTCGAAATTCGGCTAATAATATACTAGCAGTATTTCTTCACATCGGAAGTTAAAAATTCACTTTGAATGTTTCTTATCATTTTCGATTTATTATAATCTTTGTGTGAAATGTATGGTTTGGGAGTTGGAGAAAGGATTTGTTTTGAATTTCATTTCTAAAGCAATGTAGAATTTACTTTATTTCTAAAACATGAAAGTCAGGGAAAATTGTTTCTACAAGTGTTCGCTATTGTGNCGGGTCTACAAGTGTTCGCTATTGTGAACCAATACACCCAGTCTGAAATTAATTTATCCTATAGAAGGTACTTTTGAATCCCATGCTCTTTGCTAAAGAAAGCCTCNTGTTTCTACAAGTGTTCGCTATTGTGAACCAATATACACCCAGTCTGAAATTAATTTATCCTATAGAAGGTACTTTTGAATCCCATGCTCTTTGCTAAAGAAAGCCTGTAATTTCGGACAACTGAACTCCTAAACAAAAATGTTACGATTTCAGAAAGGTCGTATTGATTAATTTAAATCTCATTTGATTGACCCTAACAATAGAAAATTTATGTAGTGGTTATGTAGTAGTTTAATTATGCCAACCTTCACCATGTGTACATATTTTGCTTTCTCCACATCTTTCTTAACTTCTAAATAACTCTGGAGCAAAAAAAAAAATGTTTATTTTTTTTCATTATATTTCAGTGACCTACAATGCAAATTTTATTCAATTTGATTGCTCCATATGCTGATATTCACCAAAACTTTATTGACTTTATTAATTATAGACGGTCTGTATACTTAAATTTATTGTTGAGTACACTGTATCTGATTTCATTCCATCAATTACTCTCCAATAGTACCAGTAACTATAAATCAAAGAATCGATCTACAGTGGTTTTAAAATTGATAAAAATATGATAAAATTTATAATACATTGTTAAACCTATTGGCAAAATCTTTTTATAATTTCTCTAGTCTTTTTAAAAATTAAATTCTTTACCCTTTCCAACTGCCTTATAAATATAGTCGAAAATCAATAAATTTTCTATAAGGTAGTGAAAAGTTTTTTCTTTATTTTTTTTTTGTATTCACAAGTGTTTCTCTTTTATCTAATAAGCTTATTAGGCTCTATGTTGTTGATCTAATTTTTAAAATCTAGTTACTCAGATTTCTACTTTTTTGTACAAAAATTATTCTTCATTTCTGATTAGTTACTACCTTTTATAATTTTATAAGAGGTGCCAATTTAATAAAAAATCATAATATCTACATGTTCGTAAGTTTCAAATTAAGTTTTAAAAATATGTACTAATAATTTACAATTGAATTCGTAAAATCTGATATACTTTTAGATGAAACAGAATTACTACCGCGAAGACATGAATAAACCTTATAATTAATTCCGTTTAAAAAAATTTTTTAATTAACTTTTTCCCGAGACTATATAGTACAGTGCGACAACAAATCTTAAAGACTATGAAAAAAGACTTTTTTGGTCCCATTCTTTTGATGGCGAAAACAATATCTTTATAATTGATGGTGAAATAACATTTTGACTGGAATTTTTTTGGTGAAAGTATTAGAAAGACCATCCAAAAGAAGTGGAACAAAGTAAAAAAAAAATATCAAGCCTATCCGATCACTAAAACAAAAGTTATGACGTTTTAAAATTAAAATTTTTTGATGTTCTTTTGAGACGATGTAGTCACAGTTGCAGAATCGCAACCATTTCGCAACTAGGTTGCGGCAGGTTGCGAGTTGCGGTTGCGGAGTTGCGGAGCAGAAAAACGAAAATTGCGAATGCGGANGGAACAAAGTAAAAAAAAAATATCAAGCCTATCCGATCACTAAAACAAAAGTTATGACGTTTTAAAATTAAAACTTTTTGATGTTCTTTTGAGACGATGTAGTACTAACTATAAGAAATCAGCGTTTCGAAAGAACACCCAAAAATTTCAATTTTTAAAAATCCATAACTTCCGATACATTGATAGTAGTAGAGACTTGATTTTTTTAATTTCATATCCCACTTTTCACTTGTATTTCTAAAACTGTATAATGTTTTCCCACAAAGAATTAAAACTAAGAACTTTCCATGTGAAAAAAAAATTACTTTCTTTCTCTAGGAAAAGTTCATTAACCAATAATAGTAGTCTCTTCCCTATGAAACATAATTTATGGTCGGACTGTACTAAAAGATTCTCTGAAATTGGTAGTATTTATACTATATTTAGTCAATATGTAATCTCAAAAAAAAAAATCTTTTTTACTATCCTACGAATTCCAATAGTAGTGAAGTGATATAAATAAAGTTTCCACTAAAACAGTAACTTGTTCTAAAGTGGTGTAGAAATGGATTCTGAGTGTCAATGCCGGTAACCAGAGTAGAGATACAAGGATTAAAGTTATTTTGGAGTCGACGCAGAATTTGAGCGTACCCTTTCTCTCAGATTACATTCACCCTTTCCATCCTGTGGCTCTTAAGGGAGAAAGCCAAAAAGAGCCAATAGAAACCAAAAAAAAAAACTCCAATGTTCTCCTTCCTTGAACTAAGGAAGCATCAGGTCAGATCTTCACCAGAATTCACAAGGACCAGGTTTCTTCTAGATCTTCTCAAACTCTCAAAATATTAAACCCATTCAGTCAAAAAATTACAATTTTTAGTTTTTTTTTCTTTTCTCATAAACTTATCAACTAGGTTCTAACAAATGGTATTTGGAACATCTTAGTAGATACAGAAGAAGAGAAAGGTAAGAAGAGAAAAAAACCGGAAAGGAGAGAAAGTGAGAGAGTAATGGTATAACTCAGTCCTATAAATCTTTGTGTAAAAGCAGAGTGTTGTTAATTAGAGTAACCAAAAGTGTCAAGCCCTCTACCACTCTCTAGTGTCCGTAGAAATTAAAACAATTAGACCTCACTACTCCCCGACAGAGGTTTATCCCTTAATTTATACTCCTAAAGTGTATAAAATGACAAAAACAGGAGTCTGGAATTGATATTGTAGGTTGTGCAAAGTGGTGTCAGAGACAACTGGTGAAGAAGACAGAGTACACTCTGTCCCCTCCTCTCTGTCAGCAATAACTAACCTTAGATCCTTACTTGTTTTTTTTTTGTTGGGAGGATTGTTGTGGAAAAAAAAAAGACATATCATTTGAGAAATAAAAAAAAAAAGAGACGGAAGATTGAAAGTGAAAGTTAGGAAGTGAAAGTGGGTTTCATCCGATCAGGACGCTCAGTGTACATTTTTTTTTCTTCTTCTGTCTTTTAGAACTATGCCTCACCACCCAAAAACTTTCTTCTGACTTTTTTTTTTTTTNCTTGTTTTTTTTTTGTTGGGAGGATTGTTGTGGAAAAAAAAAAGACATATCATTTGAGAAATAAAAAAAAAAAAAAGAGACGGAAGATTGAAAGTGAAAGTTAGGAAGTGAAAGTGGGTTTCATCCGATCAGGACGCTCAGTGTACATTTTTTNAAAAAAAAAAAGAGACGGAAGATTGAAAGTGAAAGTTAGGAAGTGAAAGTGGGTTTCATCCGATCAGGACGCTCAGTGTACATTTTTTTTTCTTCTTCTGTCTTTTAGAACTATGCCTCACCACCCAAAAACTTTCTTCTGACTTTTTTTTTTTTTCGATATCCTAGCAAATTATTACTATTATTATTATTATCAGTCTCATCATCATGGCCATGTACTACTATGCCAGAAAACTCCAAAAGACACGGAAACTAAAGGTACGTACATACAATCAAAACTTTACCTACTTTATCATATCATTTTTATATTCAACGACTTTAGTATCTTCTTTTTATTACTTACGGCTTTATGATGAAGATTTACAATTACGACTAATGGACTACCTCGACGAAGACTTTTTTTTTTTTGGGAAAAAAGTTAGCTTTTTATCAAAATAGCCATAGAAAATTCTACTTACATAGCCTTCTTTTTTTACTTTATCTATAGTTGAACCAATCCTACCATTTTCTATTTCTTCTAACTGGATTTCCACTCTGTTCTATTCAGAGAAAGTAAAAAGAGAAAGCTTTTGTCTTGAGTCTTTTAGATGAGTAATAAGAGTAAGCTTATATTCTATTATTGTGTTTTAAATCTAATACAGTAAAACTCGGCTAGAGTTACTAAGAATTATATATTTATTACCTTTTACTTATTTTAGTAGTAGTAACAAGGTATTGTAATCGTTTTGTACGTCTGTCTGTTTCTGTCTGTCCGTATGCATTATCCAAAATTACAGTACTATTCATAAAAAATGAGTGGTTTAAAAAAAATTTTTTGTAACATCATGAGTTTTAATATGCTCATTTTATAGTTCACGTCCTCCTAGCATCTTTTAGAGCAAATGCAGTATGAATTGCAGTATTTAAACAACCAATTTTATTATTTTTTTTTTCATAACAACAATCGGAATTATTAACAAAAATTATTAAATCACTCTGTATTTGTACTGGAGAACAACACTAGGAGGACGTGAACTATAAAACGAGTTTAAGGGTTAGTTTACGAGTGACTCTACCATGGTTACGATATATGATTACGATTATGATTAGAAATGGTCTCTTTTTGCTAAGTTGAGGTTATTATAATACATCTAGTTGAGTTTTGTAGGTAGTTAAAAGGTGGTTGAGGAGCTAGGTCATGATGTAGTGAAATATTGAGTTTAATAAACCTAAAAATTACCCTCAATACGCTTGGGAGATTGTTATCAGAATCATACAAGCATCGCTTATAGTAAACATCATTAAAAATGGACAAAAAAATTTAGTCTATATTTATAAATTTATTATAAGTAAAATGGACTGTAGTTGGAAGAAATGGATGTAGTAAAATCTTTTAGACTTTCTATTCATGTTCCTATTCATAATTTATTTAGTCATGTCGTAAATGTAATAATAAGTTGTCTGAAAGCTTTTGTCATCCAAAGAGACTGATGAGAGAGGAAGTGGACTAATTGTATTTAGGAAATGGAAAGAATGAATTGAGTAGCATACATTTGTTATCCCTAAGCATCTTTCCTAGTTCTCATCACTATGGTAACTCCAACATTAGTCAAAAAGATTCCTAGAAAAGCATTANTAGTCATGTCGTAAATGTAATAATAAGTTGTCTGAAAGCTTTTGTCATCCAAAGAGACTGATGAGAGAGGAAGGGGACTAATTGTATTTAGGAAATGGAAAGAATGAATTGAGTAGCATACATTTGTTAAGCCTAAGCATCTTTCCTAGTTCTCATCACTATGGTAACTCCAACATTAGTCAAAAAGATTCCTAGAAAAGCATTANCCTAAGCATCTTTCCTAGTTCTCATCACTATGGTAACTCCAACATTAGTCAAAAAGATTCCTAGAAAAGCATTATTCTTATATTCTTTGGATGAAAACCAGAAAATGGTGGCGAGGCAGGGTGCCGTTTGCATTACTACATGATGCAAACTAATACTTTATCCGACTGCTTTGAATCTCACAGTTTTCTCTTATCGGGATGGGTGGAGTAGTAAGAAGAAATTTATTATGATTCTAAGCAGTCTTTGTGCGTGGTTTTTGCGTGTGCAATATCTTCAAGACATGAGATTATGCTCATTCCCTCCCATGCAGGAATCTGTCCATGTCAGGCAAAAAAATTTTGAATAAATTTTTTTTTTTGGATTAGGTGAGTGTCACATGAGAATTGGAGAATCACCTGACTAGAACCGCGTCCTCTCCTTTTGGATTTTGATATGATGGAGGAGAAGGTTATCTAACAAAACCAAGGTCGTTTGGAAGAGAAAGAATAGAGAATCGAAAGTTATAGAAAAAGATAGTGAAAAGAAGAAAAAAAGTTATAAAGAAAATTCGGAATTCTTTCCTCACATCTTTGAGATTTACTTCATTCCTTTAGCTCTTTAAGAGAGTTTTTGACACTAAAGAGAAAATGTCCACATAAACGTTTTTTATTCTCGACTATGGAGTCAACATCTGCTTTACGACTATTGCTCTCTACTCTTTTTTTTTTGACTAGTACTTGTCTTTAAGAGAAAAAAAAAACTTTTAGGTTATGTGTACACACATTAGACAAGAGAGAGTTACCAAGGATTCTGAGTAAACGCCACGGGATAGACTATTATCGTATTCTTTATATCTACTTTCATCTATTATTTATCACAAGACAAGATGACCTTTACCACTAAGTCTCTAATAACTATAGATCGACCCTTCATAACAGAAAATAGGACTATATTTAGAACGGGATAATTTTTCTTCTCAAAAAGTCTACACTAACTTGAAGCAATTTTGATTTTTCTCACCGAAAAAAAAAAACTTAAAAAACAAATTGTCTTCGTTTGGTTGGAGGGGGAAATAATCAGTTGCGCACTAATCACTCCCGATGGACATATAGCAGCATCATCATCATCACTTATGTCGAACCTACTCGTTACTCATGTCAATTTTATAGACAATGTATACTAACTGGTTATATGATAGATGATAGAACAAATTCGGATCGTTTATTTGAACTGTTACAGACGGATGGACAGACAAAAAAAGTAATTGTATAACCCTCTTTAGCTTTTCTGTCCGCGGTTAATTTATGTACCTATTTCACAGCCTGATTAAACTATACCTTATAAAAAACATGTTACAAATTTAGTTACTCATGTGAAATTAGGTATAGAAATACTCTCAGAAACGTAAATTATTGCCGAAAAGTATACGTTATTAACACGGTACTGATGGTGTCTTAAACCAAACTTAAGTATTTCTAAAGTTAACCCTTGAGTCTTAATATAATGAAACCAATGAAGATAAAAATTGTAACATGATCTCTTAAAATCAAACAAAACCTTTCTCTACACATGGATAATAAATTTTACTTTTATATTTTTTCCAAAAAGTTTTNTCTTAAAATCAAACAAAACCTTTCTCTACACATGGATAATAAATTTTACTTTTATATTTTTTCCAAAAAGTTTCTGATCTCTGGTTGACTAAAACTCATGTTTCTTTATAGTTCACACGACCTCATATTTCCATTAAGAACTAAATCTGTCTTGTTGTCTCTTCTTTTGTTAGAAGTGACGGAGAGAGAGAGAGAGAGGGAGAGAAAGAGANTCTTAAAATCAAACAAAACCTTTCTCTACACATGGATAATAAATTTTACTTTTATATTTTTTCCAAAAAGTTTTTGATCTCTGGTTGACTAAAACTCATGTTTCTTTATAGTTCACACGACCTCATATTTCCATTAGGAACTAAATCTGTCTTGTTGTCTCTTCTTTTGTTAGAAGTGACGGAGAGAGAGAGAGAGAGGGAGAGAAAGAGAGTAAAATTCTATCCAATCAGAGTGCTCCTTGAGTTTCTATTGAAATACTGGTTGGTATATAAGAATCTTTTTATAATACTTGTGAGAAAGAAGAGATTCCTAAACCTAAATTTAGTCGATGGTTCTTTGAAACCCATAAACCTTGTTTCATTTTATTATTCAGTTGGGTTGGAGAGAGTGATGACAAAAGGGCGTCTTTGGAGTGTGGTATTGTGTGGAGTGCAAATGAGAATTTTAGAGTAGAGAAAATCTAAATTCGATGAGGAAATGTGTCTCATGAGGAATAAAAAAAAAAGAGAAAGCTCCTCAATGGGAGTCTTAAGATGACATAAGTAGTTACTCTATCTCACTTTACGAGCTATGCATAAATACAGAAGTGGAGCTAAGCGTAAAGTTAGTAGAGAAGAAAAAAAAATAGTAAGAGACAGAAAAATGTGTGTATGGAGAGAGAGAGAAAGTTTCCGTTATTCATGATAGAATGGGAGTAATTTGAGAAAAAGATTCATGGACAATTTAACTTTCTCCGGTGCCTATGGCTCTGACATAAAATTTGATTTCACTTTTTCCCATACTCTTCTTCCTTTTAAGAAAACTCAAAACTTGGAAATTAATTTATCCATGTCTGTTGGAAGAAAAGTCTTCTTAGTGTAGCGTGAAACCCAGCCTTCACTTCAAAACTACCTTCAGTCTCACGCTACGCCCCGTTTAACACTAAAAATAAACCTACAGGCGGCAAAATTGAAAGGTTTAATGAAATTGAACTCTTAAGTTTTGTATACAGGCTACACGAACACTTTTTATAATATAAACCTATACAGAGTGAGAAAGTAGTTGACACAAGTTTTATACAGGGTGTTCTAAGTTTTTTTTTTGGGGTACTGACCAAAAAAAAAAGTTTTTTTTAAAGTGTTTTAGTTTTTAAAAGTGTCTTTAGGTAATAAGGTGGAGTCCCACATATACGAGCATCATGCAGCTTATTTAAGGCTTTTTGATGCTTTTGAGATCCCACTTATGCATCAAGCATTAAGCAACAAGATTAATCATTTTTTGAAAAAATGTAAACAACTTTTCAGTTCAGGCATAAATCTGTCTGAGTTTTGACCCGCTTTGGTTAGTTTTTGACCCGTGTATTCAAAAATAGAGCCGCGCGTCTTGTTTTTTTTAAGCAGGGCCTGAAAAAGTAGAAAAACGTTTTGTGCCTCTACTGAGCACCTTTCTGGTCTAAAATGTTACTTCAGGAAATTTTCTACTCGGGAAAAAGTCACGAGAAGGAAATTGCTTGATTTAATCATATTTAAGCGTGTAGAAAATTCTAGAGTAAGTCCTAAACCTTATAAGACCAGTATCAAAACTTATATTTTATTTTTTTGTTTTTAATTTTTTAATTTTAGACACCACCACCACAGATATCAACAACATTAACCAATGGATGTAGCTCAAATGGATACAACCAAGGTCCAATTATTGGACCAACCACAACCCAAGTCTCAAGTTCTAGTACTTCCTCCAGTTCAAATTTAGAACAACAACTACAACTACCGTCTACCTCGAGGGTACAACTCAATTCATCAACTGTGAGTAACCTCTTTGAGATTTGTTTACTATTAACTGACTTGTGGTCTAGCCTTAATGTGATTGAATTTGAATTGTTAATTTACTTTTTTTGGGTTTTTTTTTTGAGAATTTACGACAACTCTTTGTCTCCATATAACTTGTGTTGTTTCTCTGCCAAAAATTTAAGTTACTTGAGTTCTGATATAATAATTCTCTAAAAAATGGCCTTGGGTCTTTTCGTGGGAATAACAAAACACGGTTTAGTTGACTAGGGCTTTAGGTTGTAAAAAGTAAATATTATTGAACTTTTGAATTACAAACTTAACAGGAAATAGAAAGATTTGTGAAAATTCAGAACAAAGTCTTCCTTCTTACTCTGTATTTTTTCCACCTTGAACGAGAAGTATGGTACAAAAACGTAAAAAAAAAAAAAAAAGTTGTAAATTATGCAGTTAAGAGACATCGGTTAAGAAAAACTGATGAAAGAATGAATCGATTGATATAGAACACGCTGTATTAATAATAATTTAAACAAGAAAAAAAATTTTGTTTTAAGAAATTTGAGGTGTGGCAATAAATTATATCGGGGTTGGAGTAGTTTTAAAGCTCAACCAAAGAAAATTGGAAAATAGAGCGAAACAGGGTAGGTAATTTAGTTGAAAGTCTATAAATTTATGGTGGTAGTCTAAAATGAATTTGACATTATAAAATAAGTTGATTGATTAGTTTACTAAACTCTTCGACATATCAAACACTCTACTGAATACTAATTCAATTACAATTTTCAAAAATTAGTTCTCCTTACCATGCACCATTTCCTTTTATAATGTATTCAATTATTATTTTTAACTTTCTAATTAAACTTTGTAATACGAAACTTAACAAAAAAAAAGTTTTCAACTTGAGGGAAAAAAAGTCTTCAGTTTATTATTAACTCTTCTAGATGACTCATTATTTTTAGGATACCGTTTTAAGATATCAAATTTGAAAAGTTTCGTTAGAGTTAGTATGAATGTGGCTTTAGATTAGAAAGTACAACACGAGCTTTAGATATTAGGAATATAATTTATTCCAAAGGGAAGAAAGAGTTGTGTAAGGGGATGATTAATTGAGTATTTAGTTGAAATGCGTATTTTGTTAATGTGGGTGTGTTTGTTTAGACGGAAGGTGAAATGGCAACAGGATCAATTGATGGTCTAATTCGTCATTTGGTACCTGCAGAGTCCCACTACCCAGATCGAGCTTTCACTTTTGCTTTTCTTCTTGCCTCGAGACTACACGTTCCACCACATGAGGTTCTCAACCGTGTCTTCACTCTTGCCTTTGCAACATCACCACCACATTTTTACCAATATGTGAGTCACAAACCACTTTTTACAATTTTCATTTCTCTTTCACACCAAATTTTTACTTTTTAACCCTTCACAGTCATCCTCCTTCAATTTTTTTTTTTATTTTTTTTTTACTTTCTCATGTTAAAAACCAAAAAAATTAAAAAAAAATTATAATAGTGCTCCTAAATAAACAGGCCAGACAAAATGAATAAGCACCAATCAAATCAACGACACTTTTATGTGCCATAATATCGGCGCCATTTTCACTTCGTAGTTTGTTATAGTACAAGCCACATGTTACACCAAACGAAAAGTTTTTTTTTCTCTTTTTTTAAATGTGTTAAAAGAATGGTCTGAAGAAAAAAATACTAATTTTTTTTTTCCTTTGGCTGATGTGCCACGCCCAAATATGTAAAACTTTTTAAGCAGCTAATTACATGTGTTGTAGATCTCTGTGTGGCATACCAAGTGAAACTAACCATTGTACTTTCTTATTCTGTGAAAGAGTTCAAGTTCATTGAAATAACCAATGAGAAGTCATTTCATTTCTCTTTTATATGGAGGTTGGTGTGGCATAGTAGAAGAAAAAATAACGCAAAAAGTGTATTTTATTTTCACTGTGTGAAGATTACGTTTTTGAATGTTTTAGTTAGTAAAATTGAAGATACAAAAAAAAAATTTTTTTTTGTGGCCCATGGTGTGCCGGGGGCTTTAGTTTAAATAAATTTGTTTTTCTCTCAGCTTTTTGTGTATTGCGTCTAATCTTGCGTTCAATTATACTAAAAATAAGTACCACGACATATGTCGTGATCGCAAGTATTGAAAAACACATCGGCCACATATTTTTTAAACTCTTCATTCTTCNTTGCGTCTAATCTTGCGTTCAATTATACTAAAAATAAGTACCACGACATATGTCGTGATCGCAAGTATTGAAAAACACATCGGCCACATATTTTTTAAACTCTTCATTCTTCGTTTTATTCATACCCATTCGTAAAAGCTATATTATACTCTCATGCCAAAAATGAAAAAAAAAAANTTCATTCTTCGTTTTATTCATACCCATTCGTAAAAGCTATATTATACTCTCATGCCAAAAATGAAAAAAAAAAAATCTTTTCAACTTTTGTTGTAATGAGAAATGATCTTGTTACAATACAAAAAAAAAGTTGAAAGANAAAAAAAAAAATCTTTTCAACTTTTGTTGTAATGAGAAATGATCTTGTTACAATACAAAAAAAAAGTTGAAAGAACTTTTTCGTTTTTAGTGAAGACATGCACATGGACCGAACATTAACCTTATTTCTTTTGAACTTGGTTTCATTTTTACCCTCTTTTTATATTCGATTTGACAATTTACAGTGTCAAATTTCGATCTGGTTGACACGTGGTTGAGTAGTCTATCGATCACTGGACGAATTTGATCGATGACGTCAACATACATTTGGTAGTATTGAGTGTAAAATAATAGCCTAAACAAAATATCGTCTAAAATGTACGTAATTAAAAAAGCATTCGTCGAAAGTGCTGCAAAATGCTGAAACAAAGTAGTTCCTTTCGTAGTGTTATGTCCAAATAAAATTTTTTTAAATGAAAAAGTTGTCCAGGTTGTGATGGAGTACAGGCTCAATGAATTTTACTACTTTTAGTCTCCAAAAACAAACACTTACAGAACTACACAGTAGCCAGAAGAGCTTAATTGCCAAAACTTTCTTCTCCACAAAGTATATCTAAACACGCCGACAAAACTTAACTTAAACATTTTATTTGTTTAAAAATTAGAAATACATTACCTGAAATTAATAACGATATTCTCATATTGACTTTCAAAATTTTGGTCTCTTTAGTCACAACTAACAACTATACAATGTGGTTCAAAAAGGTTGGAAATTTTCATTGGATAAGGTTGTTTTTTAGCATCTTTTTTTCCGTCAAAGTCAGATTCGTCACTTGATTTATATGAAGTTGAACGTTTAGAACAATAAGTAAGAATTTTCGTTTGCCAACCTTTTTCAGCCGCAGTATACACAGNATTTTCGTTTGCCAACCTTTTTCAGCCGCAGTATACACAGCGTTATTCAAAAGAAGAATATTTAAAAATGTAAGAGTGACGACTTGAAATATGAAATATTGAGTTTTTTTTTGTACTGCCACCAAGTACAATATTCTGAGTTTTACATATTATCTGTAGTCTGTATTAAAGAGATAAAAAAAAATTCACAAAAAATATTTGCTTTGATTTTATATCTCCAAATACCTCCTATCCCGCTCTATTACAAGCGACAACATAAATTGGGAGGAGCTACGGTAAAAGTAGAAAAATAGGGACCAAAAAAAAAGATTAATAACCCTGTATGTATTTAGAAGAGTACAAAAAAAGATAACGTTAACTAAGATTTTCTTAAAAAATATTTCTGAATAATTGGTTGCTGTTGGTAACATGAATGTAATATGTATGATATTACTTGGATAACTTATACGTAATGACCAATGTACACTAATGTTTACTTTTTTCCTATTAGAGCTGAAATTTAATTAATTTCTAGCTTAAGTGCTATAGAATCTGGTTCACAGATTCAATGTTTTTACCGACTCTTTTCTAAAGGCTTGGAGTCATTCTTGAACAAGTATTGATTCTCTTATGCCTGATCCAAACTTGCCTTTCTCCTATTGTGCTCTTAGGGAAAATACGGTGCGATTAGAAACTTTGAACAATACAATCACTTTTTACCATAACAACTCTATTCACAATTTACTGAATATTTAGAATAATACTGGATTTTCCCTAGAGCACGATGAGAGAAAGGCAAGTTTGGATCAGGCATTACTCTTTCACATCTTTCTAGAAATTCGTAAAGTTTTTCTCTCCAACTTTTTCTTTTATTCTCTTCTTTTCTCTTGGACGAATAGGAGTGAAAGCTAAGAAATTAGAGACAGACAAGGGTTTGATATAGGAGAAAGACAAGGTGTAAGATCGAGACTTTCATCATCATCATTTCCCATCGTTATCCTAGTCACCTGAATCCAATGTCACATGACACGTCACGTCCTTAATGATCAAAACCTCCTTGGTTACATGAAAAAAAAACATAAGTTGTAAAAAAAATGGTTCAAAATGAACTCACCTTTTTTTTTAAGTTGAAATGTAATGATCCAATAAACTGTTGACAAGGAAGTATTGCGAAAATGAATGGGGGAAAAAATGCTCAGGCGGACAGACGGACAAAAAAAAATTATGAAACCTTCTTCAGTTTGACTATCTGTGGGTACCAAAGAACGCGTCTGGCATTATTATTTCTAACTTTTCTAACATNCACCTGAATCCAATGTCACATGACACGTCACGTCCTTAATGATCAAAACCTCCTTGGTTACATGAAAAAAAAAACATAAGTTGTAAAAAAAAAATGGTTCAAAATGAACTCACCTTTTTTTTAAGTTGAAATGTAATGATCCAATAAACTGTTGACAAGGAAGTATTGAGAAAATGAATGGGGGAAAAAATGCTCAGGCGGACAGACGGACAAAAAAAAATTATGTAACCTTCTTCAGTTTGACTATCTGTGGGTACCAAAGAACGCGTCTGGCATTATTATTTCTAACTTTTCTAACATNAACCTTCTTCAGTTTGACTATCTGTGGGTACCAAAGAACGCGTCTGGCATTATTATTTCTAACTTTTCTAACATTGTTTTTCTAATGAGAAATAAAAATGTTGAGAAAAGAAAAAAGAAAAAGTGTATAGTTACATAGTGTGAATTTCTAAAATGAGAGAGAAGAATCCTTTCTCTTCACTTCACCACGTTTCATTTACTTTCTCTCTTTTAATCTAAATGAAAAAAAAAATTGACTTTTGCTTCTCTGTTCATTGGAGTGGTGAGGGTTTCTTTTCAATGTCTAATTTGTAGGCTCTCACTCCTCCAGCTCACCGGGTTCTTTTAATTATAATGTACTTAGTTGAAGGCTATTATTTAGAAATTAGATAAAAGGATGCCCTACTCTGTCGGCCTTTTTCTTCTCTCCTAATGTAATTTTCTTCACTTTCTCCACCTTTTTAGAAAGTTGAAAGAGAGNTCTGTCGGCCTTTTTCTTCTCTCCTAATGTAATTTTCTTCACTTTCTCCACCTTTTTAGAAAGTTGAAAGAGAGATACAGACAGTTTCAAATCTGATTCATCTGTTGGGAGAGTGGACTCAACTTTTCCCCTATGACTTCAGAGACGAACGAATGATGGCTCATGTTAGAGCTATCACAGAGAGAAGTGTTCAAGTGGATTCTGATTCCGTAAGATCTAATTAATTTAACTTTACTTTTGTGAATTTACATTATTATTTATGTTCACTTCGTGATATTAGAAATTTTAGTTTTTTTTTTTGCTTTTGCTTTTGGTTTTGTTGTTTTTCTTGCTCCATTTTTTAATTATTAGAAGTACGCTCTAATATTCAGAGAGCTGAAATAATAATAAAAGTGAAGTCAAGTTTATTTTACAGTGTTGGACACATTTATAGACGAACGAGTAACTAATACTTTTGGTTTGTGCTTTAGCTCTTCTGGAGAAAGTCCTCAGCTAAAATTATATCAAGATTTTTCTTTTCTGAGAATTTTTTTTTTTCGGTCCAAATGATATTTTTATACACCCCTGGTCAGAATTATAAAACATAAGGAAGTTACTTTTGATCATATCTGTTTTACAAGAGAAACTCCTTGTTTTATTATTATTATGTACAATAAACTTTGTTAAGGAAATTTTTTCCCGGTCGTAAATTTTTTAATAAAATACATTGAAAAGTATGATAACACGAGTAAAAAATCAGGTCTCTAGGATCAAAGAGTCAAAAGTTATGATTTATTGAAAATATAATTTTTTGAACGTAATTTTGAGACGACCTGTAGTGTCTCAGAATTATGTTTGAAAACACTTGATTTTCAATAAATCATAATTTTTGACTCTTTGATCCTGGAGACCTGATTTTTTTTCTCTTCGTGTTTCCAGGCTTTTAGATGTTCTTTCATAAAATAACATCATTTCACCCAAAAACAATTTACTTAACATCGTAAGTTAGACATAAGTATTTATAAAACAGGGACTTTCTCCTACAGAGAACTTTGGTAGAGGTGAGCCGCCACTTTGAGGTAAAGACACGGATTGTCACAACAAAATATGGTCTCTGGTGGGGTATGATCCTACGTCATAGTTAACCAGACCTAACGCACTACCAATTGTGCTACAGAGCCTAGTTTTGCAATCCTATCTTCAATCTCAATACAACTCCAAAACTCACATTTGCTTTCCATTAGTATCGGCCATTTTCTCCTTCATAGCTATTTATTGCAAGGTAAGCTCTGTACTCATAAATTTATACAGTAGAGGAAATTGAGTCTTATGCTAAGATCCCTACAGAATATGGTCCAAAACTAACTTATCCCTGTTTTATAATATTTTCCAACACTGTAGGGAAGAGCATTCAGTAGTAGAGAGGCGGAATTTTTAAATCAAGTCACTGGAATCAAATGGTCAAAAGTTATATGATTTATTGAAAAACAAGTGTTTTCAAACATAATTCTGAGACGCCTATCGTTTACACCCGTGTCTCAGAAGTTCGAAAACACTTGATTTTCAATAACTCATAACTTTTGCCTTGTCTAAATTTCAGTGACTTAGAGATTTAAAAAAACCGCCTCTCTACTTTTCAATGTTATTTTAAATGAAAATATCATTCGGACAGAAGAAGTTTTTTCTAGAGATGAAAAAACTGGACATAGTTTCAGCTGATGATTTTCTCCAACAAAAAGTCATGAGCCAATGTAGCTTCTCGCTCATCTATGAATCTCTCCAGCACTGTATGTCATAAAATGGCAAATTAAAAGTGAATATGCTCCGGGAGACAAGTGTAACAAAAAAAAAAGTTACAAGAGTGAGAAGATTACAATTGTTGATCTGTTTGGAAGGAATTAATTATGGTGAGAATCTAATTAACTTTTTTGTCTATAGGCAGGAAAAAATCTTGAAACCCTGTTGATTAGTTTTAAGTTTGTCGTCAAACTTTTTAACCCTTGGTTATCTGAGGATACAGTGGAAGGTATTGCCCCGAAGAGCTCAGGGGAATGAAGATAGCTTGGAGAAAGCAATAAACTAAAAAACTCAAACTTTTAGTTTCATTTCATGTAAAGTTTTTATTTTCTCCTGCCCGTATTTTCTTTTTTATTATAGGAGTGGAAGTGAAAGGAAGGCATTTTTTTTTTCAAGCACTCAATCATTACCATCGACAATGGCGTCTGGTGATCTTTTTTCCGTTCTTTGATACTCTATAGAGCCCTCGTTTTCATTATCATTGAAGAGCAGCAGGAGTGTGAGTGATGGAAAAATGTAGAGTTCATATGTCATCTAAAACCGAGTAGAAGATGTACATTATGATTCGATGAACCTAAGATGAATGATTGAAGAATCCAGAGTTACGCTTCCGTTACCTCATTTCAAATAATTGATCTTATCTTTACTCCGTCTCCTCTACTTTTTATACATTATATAAAAACTTCTCACCGAAAATTCCACCCCGGTAAATACGATATGTGAAAATTAATCCCGGGATTTTCAAAATTTAAATTTCCTGGATGTATGTGTATTTATTCACCAAGGAAATGAGAAATGAAAACAAATATTATTATTACAAAACGGTAGGGATTGTTGAGTAAATAGTTGTTTTGTGTAGTTTAAGGAAAGCAACAAGCTTAGAGTAAACAGAGAAAAAGTTGTTTTTAATTTGGAAGGATGGATAATGATGACATAATAACAAAGGCTATTATTTATANCTTCTCACCGAAAATTCCACCCCGGTAAATACGATGTGTGAAAATTAATCCCGGGATTTTCAAAATTTAAATTTCCTGGATGTATGTGTATTTATTCACTAAGGAAATGAGAAATGAAAACAAATATTATTATTACAAAACGGTAGGGATTGTTGAGTAAATAGTTGTTTTGTGTAGTTTAAGGAAAGCAACAAGCTTAGAGTAAACAGAGAAAAAGTTGTTTTTAATTTGGAAGGATGGATAATGATGACATAATAACAAAGGCTATTATTTATATTCAATTTGAGATTTTTATAAGTGAAAACCATGGATTTTGAAAAAGAAAATTGTATAAAAAAAAATTTTTTTTGGATCTAATGGGTTAATTTTGTTGAATTTATATATAATATATACAGTGAAGTATGATAATGTCTGGCAGAGAAAGGAGGGTGGTTCTTTCACTTCGTTGCGGCGCTTANACCATGGATTTTGAAAAAGAAAATTGTATAAAAAAAATTATGTTTTTTTTTTTTTTTTTTTTTGGATCTAATGGGTTAATTTTGTTGAATTTATATAAGCAACACTGCAGCGACGAATAAATCCAATTAACAATAGTAGGATTTTCGAATTAAGACGAAATTCCAAATAGCTAGCTGAAGGCTCGATGGCGGGGATAAAAAATTGGTTGCAAAATTTTTGTGACAAAAATTCGGTGGGGAATTTTTGGCGGCGAAAATTTGCGAAATGAATTTTCGTGTGATGAGTCTTTACAGAAGCTCCTTATACTGACTTTCTCCACATTTTGATACGATTTCCTTCACTTCCTGAACGACGGAAAAACCTTTCACAGCTTCATCACCATTCATCCTAGTACTTTTTATATTATATCAAATTTTCCTGAGCCAGAAAAAGGAAGAAAGTTAATCAAAAATGTATGTATTCAAAATAAGCTATTGAGATCAACTGAGTTGTGAANGCCAGAAAAAGGAAGAAAGTTAATCAAAAATGTATGTATTCAAAATAAGCTATTGAGATCAACTGAGTTGTGAAAAAGGGAACCCTTAGTCAACCATGTGTTCAAGGACGTATTACTCAAGAAAACCGCGGACTTTATAGACATTCAAAGTTTGAATAAGTACATATAGGTCCTAGTTATTAAAACCATTACAGTAAACCTCGAGTAAGTTAAATTTCTAAGAATCACAATATTTGGTTNATAGGTCCTAGTTATTAAAACCATTACAGTAAACCTCGAGTAAGTTAAATTTCTAAGAATCACAATATTTGGTTCGTAGTAACCAAAATTCGGTTTAAGTATAAGCCAAACAAACAACATCACCAATAATTTGTTTGTGTTAGTCGAGGCGAAAATATCTAAAAATATATCATTTATTTTATTCTGTGATCCATTTCAACGTTTGAATAAACAATCGATAATAAAATTATTATTAAAATTCATAAGAAAAAAAATTCAATTTTGTCTCAAAATTCCCCAATTGTTTGGTGTTCGTGTTAACCAAGATAAAAATCATGTGATTTATATACCGGGTGGGACCACGAAAAAACGTTCGTCTAAACTGAAGATTCAGTTTAACAGATTTCGGCTCATACACAAATTATACACAAATTATACGGTTATACATAAATTTCCTAGATATTTCCATGCGCAGACTGGACAATTTGGTTTGTGGTAACCAAAGTCAGCTTACGCAAGATTAACTCTTATATCAGAATCAGAAATCATTATTGATTATAAAAATTTGAAATTTGAATTGAGTCATCAATTATATCAGATTTTAGGCACAATATTATAACTATACAGTATTCAAATAATATAAATATAACTTTACTAGGTTTAATTTTTAAATTAAAAATATACAGAGTGTTTGTAAAAGAAAATACTTTTAACTAAAAGTTTATAGGTTCGATTTGAAGAGTCTGAGTTGGTGTTGGTAATTTACTTAAAAATAAATCCGTCTGAGTCAATTCCAAAATGGTCCTTGAGGATTTGTTTACTTGTCAGATGCCGTTGACAACTTTGTGAAATGGTAAAAGAAACATACAAGATATACTTAGGTTGGATTTTCAGATTCGAGAAGAAGTGTCACATCTGTTGACAACGCTTTTAGCCCGATTGACTGGTTTAGAGCGACATGAGTTCCTAATTCATCGCCTCACCACAGAAACTGCCTTGGATACACCGCTTTCAACAGTAAGTTCAACTTTCTTCATGTATTTTTTTTTTCCAAACATTTCATATAAAACCACAATCCACCTGCCTACACAAACCTACTCTCTCTCTTTCTCTTCTCTCTTTTTCCTATTTCAATTTCACTTTTAGTTCATTAACTCCCATGCGCTTTTCCACTCTAATTATTTCTACCTTCCGTAATAATTGGGTAGTGAAGTGGCTTAGCTCGACCAACGGTTATAAGTCTACTGTACTACCCAATTTTTAATTCCATAGCTTAAATCATAAATACATAAATCCTATTAGCAGAGCATCCTAGTCAACATATTAAATCGTCAGTAGAAATATAGCTTATAGTTAGAAATCTCTACTTCCTTAATAACTCTAATTATTGAAGAATATACCATTGATAGAAAAAAAGCGTATATTTAGGTAGATAGTTAGAGGAAATATACATCCGTTAGATAAATGAGGAGAAAGTGAGCATATTCTAAAAGATAAGAAGACTATGAGTTTGTGTAGTAAAATTTCTCATGTCTATTAGATGTTATGGATATGGAAAATAGTTTCAGAGGTTGGCCTCTATGTAAGGATTAGCATAGGGATTTCCTGGCTTTCCCATGATTAATTTGTTTAGCCTACTTTTTGTGGTTTATCTCCCTCGGCTATTAATTACTCCTCTTTACACATCATTCCTCTCTTTTCATCCGTCTGCTATGACTTTCATAACCTCTCTTTCCAAATTACCTACAACTAAGGTAGAAATTGGATTTTACTTAAAATTTTTCTAAAAATACAACATACAGTTCCTAAAAATTCAATATGTTCACATTTTCTTTAAATTTGAACTGGAGAATTAATACATATCTCATATAACATGTTTCTCACTCTTTATATGTATTATTATTATTATTATTATTATTATTATTATTNAATACATATCTCATATAACATGTTTCTCACTCTTTATATGTATTATTATTATTATTATTATTATTATTATTATTTGAATGACGAATTCCCTCCGTACCAGAAGACCATACAGTCCGAGTAATTTAGTTAGGATAATAGTTTTAGTGTGTGGAGTCTATATATGTTATTTACAAATTATAGCATATAAGATGATATTCTCCTTGTATAGTAGTGATCTTATATCTTAATACATTCCTATTAAGAATACATTTACTAACCATATGTAGAATTTTGCTAAAATATGCAGTAGCTACCAACAAATTTCGTATTATAAAAAGCTCTCCTGTAATCCACAATTGCATAAACTATAAATTACTATATTCATAACTATAAACAATTACTGTAAAGTTCGTAGTAACTAATATATGGCAACCTAACTAACTTGAGGATATAATAACCATAAATCGATGTTTATAAAAATCCTTCATTTATGAAAAAGGCAGTAAGTATATTTTCACAATTGTGAATGTATATAGACCAACAGACATACAGGCAAAGGGTTTACAATACCCTACTACTACTAAAGTAGTCAACTTATATAATAATAAAACGGAAAACGGCTGATAGATTAATATATGAAAAGCTTATACACTCTTATTGTAAAATTTTTAACTAAAGTGCAAGGTATCAAGAAATATGAATCGATTTAGAAATGACAAGAGACGTTCTTAAATTTCAAATACATCGGAGTGAATAATAAGACTATTGTTAAAAGGAATTGAATTCACTTTTCATTTTTTCTTATTGGATTTATATTTTTTCGATTTTCTATTACTTTTTTTTTAAATCGTTTCCACACCTGCTTACTCTATGAAAATGAAGAAAAAAAGTTTGAACTTTTTCCTCTTCCCTTAAGTGATGTGATTTTTCGAAACCATGCCCTTATAGAGTAAATTAATGTAATGTAAGATGCAAAATATGAAGTTATATGACTAGAGGTCGGCAGTTGAACTTTTGATGGGTGAGGAGGGAATTTTGGTTATGAGTTTTGTAGGCTTTATTTAAATTTAAGAAAATGCATCCCTAGCGTGTAATGGTGGGAAGGCGGGTTTTGTGGAATAATAGTAGGTTAAATTAACCCACGTATAACTAGAAGCCAAAATAATTCTATATTCTCGTTATCATTCCCATTAGGCAGAGATAGTTTGGTGAAAAGTTTGTTTCTCTGAATATTATTTCATTAGCTCATCCCTGATGGGGAAATAGTTAAAGACAATGACAATGAGATTAATGATGGGGGATCATAGACTCAGGCAGTTACGTCCGTCTAATAAACTGACAAACTTTTTAAAACTTTCTTCATCTAATTTATTATACTAGCCGTCCATCCTCACTATTTGTCCTAACCACATCGTCCTTGCTCAGCAGTTGACCCATCTCGAGCTAGAACGTCTTGCCATCATCGGGCCTGAGGAGTTTGTTCATGTAAGTTTGACATTCATTCAATTTNATCTCGAGCTAGAACGTCTTGCCATCATCGGGCCTGAGGAGTTTGTTCATGTAAGTTTGACATTCATTCAATTTCTTTTTTACTAGAAGTAATAATTAATACAGGGTGGTTAATCTTTTTTACACAAATTGTTGTTTGTATTTACATTTTTTTTTAAGATTGCTTCCTCATAGTCTATACAAATAAATATTTTGAGATTTCAAGTCAAGTTTGCAAAAAATTTGAATTGATTTTGACGTGTTCTTTATTAATAAAAAAATTGCTTTGTGATGAAAACAAAGTCGCTTATTCAAAGTTGCTAAAAGGAATTATGCATACAATAAGCTTTTTACTTTAATTTATCATGGCAATAATGGTTAGCTTCCTTTCTCCAATTTATGGATATGATTTTTTTTAGTTGGACAAACGTACTTCTGTAATCGACAGTTGCAAATCTTGTGGCTACGACATGAGGATCCAAACGTTTGGTTATACTTGTGTATACGGTTACCCAAAGTTTTTATACCCACTGTCATAGCCTTTTGATTTTAACATAGTAGGGGTCTACCCGATGTACGTTCACACTTGCACATTTGCACACTTTCGCAGAAGTGTGAAGGAAAAGTACGAAACTCCTCCTCGGAAAGTATGGACAACCAACGGGTGAACTCCAAAAAACCAGGTCTCACCCGAAAAAATTGTTCACTTGTGTACTTTCCGAGTTTCACAGATTTCCAAACAAAATTGTGAAAACACGCCCCAAAATTCAAAACCCATGAATTACATGACACAAAAGCTCAAAGTGTAAAAGTGTGAAAACGAGCAGGAGATTTCTTTCACACATTAAAAAACAAATAAGAAAATCAGAATCGGACTGGTCTCACCCGCTTTGGTTTCAGACTCATGCGTACTAGAAATGTTTTCTGTGAAATTATTTGAAGTGTAAAAGTGCGAAAGTTCCACTCGCTTCATGTTCAAACTAATGCGTACTTCAACAGAAAAAGTGTGAAGAAAAGTCATCTGTGCAAGTGTGACGCCATCGGGTAGACCGCTAGTGGTCTGCCAGTTTCAGACTTTTCATTGATTAAGTTTGGAAAAGTAAGTACAATCCTTGAGCTAATTCAGCAATAAAAAATTTTTCATTTGACAAATCTTATACAGGGTATGGCTGAAGTAAGCAGACAATGGAGAAAGTATAGCTGAACAAACACATACTAAAAAAAAGCGTCTATACTCATCCCCTATCCCATTCCTGCACTTCCATTGTCTGCTTACTTCTGCCACACCCTGTACTTTGTAAAATTACCGATTGAAAATCATGCAGCTATGATAAGGGAGTAAAAAAGTTTGAATAACCCTGTATAAGAGACGAGGCGAGATGGAAGAGATATTTTTGAAAGCTTTTGAATGGCGCCTTTTCCGTTTCAACCTCGATTTCCTAACTGGCATCAATATATAATGGGGGGAGGGGGGTTTTCGCAAGTGGAAAAACAGAGCTGTAAAAAGTTTATNAAGAGATAATTTTGAAAGCTTTTGAATGGCGCCTTTTCCGTTTCAACCTCGATTTCCTAACTGGCATCAATATAGAATGGGGGGGAGGGGGGTTTTCGCAAGTGGAAAAACAGAGCTGTAAAAAGTTTATATGTATTATATTCCAATTTTAGTGAAAAACCGCTTTTCAATCAGCTCACTCTACTATTGAATTTTTTGTACTGGAATGATATCGGATTACGTTTTATTAACCACGAGGAGATTAGCAGAGAGGGGTTTATGGTATTACTTTGTCTCTCTGTCTGTCTGGTTCCAATATTCTAATTTGACGTACTTTGCTGCAGTTGACTGTGACTCTGGCTAAGTAGCTGTACTTGGATTTACATGTCGATCTGCTTGTCTACTTGTCTAGATCTACTTGTCTACACGTAGGTCAAGCATTCTCAACGTAACTCTAAGTAGCTAGATGAATCATTTACGTGTGTTTACATATGCCTTTCATATGGCTGAACGTAGCTACTTCGTTCAAGTAGCTCTAATGCTACAAATACATCATGAACCTTTTTGTGCAAGATTTGATGAAATATTTGAGTAGAAAGGATGAGTGTGTCCATTATTCTGGTAAGTTTTTGCTGAAAAATTTCATAATCCTTGTTCAAAATTGGAATCGGATGTAATTTTGTACTTCCGTCTAACATGGGTGGATTTTGAGTTATCATGTTGATGCTAATACACAATGCGAATGTAAAGAGAACTAATACCAAAGCGAGTGCGTTATAAAAACAAAAATTTTAAGAGAAATTGCAGTTCCGCTAAACACTTCATCAAATTTTGTGCAAGAAGTTGCATGATGTAATTAAGGCATAATAGTGTCAAACATAGCCCCAAGCCTTATTTATATTGTTTTTCTATATTTATCTGAACGTAAGTTCAGCGTGTCTCCAAGTGCTTCTATACAATTTTACTTATTTCTGTGTAAATCAACGTGTCACTACGTAGATCTACTTTTTGCTACATAACAATTTGTATTTCTAGGCGTTCCTCTATGTCACTACCTAACCATACATCTTTCTAGTTTGCTTGAAGTACTTTTAGCTCTAATTCTCTGTCTCTGCGTGTTTATAAGTAAGTCTAATTGCTTGACTTGATTCTGTATATTTGTACATGTCTTCTCGTAGCTTTTTGTGTCTTCTCATCTCCAATTAGAATTATGTTTCGATGTTCGTTTGGTTCAACGTAGCGCTACTTGTCTATGTACAGCTCTACGTGTCTCCGTAAAGCGCATCTTGTCTATCTGTGTCTTCAATGTCTGTAGGTTGTGAGAATTTGAGGATATCCCTTCTACTGTTACTCATTATAATGAGACATTGGCCGTCTTGCTTGGCAATAAATGACTAGTAGAAAGGAAAAAAAAACCTTTGTTAATGGAAAACATAGAGGTTAGTTTCCGAGTAGTATAAGACTGACCAGATTGTTCACATTGACTGTCTAGCTCACGGTGCTATTAGATTTTGATATGGGTTGACGTGGGATCATAGGCCGCCACGACTAAATTTTTGTGACAATCGTTTCAATCTCAAAGTGGCTGGACAGGCCCACCGAAAGGTAGTTCAAAGCTGCTCGTAAATACACGGTAACTACGAGTTACTACATAATTTTTACTGCTAAACCATACTGGGTCTTGCTAAATTTGGCCACTGAAGACCTCTCCTTCATCAGAAAAGCAATCTGCTTCTCTGAAGAGTGAAACCATAAATATCCTGATACATATTGGAAAGAAGCCGAGCTACTGCGTCTTATTTTCCTATGAAACTTTAATCAATTTTAAAGAACCCATAAATTCTATCAGACTTTATCCAATAAGTCTATTCTAGTTTAAAAGATTTCCACAGTTTCTCATCAGCATGCAAATGTTTTCTTGCTAACTTTCCTAATAAAATCAGATATACAGTTTGGTGAAATATTATAGCCGCGCTTTGCTTTCGTTGAAAAATGGAGTTTTTAACAATTTAAGTTTAAATCGCTTAAACAAGGTAGCATATCATGTCTAATGTCAAATATTCAATTTTAAACCTAGACTCCCTTGCTTGGTTGAGTTAGCGAGTTTAATGGATTTTGTGGTGGGAGAAAGTTGGTGAACAGAATTGAGCGGATGCATTGAGTGAAAGTTAGGTTTGGAATGATTTGAAAAATGGAAATATACAATCTAGATTGACGGGAAAATGCTAATTTAGATGCGGCATCTTCAATTAAACATTTTTTATGATATTAAAATTAAAATTAATAAAATAAAATTTTATGATATTAAAATTAAAATTAATAAAATTAAATCTTCTGAGAATTATTCGGCGAATATTGCCAAATTTTAATGTAAATATGTATTTACATCATAATTAGTCGAAATTGAGAAAACAAAAATTGCTCAATTGACGAAAATAAGGATTTTATAGGTGTATGCGTGATGTGCAGCCAAAAATTTTCACCAACTTTCTCCCACCACAAAATCCATTGACAACTCAACCAAACAAGGGCGTCTAGGTTTAAAATTGAATATTTTTGATATTATTTATGATATATTATTTTGTTTAGGCAAATTCAACTTAAACAAATTGTTACAAACTTTTGTCACAAATTGTCCATTTTTTAACAAAACCAAAGCGCGGCCATAATATTTCACCAAACTGTATCAAAAATCCTTTCAAAATTGTATAAATTCTTGTAAAGAAACACAAAGTGATTGGCATATGGAACTTTATACTTTTAATGATTTAATGAAATTAGCAAAAGTGAACTAATGAATGATGCTAAAATTATAAAGTTGGTGCACTTAACCAACTAAATACAAATCTTTTCAATTCTGCACATGCCAACTTCTACAGCACGTCATATTATAAGATACCGGGAAAGATACTTTGCTGGAGAAAGTAGGTGCCTTATAATTTTGTGTCAATNTTTAATGAAATTAGCAAAAGTGAACTAATGAATGATGCTAAAATTATAAAGTTGGTGCACTTAACCAACTAAATTCAAATCTTTTCAATTCTGCACATGCCAACTTCTACAGCACGTCATATTATAAGATACCGGGAAGCGCTTTGCTGGAGAAAGTAGGTGCCTTATAATTTTGTGTCAATTCAGCATTTTAAACTAAATTTTTTTCAAAAAAAGTGTTAACAGTTTTAGATAAAGCATTAAAAAGTGAAATATAACTTTGAAAAAATCAAGCCTATACGATCACTAGAACAGAAGTTATAATTACTTGAAGATTGAATGCCTTTGTCAGACTATATACAGAGTGTACAAGTATTTTAGTAACTTTTTTTCCTTTCACTGTACCTTCGTCCTGCTAATGATCTGTCTTAAATATGAACAAACTATGAGAAGCGCGAAATAAAATAAATTCAAAATTTTGAATTGAGTTGACCCATCTCACTAAAATGCAACAACCTGCAATCCTTTAGCAAGGGCAACGGACCCACCCATTTTCTTCCAGTAAGTAAATATTCAAAGCAATCCAATAAATATTATTGAGTTGCTTAAATAATAATAATATTATTACTGAATAAATAAATAATTGTTATAAATTATCAACTTATGGAAACATAGGGGTTGAGAATTCGATAAGGGTAAGTTAGAATTAAATAAATTTATTAACACTTATTCAAATTTCTCTCAAGTTAAGAGAAATCTCTATAGATTAGTTTTGATAGTAAATTATTGGCAATCAATACATAAATCGGTAATCATTTTGTTGGCCCTCCAACAGAGTACTTTGATCTTTGTCGTAATTTGCTAAATTTTGGTTGTGAAATTCAATAAAAAGCAAAACCTCGAAGAAGCCACGGCATAAGAAATTGGTCAAAAGAAAAAGTAGGCTTTTTACAGTTTCCACAATGTATGAGTACCCTGTAATAAAACATTGACGTTCCAAAATAAAATAAAAAAATTTCAATTTTATGAGAATAACTTCTGCTTTAGTGATCCTAGAGACTTGATTTTTTTTACTTGCTATCCTACTTTTGAATGCTTTATCTGAAACTGTCAACAGTTTTTCTCAAAAAATTTACTTCACGGTTGTGATTTGACCTAAATTTATCAGGCACACAGTTTTCTTCAGCAAATGCCATGTGACCAAAGGTAGCTTCTATGTATTTTATAAAATAATGTCAAGGACTATGTAAACTAAAAAAAAAAAANGCCATGTGACCAAAGGTAGCTTCTATGTATTTTATAAAATAATGTCAAGGACTATGTAAACTAAAAAAAAAAAACATAGCTTTGGTTCTCATGCCTGGTATCAATTTACTTTTAGTAATTTTTGCCTGATTTATAAANAAAAAAAAAAACATAGCTTTGGTTCTCATGCCTGGTATCAATTTACTTTTAGTAATTTTTGCCTGATTTATAAAAATTGGAGAAAGTAAAGAAAACGATTTTCGAATCACGCTGTATATTTTAGTTGAACCTCTTATTAGAAAAATAGAAGGATTTATATAAAATTTGAAAAGTTTTGACAAAAAAAAAAGAAAAGAAAGTCAACTCGATTAAAATATTATGTAAATTTTTGAAAAAAGTTGTATAGTTAGTGTAAATTTAAGAGGATGGAGTTAGTATTTTAGTTGTAGTTGGGATAGTCTAATGTCGTCTGGTAATGGTTGGTTGTTGGCTGCCTAAGGATGGTGTTTTCCGTCAGCACCACTGGTGGAAGTAGATGCTCATGTAATTTATGATAGACCCAAATTGTCCTCTTGTCCCACATCCCCAGGATTTATTTCTATAAAACAGGAAGAACAAGGAAGGGAAAGGAGATTCAATTTATTGTTTTACGGTTCACAGGATTTTATAAAAGAAACCACCCTCACGACTCGACTCGCCTATCTCAATCAGACAACTTTTCAACTCGATTCCAATACTCCCAATGCTAAATCTATAAGAGACACTCAACCAACCAAGAAGACGAGGAACCTTCACTCATACCTCTACTGGCACACCAGACTCCGTTTCTTTGTAGCTACGGAAATATGTAAGGTAGGTACAAAACTATCAACTTTTTAGAGATTTACTAAAAAAAGTTGAAAAAAAAAAAAAAAAAAAAAATTTTTTTTATGTGTGTGAAGGAAGCTGTGAAACTGAATAATAGAACAGAAAAGTTGAGTTTTAGATCAATAGAGTTTACTTTACATATCCAAATGAATAAAAAGAGCTATAAGAAGAGGAATAATAGAAAAAATGGTTAAGTACGATTCCATTCAAATACAGTATGACCAACTTTCACTGCTTTCTCTTTCCAATCTCATTTAATCATATGCGGAATGGGATTTTTTTTTAGTATTTTTTTTTCCTNTATGCGGAATGGGATTTTTTTTTAGTATTTTTTTTTCCTTTAGAAATTTAAACATATTTTAGACTTTAGAAGAAAGCTCTACGACAACTTATTCCTTTTTCTTTGCTGCAGATTAGTTTATTGCTCTCACTGGTTACGACTTTAAGGAATCAAATCAGCCCATTTCATATTTAACTAAGAAACCTGTCATACGCAGTGGGTAGGTCGACTATGTATTATGTATAGTGTGAATCAGTAGTGTACTGGAGAAAATGTCAAATTGTTATTTAATGCATAATAAGACACAAAGGATGTGAATGACAATAGAAATCTTATGTTGATAAATTGCAAACTTACTCAAAACTTTCTCGACCCTTGCTCTCGCATATGGTAAAGTATATCATCACAAATAAGCAGATACTTTACAACAAAGTATATGTCCCTTGACACTTATCATTCAAACTTGCTTTTCTTTCTTNTTTAGAAATTTAAACATATTTTAGACTTTAGAAGAAAGCTCTACGACAACTTATTCCTTTTTCTTTGCTGCAGTTTAGTTTATTGCTCTCACTGGTTACGACTTTAAGGAATCAAATCAGCCCATTTCATATTTAACTAGAAACCTGTCATACGCAGTGGGTAGGTCGACTATGTATTATGTATAGTGTGAATCAGTAGTGTGCTGGAGAAAATGTCAAATTGTTATTTAATGCATAATAAGACACAAAGGATGTGAATGACAATAGAAATCTTATGTTGATAAATTGTAAACTTACTCAAAACTTTCTCGACCCTTGCTCTCGCATATGGTAAAGTATATCATCACAAATAAGCAGATACTTTACAACAAAGTATATGTCCCTTGACACTTATCATTCAAACTTGCTTTTCTTTCTTGATATCGTCATTCCTTAAAATTTTTGCATGCATCAATCAGGTTTATAGTCGAAAAACTATTAATCACCAACAGTAGACGACATTAAGCAATATACTGTTGGTTAGTGTTTCTGTGTTGCCGGGCGAATACAAAATTTCCCCGTTCGTCTGGGCGAAAGGAGGGGAAACAAACTATTTTATAAACTACATAAAATTTGAGAAGAGTCATAGGGATTTATTGGTAAAACCTTTACTATGGTTATCTTGACATAAAATACTCCATAGTTGAATCAATTCTTTAGGTAATAAGCTCAGGAAATTTATTTCAAAGTGCTTGTCAAAGCTTGAAGGAATTTAAATAAAATACCAATTAGCCGTTTTATTATCAAATTTACAGTGTGTCCGTGTGTTTTAGCAACAGGGAAGTATGCTTTAACTCTTTGTCAGAAATCTGCGTTGTGGCTGAAAGCCAATTGGCAAGAAATGAACCAAATTCAAAATCAGACTTTTTTCACATTAGATGAGTGAGGATTAATGATGGTATAACAACGAATCTAAGGTGGGAAAAATCTGAATAGGATGGTTATGTTATCACTTACTTAGCTAAGGAATAGTGGACAAGACTCAAGTCATAAGGTCACAATTTCGTACTTATAGAGATACTTAGAATACCTAACTTTGACCCAAAAGTGAATATTCTTGGTGACCCACTGTATATTTTTTTTTTGTTCCCTAGATTCGTTAAACACTCAATGCATACAAGGAATTCTTATTTCCATTATTCTGATTCCTTATCATTCTCTACACAATATTTTCAAATTAAAAAAAAATTAATTGTACTATCGGGCGATTTGTCGACGATATTTTGGTCACAGAAGCAGCTTATCTTTTACCGAGCTCCAGCTTCACTGATGTACTATATCGTAACTCTTAGTTGATAAATTTACTAAACAATGGGCCAATTCCCGCAATTGTATAGAACGCTTCATAGTACTGTAGGACTATGAAACTATGAGATTAATACAACTATGAAACGTGACTCATTTTGGAGGTCTCTGATTGGTTGAAAAAACTATGAGGCTCCCACTAGTTCTAATCTACTCAGAGGCATGTATGAATGTCATAGTCCCTCAATTCAATCCTCTCCACTCAAACTCAAGAGAAACAAATTCTGTTTGAGAGGAGTTGTGGGGATGGGAACACATTTTCTCAACTCTGTAGTGACTTTATGAACACAGGCTAGTTGTCCCCTTGATAATCTACCTTACACATTTCGGTGAGGAATAGACAGCTGTTAATTCTAGCATANGTGACTTTATGAACACAGGCTAGTTGTCCCCTTGATAATCTACCTTACACATTTCGGTGAGGAATAGACAGCTGTTAATTCTAGCACAACTTTTCTATCATTTTCGTTCCCGTAAATTTTCTAAAATCTCAAAGTACTATGAGTCTTAATACTATCAGGCGCTCTATACAATTACGGGAATTGGCCCAATAACTTATCAACTATCATCATTGTGTACAATTTGTCACAAAAATTCCATTGCCTATTGATTTTCGAGTTCAAATTTATGAAATCTTGTAACAAAAATTACAAACAATCCTAATTGTTGAAAGTTAACTTCGTAAGTTAAAATAAAAATATTGAGTATAGAATGAAAACAAGGAATTAGCATAATATGAATAAGCATTTCTTCTGATTAAATAAATTTTCAATTTTGTAAATCACTTACCAAGTTAAACATCTAAATTGTGACGGAAAGCAGGTTGACACAAATGGTTTTCCGTCACAACATAAATTTTTGTAGTGGGTCGAAAGCATTCTTTCATCGTAACTAAAATATTACAGACAGCCTGTAATAAGAATTCGGTAGGAAAATGATCACAGAACACCACTGAATCAATTTCCACAAAAATATTTAGAACAAAATGACTTTTGTTCAATTCGTTCCAATACGGCCAGCTTGGGCTTTATTTCACACTGGCAGAATTGGGGGAACCAATTATACCAGAGTGGTTCGACTCTGTTGAAGGAGGAGGATCTATCTAGTACAGTTTGTTGCAAGAGGTTAAGCACAATGAATATTTGCAACTTTANGGTTCGACTCTGTTGAAGGAGGAGGATCTATCTAGTACAGTTTGTTGCAAGAGGTTAAGCACAATGAATATTTGGAACTTTAAATAAAAAATAAAAAATAAAACGACTCAATTTTATAAAAACTTTTCTTTAACTTATTTAGTAAAAAATTACTAAGTCTCATTATTCGAAAGTGGCTCGTGTTATACATAGAATAACAGCCTAAGAAAAAAATTTGTATGGTGAAAGTTGTTTCAGATGGTTAAGCGCACAGATAATTCTCGCGCGTAAAGCTTTCAATTGCTATGTTTTATTCATATGAAGTAATTCACTTGAACTCCTTTTGGTAAAATAAATAGCTAGACCATTTCATTCATCAACTTATACCAGTGTTTCCAGCATAGAAATTTCAACTTTCTCCCATTCTGCTTTCACCACATTTTTTTTTGCTCCTCTATGCAGTAAAACTGTCTTCTGCCTAAATAAAACAGTCGAGAATGGATTCCCATAGGTTTCAATAAGAATAAGGTCTGGCGAGTAGTCAGAGACTTTACCATTTTTACGGTATTTTTTTTTTGAAAAGTTTCTAAAAACTATTTTTTAGTAATTGTAATTGTTAAAAATTGTATTTAGTATGGGATATTAGTAGTTTGTAAAGGAAATTGTAGCTGTTGGGGTTGAAATGTTTGATTTTACGATTAGGTCTGTAAGATTTGAAGATGAGAGAGCAAGGGAATGAGGGAGAAGGTATCAATTCTGATAAATTGTAGTTGAAGACGTCTATGGAATGGTTAAAGAGGAAAAGAGGATAGTGGTGTGGAGAAAGCGGAAGAGTGAAAGTAGTGAACCGTACAAGTCCATCCCAATAGAATGATAAAATGGGATCGTTTGGAGGAGAAAGCATATCTACAACTTCGACTACTTTTATGACTCACCCGACTCTGTCCTGCTACATAGACTTTCCTATCCTAACTTCCTTTTTCCGTTTTTCCCCACTTTTTATGGCTCAAATCAATTACTTGTAGAGCAAGAGACTACATTTCACCTTCTCTTTCTATTACTCAAATATTGAGATATACTCAACTTATAGTTAGCTAGAGTTCTTCTATAATTGTCTCATATCAACTCACCGGAATATCGGATCACCACAAATTTACCTCTTTTCTTTCTCTTTCAGATCCCAAAGAAGAAAGTGAGAGTTAGTGTAATTGAGTACTGGATAGAGACAGCCAGAGAGTGTTTTAACATTGGTAATTTTAATTCACTAATGGCCATCATCATGGCTTTCAATATGTCTCCTGTGGAACGCCTCAAGAAAACAGTTGAGTACAAGAAAACTTACAACATTTCTCTTAACTCTCAACTTTCTTATTTTAGAAAGTCTTATACAACAAAATCATTCCCAATTTCTCTTCCCTTCATTAATGTATCCCCTGGCAAAATATTACCATCATTAGTAAATTTTTTGTATGTCTTATTTTACACCAATCACAATTTTATACAGGATGTTCAAATAAGGAGGTGAAAATCCGAGCTTTTTTTAGAAACTTACAAACTTGACTTTTTCTATACTTTTTAATTTAAGAAAATTTAACTANATTTTTTGTATGTCTTATTTTACACCAATCACAATTTTATACAGGATGTTCAAATAAGGAGGTGAAAATCCGAGTTTTTTTTAGAAACTTACAAACTTGACTTTTTCTATACTTTTTAATTTAAGAAACTTTAACTAATATACTTTTGTTGTAACGGTTTTCAATAACTTGAGCAGTTCATAAAGTGTGAAAAAGTGTGACATAGAATTAATTTATGATTTTCTACAAAATCATTTCTCAAAAATTTTGCCTTTTTATTTGAACACACTGTATAAGCTCAAGCTGTATGAAATTTTACTAGAAAAGTTTCGGCGATAGACATAGGGACAATAGTAGTGAGTCAAAATGGATCAATAATGTTCAGTTTTTGGTATAACGTTGTATAAATTTATAAAACAGTGAGAAGTTACAATTTTTGGCTCATGTTACAACACTAGGTGGAGAAAATACTTGTTTAATAATAACTTCCAAATTTATGTTTTCAAAAAAAATTTTTTCACTCCAAATAATATTTTTTATAAAAATTATAATATATTGAAAAGTAGAGAGAGATTTGTAAAAAATACCATGTCATTTGAATCAAGGAGAGACAAGAGTTATGATTTATTGAAAAGCAAGCATTTCGAACCTAATTATGAAACTTCCCACATTTTTACTGTAAAACGTCTCAAAACTAAAGACAAGTTCACAAAAAAAAAAAAAAAAATTTACTAGAAATTTATTCCGAAAAATTTGATTTTCAATAAATCACCACCCTTAACATTTTTATCGTGGTGACCTGCAGAATATAAAATCTCTATTTTTCAATGTTCTTTCATGAAAAAAAAAAGACATTTGTAGAAGAAAAAAAATACCTGCTGCGAAAAAAAAATTGGACATATAGTTATAAAACATGACTTTCTCTAGTAAAGGGCATAAGCAAAAAGTATAACTTTCTAGCTGTTTCAAAAATTCTGCCAACTTTGTATTTTGTGTTATATTGAAGAAAAATATGATGAATATCCTAGATATAATGTTACATATTAATATAAATGTAGAAATTTCAATTTAAGAAAAAACTAGTAGAACGTGCCCGTCGAAGAACGGCATAAATCTATTAGCCTTTATTTTTGACACAAATCAAATTAAGTTTTTAGGTTCTTAGGTTCTTAGGTTGTGATAGTAAAATAAGATATTATCAAATGCAGTAAAGATAGTAAAATTTATATCTGTAGTCTTGAACGATTGAGCGCGTTAATTTGGATTAGGATTAATAAATATAATTTCTGCCAGGCAATAGTGAAATATACTATAATTTCCATTTAGTCAACAAACTTTCTCTCTCTGAAATTCACTACCAAAAACCATTTTCATTTTCTCTATAATTTAATTATACCTTTGTAGTCTTAAGGTCTTAAACTTCCATGGAGCACTCATGGCCTAATGGTTATTTGAGATCTGTTTTCTAATCAAAATTCTTGCCTAACTTTGTTAACTCTCTTTCAGTGGAACAAAGTAAACAAGACTCAGTTGCAGTTTCTTAACGAACAAATGAATCCGTCCAATAATTACTCGAATTATAGACTTATGCTACAGGTAAGTTTACAAAATTATTTTTTACTAATTTTCTACCAATTAAAGTAAGATCAATGAATAAAACTGACGTAAAGGACTCATTATATTATAACATTTACTCATACAGTCAAGAATAAGTCGACAGGTAACCCGGCTCCACTACCAATAACGCCAACGCCGTGGTTTATGATTCCCTCTTCATTTCACCAATCCCTACACAAACTTTCTTATGTTTTCTTTTCTTCTTAAATCTTATAAATTTGTTATAGTCATTTCACAAAAATAATCCTATAGTTCCTGATTTTCATGACTCAATCCCAATTGAGGCAGTGATTCCGGTACTTTATCCAGTTGAGTCGACTTTTCTGTAGACTTTTCCTAGACTGTCATAATGTGACAAAATGTTCAGAGTTGCTTTAATTTTGTTTCAAACAAACAAAAATTGAAAGTTTTATTCAACTTGTTCTTATGTAAGCTCCTTCCACTCATCTTAACTTCTTTTTTCAATACCCAATTTCAAAATGTAGTATTTAGAATAGGTTTGGTTTTCAGTATAATAAGTGTTCTCCAAATGAAAATCCAATCTACATTTTGGAATTGAGCATTGAGAAGTGGAAAGTAATGGGAAGGTAATAATACAGTAAAGTTCGGTTATAGTGAATCTATAGGGACCGGCAACATTGTTCAGTATAGCCGGAGTTCATTATATTCGTATAGTGAACGGACACTTCAATTTAATAATTGTTCATTATATCCAAATATTTCACTATAAATTCAGCTGAGCCGATTTAGAAAAGCACTGAATAATGGGGATTTGCTTGAGACCATTTGATGAGAACAGAATCCAACTTTGGATAGTTACATCGGCGTTGGCGTTTTATATTCTAAGAATTTGATATTTGAATTTTAGCTAATTGCTTAAATGTAACCTAATTATATTTCAACACTTTTATTATTAACTTACACCACAAAATCTTTGGAAGTCTTCTTCAATTTTAGATTTTGATTTCAAAATAAGAGAAATTGTAGAGTTTCCAATCTTATATTTCTCACATAACGTTTGGCGAGGTGTGTTGGAAGACAAGTGCAGCAATGATATCGAATTTATCGTTTAAGGACAACGCAGTGCGCTTTTGGCCTGACTTTGACATTGTGAATTAGTAATTTACTTAATAAACTAAAACTCACTTATAGGTCAACATGCAAGTCCGGTGCATAGATGGGCAGGCATAAAAGTATAAGGAACAGTAGTAGCAAATGGTCTCAGAACGGAATTCAGACATTTTTCACTGTAACCGGACAAAATTACTCTCGGGACCGGTAGGTTTGGTTTACTAAGGCCGGAAGTTCAGTATAGCCGATTTCATTATAGCCGGACTACTTAACACATAATCTCCCATTTGCTTGGCAGGGACCGGACAGTGTGGTTTGCTATAGCCGGAGTTCTATTATAGCCGGGGTCACTATAGCCGAACTTTACTGTAATACATAAGATGGAAAAGTTTAAAAATTCGAAAACACCAAGTTTTACTACTAAAGGTTGATATTTAAAAAAAAAATTTTTTTTTCACCCTTTCACCGTACTTTCACCGAAAATAGTTCAAGGTATTCATTAAATACCAACACCACTCTTTTTTCTCAGTTTCATTTAATCTTTATACTAGTTCCTAAGTTCAACTATTTTATTTTGAGCACTCGAATAACCTCACTTTGATTTCGTCGCTCAAACCATGGAAGTCAAACAAAAAAAAATTTTTTTTTCTATCCATTCTTGATAATGGAGTGAAAGTGGAGTGAGAGGAGTCGTGTGTGGCTCAAGTAGTAAAAATTCAAAGGAAATGTCATAATTCATAAGGGGTTGTCATAATCTCTCATTGCAGAGTCTGGTTCCTTGGAGTGTTCCTGGGGCATCAGAAGAAAGACAAAGGATTCTCATTCCTTTCTTGTCCCTTCTGGTGAAAGACTTATGCTTTCTCTCACAAGAATCTGCCTCTAAGTAAGTCTCCATTTCCTTAGAACTTTTACCTAAAAACTTAATACTTCCCACTCACAACCCACCTCCAGAATCCCGAATTTAATTATTTCATTACAGATTAGCCAATGGACAAATAAATTTTGAAAAGTTTTGGCAGTTGGCCAAACAGGTAACAAAATTTATGACTTGGCAACAAGTCCAATGCTCCTTTCCAAAAGTTCAATCTGTCATTGGTTGCCTTCAGATGCCATCCGTCCTCATGGAGAGAGGTAAGAACCATTAAGCTAATTACTTTTACCAAAACTCATCTACTCATGTCAGAGACAGTATTCCCTCCAGGCAAATAAAAGGCAAGAGACTTCAGACTCAATTCTAACACTAACAGAATTCAATTCTTTAGTAGAAATAATTAAAATCTCAACTTAATGTATTTTAACACTCTGTCATGACACAAAATGTTGAAGCTTTTACTTCAAGAGGTTAAATTTTCGAATGACTTCACTAAGCAAAAGAAAGTTATAACCTGCTTTTAAAAAATATTTTACTTTGAATTAAATTAACATAATTGAACGAACTTAAGTAAAATTAAGTGAAGTTTTGATGTTAATTACAGTAGGTATCTTGTCTCTTACATAACAAATGTTAGTCTGGGCGTTTGAATTTCCGCCATTTGCCAAATCCGTAGAAAATTATGTTTAGGTGTAAAGAGTTAGATTATACATTTGAATCTTAATAATGAACACTAGGGTCCAGTGTTATTGCGAAAAAGGGTTCTGTGGGAAGGATTCTGTATCGCTCGGTGGTTAGATGTGAGGAAACTCGTACTCTGACAGTTGCCAAGCGAGGCTTTGATCCCCAGAGACAATCACAAGTATGAGTTAAAACTCTCCTGTGAGACGAGGAGACCCATGGTTCATTGTTACAGTTGAGTGCATAAGTTTCTATACATGGAGAAAGTCTTTAATTAAAACTACATGCAGAAAAAATCGAAGAATTCATACCCATTACCTCGTTCTCTTCACTCATATTACAACCAGAAATTTGCGCGCCAAAAATGCACCGTTTTTTTAACTTGTTTTTTTTTTTACTTATTCATCACATTCATCCTGTTTTTGAAACACATTAAGAATTATCTTTATAATCAATTAATTAGCTTTTGTATTCATTGTCTCATTCAACACTCAAAGTTCGAAAACTTCACCGCATTGATCATCACACCAGTCATAATTGTTTCTAAATATCTTCACGGTAGGGTAAACAAAGAGTACCCCATTTTTCAAACTTAAAGAAGCTAATGAAAGAAGTAGAATGTTAAGGGAGGAATTTTGTAGCAGGTTATTCTAATGCATCTATTATAATCCTTAGGTTCAAAAATCAGCTGTACAGTACACTGTGTACTCTTATTTTAAATACTATCGTTAAATCCAACCACAAGTGGTGCGAATGATTCGAGAATTTTAGTAGTACTAAATACTTAATCATGAATCATACATTATACCAAAAAGTGTTCATTTTTGTAGACAAACATAAAACGAACTGTTGCTGTTTCGGTTTATAATTGTTTTAAAATTTCACAGAAACCTGATTACCGACCTTATGAGTAGAAAAATGTTATCGCAAAAATAAAAGAATATGGAATACCTTTTGTTTTATTTGCAGATTATTCTGTTTAAATTTAGTTCCTATTGCACACATAAAAATCATCCACATCAATCCTCNAAGTGTTCATTTTTGTAGACAAACATAAAACGAACTGTTGCTGTTTCGGTTTATAATTGTTTTAAAATTTCACGGAAACCTGATTACCGACCTTATGAGTAGAAAAATGTTATCGCAAAAATAAAAGAATATGGAATACCTATTGTTTTATTTGCAGATTATTCTGTTTAAATTTAGTTCCTATTGCACACATAAAAATCATCCACATCAATCCTCTTTACCCTAATTCTTCCATCCTTTTCTAATAATCTAAACTCAAATTTAAATCTAAACTAAGATTAATCACAAACATTTTAATTTTAATTTTAATTATAATTTTTGATACACATTCCAGTTTGAAAACCTAATTCATTATAATGTTAATTTTAATTTTAATTTTAATTAAAAAACTTTTAATTATGGAAAAACTTAGCTGATACATCGGGGAATGTAATAACCTAGCACAGTAGGTGTAATTAGGGTATTCCTTCGAATAAATTGAATTGAATTGAATTGAATATCACATTTGTAAGTTGCAGTGCAAGCGTCTTATATCCTTACACAAAATTTATATAAAGCCACACATTTGGGATGTGAAGATTCCTCTCATGTATAGAAACTTATGCCTCTTACTGTAGAAATACACCGGCTACTCTACTTTTTGTCTACAAAAAGTTATTATAACTTTGTACATCTGAATCATTTTACTAAAGTTTCTTTGTGAATTGATGTTGTTAACTTTTGCATTACAGGTTTAGCTTTGTCGTCATTTGATTGTGAAAGTGCAATTACTTTTGATGAAAAAGAGCACTTAAAGAGTCTCCAGGAAAGTGAGGCAGAAGTAAACCTACCTAATGGTATTTCATCAGAGAATTTACATTCAAGTAGCACTTCAACATCAACTAAATAAACACCACAACAATTCGTCACGATGGATCCCATAACGTCCAACATATTTCGGCAGTTACATAATAGAAGAAAGTGAAAGATTGACTGTGAAGTGAACCTAGCTATGATAAATGAGGATATTTTGACACTGAAAGTGCCTTTACTTGTATCAATCACTCCAACTTGTTGCAAATTGCGATTCATAAATTTTATAAGTAATTTTCCAAAAATTACTCGATATAGCATATTTTTATTAAACTTTCATGTGGCAATAATGATAATATGAGTAAAAAATTGTTTTTTGTAGATGAAATTATCTCAAGCAGAATAAACCTATTTAATGTTAATTATCCGCACTTTGATATTTTTTTTCAAATTCCAATTGTCAAGTGGAGTTATAATGAAAAGGAACGTAATAGAGTAGCCGGAAATTGAAAGGAAATTGAAACAAGTGAAAGGAGGTGCGAATGGGAATGAAGGTATTATGAAGTCCTCATCTATTCATTCACACATAGTACTTTCTCTAGTCTATTCCACCAGAGAAAGCAAGTAATTCATTAATAAAACAAAGGCTTCCCATCTTACTTAGAATTAACTCCAGCGTCACGGNATTATGAAGTCCTCATCTATTCATTCACACATAGTACTTTCTCTAGTCTATTTCACCAGAGAAAGCAAGTAATTCATTAATAAAACAAAGGCTTCCCATCTTACTTAGAATTAACTCCAGCGTCACGGTAAGCTCAAATTCACTATGAGACGTTCATTAGCATCAATAGTAGAAATCTGAAGAAATTGAAAGTTGAAATCTGAAAGAAACAAATTATAACTGAAAGTACTATGAAGTTAAATGCATAAAACATTTATGCATTCTGTTTTTCCACTCTACAAACGCAACACTCATATTTCAGATAATCTCTGCGAATTGTTGAATAGTTTACCACAATATGAATAAACATCACTTAAGTTTGTATTTCCTACTACCGTTGGTATCAATTGCAACATTGATGCAAACATGGGTTTATGTTGCATCTCATAGCTAGCTATAGTTTCATATCTGGTTTCGGCATTATGGTAACACTACAGCAGTTACTGCCATTTTATTAAATGACTCCAACAGACGCCTACAGTTTCTATACCACATTTCAACATCAACTTATACGGGAGTCCGCAGAAATAAGTACACATGGGAAAAGTTTTAACTGCAAAAGTCATGTATAAAAAATTAGGGGGTTAAAACTCCCGATCTCACTCCATGCTAACTCACTTCTTCGATGTGTACAACTTATACACGGTGTTCAAAATAAAACGTTACTGAAGAAAGTAGCTTTCACTCAGAAACATTTGAGACATCCTTTTAGCTGGCGCTAAAGTCATAAAAGTGGAGGGAGTGTAGCCAGCATCAGTATTATAAACATACCCAAACAGTTAGGCTCAGGTCTATAAAACTACGACAACGTATCGAAGCCAATTACAATTACTCTCCAAATGTAATCGATTAAACATTACAGTAATTGGTTGCTTGTAATTATAATTGTGTAATTGACAATCACCTAATTACGTAACTGTGTTATTGACAATCACACAATTACGTAATTGTTCAAACTATATATCCATACTTTTTTGATAAACATTCAGGCCGACAGTTTTGCCTGCCCAAGTCGCCGTTAATCTCGGTTGCTCCCTAACTGCCAAAGTGAAGTTATTTGAAAAAAAAATAATTGAAGAAGAAAATTTGTTAATTATTAAATTTATAAATTTAATAAATAAGAATTTAAAGTGATGGAAAGTCTATACGGTTAACCTCACAGATCACAAGGACAACAATGTTTTTGCAAAATCCATCCAGCTCTTGCACGTCTTGTAAGTTCCTTACAACCGAATCAGCATTTTTGTTTTACTGAATATCTAAAATATCTTTCTTAGACGCGAAACTTCATTTCATTGAACCAATGTCATAATCTTATTTTGTAAAAGGTGGAAGTCACTTATTGGTATCTGTATTACACGTACTATTTATATTTTATGTTGGGTTTGTTTAATTTTTTTATAGTTTTTATTTTGTACTTAAATGTAAGACAACTTCACACAACTGCCACAGATAGTGTAATTTGCTGGATTCAATAAATTTTGGTAAAAGTCGGAGAAAATCAGTAACGTTTTATTTTAAACACTCTGTACATACAACATCAACATCAACACAAGCATTTCCATGCGCTACTACACCAACAACCTATGATATTCTACGGAGAGATTACCGTTGCTACGGTTTATTACCAGTAGACTACTTTAGTAGTAGAAGGGTATTGTGACAGACAGACGCATCTGTCTATTTGTCCCCAATGTCTATGATTAGCAGCATAGTTACATAGTTCGGCTCTTTAGAACCAATTAAAATAGTCCTTATAACTTAGTCAAATGCTACAGCAAAAGAACGTATGATTGCTTCAAAAATATATTGGTAACGTAAAGTTAGCTAGTCACCAATCATAATTTTGAGACTTGCAGACGGTACTATCAGCAACCCCTTTTGAACCGTAGTCTACCCGTTTTCTGCTTTCTCTAGAACGGTGTTCAATGAAGTAATCGAAAATGAAGTAGCCGAAATTCTAACTTAGTGCTTAGGTTTTTAGGTTAATTTATTTTCTGCCATTTGCAATGTTTCGGTTACTTCAATTTCGACCACAAATCCTGCTGTTAGTGCTTAGGTTTTAGGTTTTTAGGTTAACTTATTTTCGGCCACTTCAATTTCGGCCATTTTAATGGGAACGCCCTATAACTATGTAGAATTAATTTACACCAACTTTCTTTTCACTGATGTTGCTTTTCCCCTTTCTAGTTCGTCCAGTTATACATCTGTTGAGTCAATATTTAGATTAACTTCAATTTTGTATACATATGCATAGGTCTTGATGCATCCAACTGTATTATAAATTTTGCGTGAGATTTTCTCTCCATTGGTATAGTATTCTCTATAAAACGTTGATCGATGTGTAGCGTAGAGAGAAACTGAGAATGACGGTGTGTTGATAGTATTATTTTTTGTAATCTAGTCACATAATCAGGTCCACCGGTCTGCTTACTTAGCATATTCCGTTTGAAAATGAAAAGTAGCTGGTGGAGGGAATGGAACTCATGTGTTCTTATTTATGAGCATGTTCTCTTACATTTTGTATAAATATTGATGGGGGATTACATAGTCCTGACTCCAAACATTGGGGACGAGAGGTAGACTATCGTTTTGAATGTTGCTAACATAGGAAATCTCATTTTGAATTGAGTCAAGTCAAATGGTTATGATTATTACCAAAGGGAATGGAAAGCTCTTAGGCCTTTCTCTTTCTTTGGGACTTTCTCTTCTCACTTTCTCCGCTCACAATCCTCTAAAACAAGACTCAAATCCCAATTTTCTCAGAAGCTCAGGACAGATTATCCTCTGTTGTCTCCTCACTCCCTTCACCTTTCAAGTCTACAATCAAAAAAAAACCGCCAACCTATTTAAAAGTCAACCTGAATAAAGTATGAAGAAAAGCGCTCAGTCGGTTCCAAAGTTCCTAATAGTTAATTGGTCCCTAGAATCCTACTCAAATATAATCCCATACATTTCCTTGTAAATCTGTGACAACGCCGTATGCTAGTATACGCAGTATATAGTAAGGATTTAGTTATATACAGTAAGGTTTATACTCATGGTTTATCTTATAGCTTATTTTTATTTTACTCTTGTTAAACAAGAAAATTAGCATTTAGGTATAAATTGTCAAATGAGGCTTTATCATATTTGATAACTTATATTTTGTTTGTTGCCGAAATTTTTTATTTACGGTTGTTAAATAAAATGTAGGGTTATCCAAACTCTACTATACACTGTGCCAGCCTTTTGCTGTTAGTGATTTGACAGTTTCATACATTATTTAAAATATTGAACCATTATGGAAAGTAAGAAATTTTGAGTGCAAATTTAATAATTTAATAAATTACTGTTTGAAAATTATGCGGCTAAGCCAAGAAGGTAAAAGAGTTTGGATAATCATATACAAATAGTTAAGGTCATAGTCATGCGCCAATTGCGTTTTGCATGATTTCCATTACTACTGTCCCCTCCAGTACTTCGTCAGCCTTAATCGAGCCGATAACCATGAAATTTTTTTTCGTTGTTTGGAGGTAATTCCTATAGTAACCGCTTCAACTTATTCAATGAGAAATTGGTTATGCCCGCCAAATTCATCCGCCTGAACTCAGCTGTCTCATTATACGTCAAAATTAATTAATAACTTTTTTTAAACTTTGGCAATGAGAGTATCATTTAGATTTTAAACACACATCCTCTCCACATAGTAAATTTTTGGTTGATTAGTTTGCTGTGTGGAGATATAAATGGGAAACTAGTTTATACCCTTTTCGTTTATTGTTTTCGCTTAATGCTTCATTGCTCCGTCCTTTGACCCATGAAAGATAAAAACTTGTAGATAAAGCCGCTATGCGAATTTACTAACCTTAAATTTGCATTTCTTTGGTGCCAAGCTCCATCAAACAATGCTATTTTGCATTGTTTGATGGAGCTTGGCGAAAGAGCAGCTGAATTGTATAAATAGTGGACAGTTAGTGTGGATGGATGTGATGAGGCACCAACAACAGTAATAACTGATGCAACAACGTATGTTTCTACACCTCAAAATTCGTGTGTATGGCCAGTCGTCTTTGCATCTACAGGGACTTTCTTCGGAAGGAAGTATCTAATCGTTTTAGGAAGTGATAGTATTAATATCCGATAGATAGTAAAGATAACGGGTTCACTGATAATTATCATAAATATAGGATATTTACCATTCCTGGTTTTTCAAAAAATTTTAATTTAAAAAAATTCAAAATTGTTTTCAGGTTTCATAGTGGTATACTTTTGGACAAAGTATGGCCGACGTCGTAGAAACCTCCGTCACCATTTGGCGTCTGGTGTAGAGGAATGGATCTCGCTGCTTTGCCGCAGGCATCCACATAATCCGGAATAAGTTAACGCATGCGTGATATATATGATAAAGGCTTTTAAAGTTTGCCATATATTTAAGAACTGAATGAATGAAAAAAATATTCTAATGTAAAATAGTCCGCGGTAGCATTTGGTTTTTTGTTAAAATAGAACGTTACTATAGGAATTACCTCCAAACAACGAAAAAAACTTTCATGGTTATCGGCTCGATTATGGCTGACGAAGTAGTGGAGGCGGAGGGGACAGTAGGTTGCAATTGATAAATCGGTAACTAAAGTCATTGGATAAGGGTATAGTTATTATTTTATACTGCTAATTTAATTCCATTATTTTTTACGTAGATATCAGAGATCGGAACAATTATTACCATTACTTTTAATCAACTTCATCAATGGCAACTTACATATTACGTAATGGTAATTCAATTACATTTGAATTGCTGTAATTTCAATGTAATATACATTACACTTTTTAAATTTTTTAATTGAAGTAATTGAAGCTATTGTCGTGACATTACAATTACACATTAAAAAATTTTTTGTCTATTTTACTATAATTAGCAGATTTTGCTCTGCAATTTCAAATTTTTCTTTAACTTACTTATAAAGAGTGAATCGAAGAGTGAATGACCAGTGTCATTTAAAATTGTAAAACAATATTTACTTTTGTTAGACAATTAACAGTTTCATTTCAATCTCCTAGAGCCTAATGAATTATTAAGTTTTTGTGAACGAATCTTTCTCTTCTCCAACCTAAATGTGTAATTGAAATTATACGAATAGTCGAATTCTAAATTCCTGCTTAGTAAAAAATTCTAGAATGCTTCATGCAATTTGAATATTTAAGGGAGTTTAACATTTTCATCTGTAGTATACTTCAAAATTTTATAATTGGGATCAAAAAACAATCAGTAGAATTATTACAAGCAAAATTTAATTTATTTAAGAACATCAAATTTAAAAAATGGGCTTTTAATTGTAATTGAAACAAAGTAATTGAACATTACTACATTACAGTTACTTGTAATCGATTGCATAATTCAGTAATGGATTATGTTATGACGATAATCGTAATTCTAATTGTAGTTGAACCAAATTTATAACAGTAGTGTGCAATTTGTAATTGAATTACAATTTTGCCACAATTTTCCGAATTTTGCTAATAACTAACTACTATTTACGCGTAAAATGGTAAATACGATAGTAGAAAAACCTCATTTTGTAATGGAATCGTAGTAACTCAGTAACTTCTGAGGATTGGTGCGACCGTCGGATTCTTCATCTTAGCTTCCCAAACCTATTCTCACAGATCTCACCTCACCCCTTTCCAGACTGGTTTTTAGCCCGAGGGAACTTAGTGAATTTGAGAAATAATAGTCATAAGTGTATCCAGACTTTGTATGGTAGGGAATAAGCATTTCAAAAAGCAATAGCTAAAGTACCACATTAAAAAAATTTGAAAAATCTAATACAATTCAAATCTCTCAGTCGAACGTAGTGCAGTTACTTAACTTATCTTACCGTAGTTATAGTTTTAATGCTCCTCATGGAAACAAGGTCTTAGAAATCATACTGCGGAGTATAATTTATTTAAATGAGTTATAGAAAATGTATCTTCAGTGGAAACACTTGTTAATATAAAAATTTTCACTAAAAATTGAATTCATTATACGTTTTAGTTTACTGAAGTACCTAGTTTAGCATTTCTTTTAACAGCGGACGTTGAAACTAGTAAAGGTTTTGAGATTCATAGTCTGTCTGTCTGACCTGAAATTTTGTGTTTGTAAAGACATCTCTGGTATAAGTGTGATTCTATTTTGGTTCCTATACACATTTTGAATTTATATATTACGGGTTAAACTTATGATTTTGGAAGTACTGAACAGAAAATTCCGTAAACATTCAATTTATTGGTTAAACTTAAGATACAGAAACTTCATTCTTAAGTACATTTATTCTTTATCTTTCACTTGAATCAAAATTTAAGTATTTTTATAGAAAATGATAATTTCTTTCTTAAAAATAGTGTGTTCTTCTGCACTTCATTCTGTAACAATGGAATTTCCAGAACCAAAAAATGATTCATCAGAAATCAATTTTTTAATTAAATCCTACAACACCATTTAACCTCAAAAGAAATAGAGATAAATTTTCCTATACTGTTGCCAAACATCAGAAACATTATCAAGAGGATTTTACTTATTAGGTTTTGGGGTTTTACCATGTGTCAAACAAACTGACTTTATTCAGTTATACTATCATCCGGATGTTCCAATTTTGATAAATATGTAGTGATGTGAAAAATTCTGAGCATGTGTGTGTATGAGATGTTCGATTTACAATATCAAGCAGATGCGGATAACTCATTTGTTCCAATAATCCAGACACCTTCATTATGATTTTTCTTGTAATCTGTAGGCTTATATTTTATAAACCTGAATAGATTTTTAGAAACGAGTTCATGGGAATCGATTTAGTTAAAAAAAATTAAAAGAAATCTCTAATTAGAATTTTCCAAAGTACTGGAGTAGCCAAACTTTTGATCCTCAGGGTGAAAAACTAGGATTTTCAAATATCAATTCCACGAATTGTAAGATTTTGCATCGATAAATTGTAACGATAAATAATCTAACGATACTACATCATTTTCCATTATGAAGTATTGAAAAGAATAACAAATAACACCGTAAAATCAAAAGTAAAAAAATTTTTTATTGTTGCGACGACATGAGGATCGAAAATTATGGCTAACCATGTATAATTTTTATATAAAAAAATGTTTCAACTAAGGATATTGTCAACCTGAAATAGAGTAAGTTACACCAATGGATTTTTTACAATTATTATATTACTATCATCATANAAGACATTTAAGTAAAATTCAATCAATAAATCAGTAGCACGGAGAATATGAAGGATTTTTTTACTTATGCAATCTGCGTGTGAAAAAGAAATTGGAAATTCTAATCTGCATGTGTTAGTGTACTAAACTTTTAGGATTATAAAAAATTCCTATGGAATCGCACTGTTCATTACATGTGAATAATTTTTTTCTTCATTCGCCCACTTCACTTTATTTGTTATGTGTGTATACAGCATGTTTACAAAAAACGGATACTAATTTTCTCCGCCTTTCACCAAAAATGGCATAGGGCAGCAGACACACACATGTTGCGTAAGTTGACATACACTATTTTTTGAAATTATTGTAAGAGTTTGTATAGAAGTAAATTTTTTAATTTTTTAATAATTTCCAAATAATGTTAGTGTTTTATAACTGAAGATAGTAGGTGTTGCCAACAAGGCAATTAATTATGAAGAAAAATCTAACAAACTATTAATTCAATAATAAAAAATTTGGCATTAATAATAATAATAATAGTTCTTGTCTAATGTTGGCTGATCAATTTTCTTTGTTTGACTGACACTAGTGTGCCGTTAACATCTATTCATACCTGTAAGCGGCGTCCAACGGAACGAAAAACTTTTTGGCGATAGTCAATTTCAATTTTTTCAAAAGCTTCACAAATATTGTCCCTGGTAAGCTAATGTCTGGAATAAGATCGGAAGATCTGATATATTTCGTTAATCTAAAGGTCCATTTGCGCCACAAGGCAACTCCCGCAAACCCATTTTATAAATGGGCACTATTTCTAATTCTCACTTTGTTTTTATTATTTTTTAAAATACTTTGATAGACCAAAAATAGAGTCCGATTATGGACTCAAAGAGTCAAATTCTCCGGCAAAATTGAGTCATTTGATAGACTGCAAACATTGCAACGATAATTGCCAGTGAGGAATTGTTCTTGAAATCTGGGACTGAAACTAAATTCTGGTTCGACATTTTCCAGACACTTGAAATTTTAACACACTCCATTGCAAAGGGGATGTGTGGAGTCAGAAAATATAATTTAAAAAATTCCAGAATGATGGGGGAAAGGGGCTAGTGTTGAAATTGAAAAAAGGGTTTGTCAACTTTTTCGTTTTTCGACCGACGTCGATTAAGTTTTGTACGAGTGTACCTAATCGTATTTCCCATGTGCCATATTTTAGTTTTTCGAAAATATATTTTTTGAATTTTTATTAAATTTTGAAGAAGGTTATTTCTGAAAAATAAACATTTAGATCATGTTGGGTTTTGCTCTAAACGTGATCGCATGCATTCAGTGCTGCTCCCAAAAGTAGTAGGAATAGATCAATACCCAACATGATCTAATTGTTTATTTTTCAGAAATTATCTTTTTCAAAATTTAATAAAAATTGAAAAAATATATTTCTGGAAAACTAAAAATATGTCACCTGGAGAATGCGATTGCGTACACTCATACAAAATTTAATCGACGTCGGTCGATAAACGAAAAAGTTGACAGNAGTTATACTATCATCCGGATGTTCCAATTTTGATAAATATGTAGTGATGTGAAAAATTCTGAGCATGTGTGTGATGTTCGATTTACAATATCAAGCAGATGCGGATAACTCATTTGTTCCAATAATCCAGACACCTTCATTATGATTTGTNTCCAATAATCCAGACACCTTCATTATGATTTGTCTTGTAATCTGTAGGCTTATATTTTATAAACCTGAATAGATTTTTAGAAACGAGTTCATGGGAATCGATTTAGTTAAAAAAATTAAAAGAAATCTTTAATTAGAATTTTCCAAAGTACTGGAGTAGCCAAACTTTTGATCCTCAGGGTGAAGAACTAGGATTTTCAAATATCAATTCCACGAATTGTAAGATTTTGCATCGATAAATTGTAACGATAAATAATCTANTTCAAATATCAATTCCACGAATTGTAAGATTTTGCATCGATAAATTGTAACGATAAATAATCTAACGATACTAGATCATTTTCCATTATGAAGTATTGAAAAGAATAACAAATAACACCGTAAAATCAAAAGTAAAAAGAAAATTTTATTGTTGCGACGACATGAGGATCGAAAATTATGGCTAACCATGTATAATTTTTATATAAAAAAATGTTTCAACTGAGGATATTGTCAACCTGAAATAGAGTAAGTTACACCAATGGATTTTTTACAATTATTATATTACTATCATCATACAGAGTTAACCTAATTCCTTTATCGAACTTTTCACCAACTTTCTCCAAAATAGCAAAAGCTAGACAACACATAAACAGCAAGAAAACATAAGGTGTAAATTCAGCCAAAGATGTTTCCATTTGAGATCTGAAAATAAGTGTGACATTTTATATGAGCCAACTACAGCATGTTTACAAAAAACGGATACTAATTTTCTCCGCCTTTCACCAAAAATGGCATATGGCAGCAGACACACACATGTTGTGTAAGTTGGCATACACTATTTTTTGAAATTATTGTAAGAGTTTGTATAGAAGTAAATTTTTTAATTTTTTAATAATTTCCAAATAATGTTAGTGTTTTATAACTGAAGATAGTAGGTGTTGCCAACAAGGCAATTAATTATGAAGAAAAATCTAACAAACTATTAATTCAATAATAAAAAATTTGGCAATAANCACTTGCGACCCAACGATCCCAGAGAAAGAAATTGAAGCTACAAAAATTGGTAGTTGCTGGACTAACACGTGAGACTAATTTTGGGCAGAATGACAGGACACTCTTAAAAAAATTTGTGTGAATATTTTAGAAATTCCTGGCGATGATGAGTTTGAAAGTGAAGCGAGTATTCACATCCCCGACAATCTAAACACTCAAGGCACACAAACAGATGGTAACGTAAAATCTTACTTAACAACTTATTCTGTATCAATTCTCAATAATGTATAAAATATTTCATTAACTTATAACTTCATTTTAGAGAGTGGAAATACGAGGGAGGTAGAAGTCATAATTAAGCAGAATACTGAAATTTGTCAGCTAAAGAAACAAGTTTCATCTTTGAAAATGAAACTGCAAGGTTCTAGACGGCTACGAAAAATTAGCAGTGGGAAACTAGTGAAGAATTGTGCAAAATTGCACCAGGTTTTTTCGAATCAGCAAATCAAGAAGATATCTGCTAAACGTGGAAGATGGAAAATGGAAGATATTGTAAAGGATCTTACAATACGAAGCTTCAGCCTAAAGGCGTACGAAACACGTGAAAGTTAAACCTTGTATGGAGAGGGACGGCAATCGTGGAATGGTGCATGGACGAAAAATTTCACGTGCTCTCCAGGAATTCTCATCGAAGTTATCGAAATAATGAAACAGAAACTTATTGGTCGCGATCACTTCTACAAGATTTGTGTATTGATGTTTGATGAGATGAACTTGGATTCACGTTTTATCCGAGATCCCACCTTTGACTTAATCGAGTCTCATTCAAAAGTGCAGGTACAATTTTCAAAAAAAATTAAATGCAAACTGCTTTATGTATAATTTATAAAATCTTTAGGTGGCTCAACTACGAGGTCTTTGTGNAAAAAAATTAAATGCAAACTGCTTTATGTATAATTTATAAAATCTTTAGGTGGCTCAACTACGAGGTCTTTGTGAGTCATGGAAGCAACCAATCTATTTTGACTTTGATAAGAGCATGAAGAAAGAAACGTTGCTTCGTATAATTTCAAGCGTAACGGACGCTGGATATATTATTTGTGCAGTCGTGAGTGACCTTGGAGCAGNCGTATAATTTCAAGCGTAACGGACGCTGGATATATTATTTGTGCAGTCGTGAGTGACCTTGGAGCAGAAAATCGGGGACTGTGGAATGAGTTTAGTATTACTCCACAGAATCATTATATCAAAAATCCGGCTGTTCCAGATCAAACGATATTTATGTTCGCCGACATTCCGCATCAATTCAAAAATATCCGAAATCACCTACTCGATGATGGAGTCGTTTTTAAAAACAAAACGATAATCTCCAGAACTACCTTGGAAAATATGATCTCAAAGGATGGTCATGAACTTAAACTTTGCCCAAAGTTGACCCAGAGGCTCATCGACATTAAAGGACCAGAGACAATGAGAGTTGCACCCGCTATACAACTTTTGTCACATCATTCTTCCATTTTGGCCTTGAAACTTTACCCCGACAAACCTGAAATCTCAAATTTTTTCAAAACATTCAATGACGGATTTGATACTTTCAATTCTAGACGAAAACAAGACAAAAATACATTTTTATCCGCCTACGGTTGTCATTTACCAATACAAGTTACAGCATTAAAAAATCTTAGAGATCTAACTGAGAATATTCGATTCCACACGAAGAAACTGAAAAATCCAAAAATAGCCCTTCTGCCTTGCCAAATTGGGATCCTGGTTTCAATCAACTCACTTTTTGAGTTGTATGATTACCTCAAGAAATGTTTTGGAATATCATACATGTTAACAAGTCGACTTAATCAGGATTCACTAGAAAGCTTCTTTTCCGTGATACGTTCATTTAATGGACTTTATACAAATCCGACACCAGCTGAATTCCGGTATCGGTTACGCCTTGTGTTGTTGGGATGCAGAGTGAGGAAACCTTCAAAAACTAATGTAGAATTTGAACACTCCGACACCGCCTACCTTAGCTCTCAATTAATGTTAAAAAACAAGATTTCCGCTATCCAAACAATCAAAAAACCACAAATTGTCAACAAATACAGAACTCCAGAATTAACTCCAACCGATGAAGACTCTCTCCGCTACTTGGCTGGATATGTGGCTTGGAAATTAAAAAAGTTAGGAAAGGCAAACTATGGACTTCCTACTGGCCAATGTACCCCAAACACTACCGCTCAAGTAGACTCAAATTGGATTGAGCTTCTTTCTCGTGGTGGTTTATTAGTTCCTACTGAACTACTTGTTCAATGCATCAAGCTGTGTGAGTTGGAGTTCAGAAGCTTTGCTGACTATTTTCAAGGTTGTCCTAGAGTTACTTCGATTTTGACTGGAAGGATCACGTCAAAGTACCCAGAATTTGACAAAAGTGTGGTCACAGAGTTCATCAAAACTCGAATTAGAATTAAAATTCGAGCTCTTAATTTTGATCGTACAATTACAAACTATGCAAGAAAAAGAAAGACAAAGGAATTTGTGAAATCAGCTAAAAAGTTAAGATGTCAGACAAATAACTTTGAATAAATAATAAATTGTTACAAAAAAATTCAAGGCAAAATACCATGTTACATGTCTAATTGTGGAGAAGGATAGTCCCGCAGCTGACGTCACAGTGTGATGGTTCACTTTCTCTCAAACTTTTCCTCTTTACTGTCGTACCTTTTATCTTCTACATACCTTGAGTTAAAATTAGCATTTCGTTGANAATTTTAGTGTTTATTAGAAAGAAAATTTCCATAGTATAGTAATATTGAATATCTTGTTCGTAATATACTCAAAGTTTCTGATCGCTTGAGGTATAAATTAACTAAATCAACAACGGCGTCAAATCTACAATATTTTCCGATTCGTCAAGTTACTTTTGTATAAGAAATAACAATCGGTATTTTACTATCTGAGCTCAGTCATAGGAAGTGTGGTGTAAGTGTTAAGGTAAGTGAGTTCTATCGAGTGGTGGTGAGTGCGAAGCTGATAGATGTTATTGAGTTTAGAAAAGTGAAGAATTTTTTTTACATTTTCCAATTCCTGGCTAATGTTTTTTACAGAAAATATTCGTCAGGTTTGTCGAATGAATTCTAAAGACTATAGGGCCACAAATAGACATAAAAGTTTCTACATAACGTTGTACACAGCCTGTGCAGAATTTAAAAACTCGGGACCTAAGTACCCGGGATGTCCCGCAAAAATGTCTCTCGAAAAATTTGTTTCCCTACCTCTATAAAAAGTGTGAATGAGCTAAAAATTCATGAATATCATTTAGTTTTATTCCTTGCGTAAACTTAAAATGGTTTGCATTGCATCTGCAACACTTATGAAATTAAAAACAGACAATTTCCAAGACACATTCCAATGGTGTATTCCTTATGATTTTGTCCACTTTCACTTGGTCTGTAAAGAGCCCGTCAGCTTTCCCCAGTCCTCGGTAGAACCCTATCGTGTACCAGGAACATTTTTGCATACATTTGGTCTTGTATTTAGTCAAGTATGCTTAAGGTCAAGACATTTTCGTGGTAGATAATGTACTCTGCCTTAAGTGTTACAGAGATTTACCAACGAAATATAATTACTATGACTTTGCCATTTTACATTTTTGGCTTAAATCCAATTGGAAATCTTGCGCGAACTATATCTCGTGCAAAATATATTGGTAGAAAACAAAATGAAAATATTAAGGAACTCAAAACCTTAGTGAAAGTTGAATTGGAGAAAGTTATCCCAGAAATTGCCACTTTCACAATATGGTGGAAATTTTCTAACCAATTATTGCTAAGGGATGCTCAGGTAAGTGTTAGGCACCTTTTCCCATCGGAGTCTACCACTTCATTCTACTGCAAAGCAATAAATCTGTCGTGCGCCTAAAGATTTGCACCCGCTTTCTCCAGCCCAAAATTAATTTTTTTGCTCTAATTCCGCCCACTTTAAGAATTAAAATTTGAAACTTTCACCACATTTGCGACACACTTCAAGCATCATTGCTTAGTATACTTAGGTATACCATGGTTTGATTCAAGAATTATTTAAACAAGAAGTCATGAGCCTAAGATCTTGCACTTAACTGTATTTCAAAATAAGGTGCTTTCATATAATCTACTGACAACTCTCTGTTTTTGTTATCTCTGCAAGTTGCTCGACAACTCGCGTCAACTTGGGGTTGCTTGTTTAGTGTTCACACATAACTAGTTGCGTGTTGAGATTTGAGACATATTTTTTATCAAAAGATGTGAGGCAGAAAATAACAAACTATTTTGAACCGTCTGCCCGTTCTAATGTAAACAAGTTTTAAAAAGTTGCTTGACAAAGACGCAGGGACATTTTCTCTCAATTTGCAGCTTGGTCAGACAAAGTTCACAAAAAAAGGNGTGTTGAGATTTGAGACATATTTTTTATCAAAAGATGTGAGGCAGAAAATAACAAACTATTTTGAACCGTCTGCCCGTTCTAATGTAAACAAGTTTTTAAAAGTTGCTTGACAAAGACGCAGGGACATTTTCTCTCAATTTGCAGCTTGGTCAGACAAAGTTCACAAAAAAAAAGTTGTACAGATACATCGAGTTTTTTGTCTGCCAGCAGAAAGTTGTAGGATAGTATAAATCCACAACTTTGACCATCTAGATCGTAAAAGTTGCAAGCAAATTTTGATAAAATTTGCATGAATTTGTAGCAGAACACACAGATACAACTCCCAAAAAAAATTCAAATTTCGAACAGAAACCTGGAAGTTGTCGGTAAGTCTGTGAAAGCCGCATTACGTGCGTTTAATTTTTAATTTTTGATTTCCTCAAGCTCGTTGTAGAGAAAGTGAATTTCATATAGATAAAAGAGTTTAGGAAACCCTGTACATGGGTTTATAAAAGTATCTTCCAGATAGTTGTCTTAAGAATCTATGGACCACTGTATAACTCTACTTTTAAGGGAAAAAAAAAAGTTTAGGGTTTTATCTTGAAATGAAATTCTCTCATCAAGTTATATAATTTTTTTCTTCTAATAGTATAAATTTGGATTGAGAGTATCTCTCTATCCTCTTAAGTTTCCATCGATTGGAGGTCTTTAGAATGGATAGTTGAATAGGAAACTGGACACTACTCCCTCCTCGAAGTCGGAATGAAAGAAAAAGAAGAGAAAATAGATAAGTGGAGAGAAAGTGTAGTAAGAGGGAATGGGAATGGATCTTATTGGTCCATTGGTTGGAGATGGGATGAGTAAGATTGATACTGTATTGGAGAGGAAATGAGAGAGAAAAGAAAATAATTTGAGATAGAAGAAATGGAGAGAATGGGACACTGATTTCTTTCCTTTCTCTCCAAATACACACATTTCTATATTATAGACCCAGACTCTACGGATTGGAGAAAAAGACCTAAATATTATCTTTATCCGCTCCATTATTAACAAATATTACATGGATGAGCATAGGCTAGTAGTGGACAGGAATTGGGATCTAACTACCTAATCAATTCCAATACATTGATAAGTCCTACTATGAACAAAAATATATAAATATTATTCATTTTACACTAACCTATACTCAATTCACCATTCTTGGTTCATCAGAACAATCCTGTTTCTGCAACTCAACAATTTAACAACTAACCTATAGGTTAGTTGTAAAATTGTTGAGTTTCAGAAGATAGATCTTCGAACCTCAACTTAGTACACGTTATTGGTCTTAACTTAGACCAAGCAACCCCACCTAATAATATGATTACCCCTATAGTTATAAGTTATAAACATAGGGTGATGTGATAACAAAAACACAATTATTATTAAATCTTATCTAAAGTTTAAATTACTCCTGGTTATTAAGCTTCATCTATGAGTTTCTTTCGAATGAAATATTTTACTATGACATGACATAAGGATTTAAGCAAATTCATTTTATCAACGAGGTTTACTTTATAGCGTTATGTTTTTAAAAGTAGTTCATTGGTAAGAAATTTATGTTACAAATATTATCCATTTTGTTTTTTTCTATATTTCCTATTGTATCTACAGTAATGATAAAGTGGAACAGAAAAAAATNACAAATATTATCCATTTTGTTTTTTTCTATATTTCCTATTGTATCTACAGTAATGATAAAGTGGAACAGAAAAAAATTTTTTTTAACTTATTATGCCAATTCGTCTATTAGTTGTACAATTTTTTTCATACTGATATCTACTACACTATTTTACTTTAGGTAGTTGATCTATATAAATTTTTGTACAATTGTTGCTTTGCTTATTCAATGAGTACTTGGGTACAACTATACTAATACTTCTTTATAATGCAAATGTTAATCGTCAAAAGTATTGTTATTTTAAAGAAGTTAAAATGATTGGTACAAAATTAGTCATGGGTTAAGTAGTGATATGGAGTGGTTATAACAATAGTGGCATCCTTTTTATATTTTAGGTTTGTCTATTGACTAACTACACTGAAGCGCATAAATATGGGTACATGGAGAAAGTTTTAACTCAAAAAAAGTGTGTAAAAATTTTTTTAGAAATTCGACCTCCCATCTCATTCTCTTTACTAGCATGTACCCATGTTTATGAGCTTCAGTGTTATAGTTTTCCCTACAACGGTTTAAAGAATTAATAATAAAAAGTAACAGTTAAAAATTTGATTCTCATACGTTGATACCTTTTCGGTACAAGATGTCCTATGCATTGTCCATTGTTAATTCCATGTCAAAATAATAATAAAATTATTACATTGATTTAAATTACTTAACAATTTTAGAGTGGCTCATTCAAATATCCTCAAGTTGGATCAAAATAGCTGTTACAACAGGGAAATTTGATGTCAGCACGATCTGAAAAACGAAACTCGTTTTATTGTTATAATTAACTTGATGACGATTGGTAGCAAGGAGTGCAATGAATGGTTGAAATATAAATAATACCTTTATAGCAATCAATATAGTAAGTTACCGTTCTTACCTTTTCGGCTGCAACTACAAGTTCTTATATTTGTGAAGCACCAATTTTTTAAAATAAGATATACTTACACCGCAACTTTGGTTTTGGACAGATTAACGGACATTCATTATAAAAACATTATCCCACTATTAATACTACAGGGTGAGTAATTTTTTAGTACCCTCTTTCTCCACTTTCACCATACATCCTCCAAATCTATGTGTTTGCTTGCAATATTTGCGGATATCAAATGAAAACCATTGTTTTTTTTAGGAAAGGGGATTCTGTAATGGCGAGAGGTGGCTAGTTCCAAAGTAAATCCAAAGTCGAAGAATTGGTTTTCGCTCTTCTACGCAGTAAAACTGTCTCCTACCGGCTAAAATCAGTCGAGCAAGGATTCCGATAGGGTTTCGATATGGTTCAGATCTGGCGAGTAAGCTGGCCGTTGCACAGTATGGATATTTTGAGACCTGAGACAAGCCAACGAACTGGTTGAATTGTTAAAAGAAGCATTGTTAAGGATAAAAGTACCCTAATTTTGACCCAAATTGACAAAATGAGGTGCCTGGTTCATTTATAGATGTCGCTGGTAGTCTTACTTTTTGAGCAAATTGGGAAACCTCCTTTCAGATTTGCACAAACACAAGCTCTACTACAATAGAGCAAGGGTAAGAATGGATGGGACACTGTGTGGCACAACGTAGTCTTGAGCGATGGAAAAAAAGGTCAATCTTGATGGCCCGGATGGATTCGAGTCATACATGCATGATTTAAAGAATAAAACAAATTTTCCAATCGTCACACTGATGGAGGCTCATTGATGATTTGTGGTGCTTGTAGCGCTTTGGGAAGACTCGGTATCTTTCTCCTCCAAAGTAGAATTCAGTGGTGTACCAGGGACATCTGTACATGCATCTGGCATCTCATTTCGTTAATTTAGGTGAAGGTTAGGGTATTTTTACTAATATCCTTAACAATACCCCTTGATACAATTTAGCCAGTTTGTTAGCTTGCCTCAGGCCTCAAATATCCATACTATGCAATGGCCAGCTTACTCGCCATACCTGAACAATATCTAAAACTTATCGGAATCCTTGCTCGACTGGTTTAAGCCGGCAGAAGACAGTTTGACTGCGTAGAAGAGCAAAAAACCGCGGTGAAAACAGAATGAGAGAAAGTTGAAACATTCACACTGGAAACACTGTTGAAGTTGATGAATGAAACGATCTACGAAACTATTTTCGCAAAAAGAGTTCAAGTTAATTACTACTATGAGTAAAGCATAATAATTTAAAGTTCAACGTGCGTTAATTCTAACAAAATCGTGAGTGCGCTTAATCATTTGTAACAACATTCACTATACAAATTTTTTCTTTCGCTGTGACTCTAACACCAGACACTTTCACTTAATGAGGCTTAGTAAATTTGTTACTTAATAAAGTTGGTGAAGAGTTTGGAAAAGATTTTGCGTCGTTTTATTTCTTACTTTTTAAATAAAGTTAAAAATATTCATTGCGCTTAACCTTTTCCAACAAACTGTAAGTAATACGGTGAAGATGAGTGAAAACGATACTGCAGGAAATTGGGAGCATGCGGTCTAATATAGCCTAGAGCAGTGGTAGGAATAATTTGGAAGAAATTTTGAGCATTTAAATAAAAAATTATGCAACCGTTTTAGAAAATCACTAAATTTTCTTAGTTCCATATTAACCTAGAACTAGAATTTGTTAGCCTCAATATTTATTTGTTCTTAAATTTTGAGCAGTATCGTTTTCATTGGCCTTCTCTCCTATTACAATATCCAATCCCAGTATTATTTGAGCCAGCTATTGATAAACCATTATTTTGACAGAATAGGTAATGACATAAGTTTAATTGGATTGTAACCNTATTTGAGCCAGCTATTGATAAACCATTATTTTGACAGAATAGGTAATGACATAAGTTTAATTGGATTGTAACCAAAGTTATAAAAATAGTGAATGAATCATAGAGAGTAAATGAGATGTAAAAAACGAAGACGTGAGGTTGAATATGTGAGAAAGAGATAAAAATTTATAAAAATTGTAGGCGGAAAGATGTATGAATAGGAATGAAGATGGAAAGGGTTAGAAGTGATATGAACCAAGTCATCAGAGTCGAATCACTAGATCTCCTTCCACTCTCAGATTATGACTCAAATACTCTTGAATTTGAATCATTTTTGAGTTTGATTCCCTGAGGAAGTGGTAGTGACAAAAGATGAGTTTAAATCAGAAGAGTGAGATGATGAGAGAATGGGATCCAATCCAATTGAGAAAATGAAACTTTGTTTCTTCCTCTGTCTTTTCCACTCAAATCTCTTCCCTGTCGTTTCCGCTTTCTCTCATCTACTTTCACTGATTAAACCAAAAGTTATAAATATGGAAAATAGCCTTTCAAAAGACATTTCCTCTCTTCTCTAGCTATATATTTTTATTTCAAATCTCTACTCAAAACGTCTTTTTCTGAAATGTTAGAGCATTTATAGTTTTTTCAAGTCGACTACTTCCATAGGCACATCCCATTTATCTAAAATACAATTTAGAAAATACTATATATTTTTTCCGGTTATTAAATTCGACAAAAACTAAATCTTCCGTGATTGATAATATACGGTGATTTGGACAATTTCATACGTCATTATTTTTCATTTTTCATTTAATCTATTATCAAGCACAATAATATATTGTATGGCTTTCTCTAACGTCCCATATTATTTAGTGACATGGTCGTTAGAGGGTTTCTTGTTTGATAAATTTACTACAGTAAAACCTGTGTTTGTGCAACTAAATCTGATTCGTCAGATATAATGATAGACACTCCCAATACCGTAAAGATGCAGTTAAAGGTTACTTCACTTAACTTTACGTTGAAGAATAAAAACTTTTAGCCAAAGTTGAAAAAGTTCCGTCCAATTATTTGAGTTTTACGTTTACCACCATATGCGAAAGGTAAGATGAGGCGGAGCTTGCTTGTTGCACAAACACAGGTTTTACTGCAATAGGCTTTGCTGTTGCTTTCCGTAGACTACGTCAGTAACTGAGGGTATTTCAATCCTTATGTGCCTGTCTGACTGTCTGTAGCTCTTTTCGTATACGCAATCAACATTATATTAATATGTAGTTTCCGCACCCAACGTATTCCGCATTCGTATAGAAGATTTGCGATACGTTTACGGAAGCGTTTACGTATCCAAATCCAGCTTCCGTCAAATCAATTTGGGGAACACGTAATGCAACCCTAGCCGCGCAGACGACTCACTGGTTTTGGAACAAAATTTAAATCAACTCAAATTTAAACCAGATTCACTCACAGTCAGGAAAACTCCTAATCCCGAATGCCCCTTGATTTAGGACAAAATTCTGTTTTTTAATTTCTGCCCATTGATGACTGCTAAGTTGAAATGGATTGCGTTGAATACAGCTCCGCTGTTGGATCATGTCAACTTCGTCATTAAAGTAGACACGAGGCTTTGCCTGAATAATTAGATTTACTTTTAGTTTCAATCTCTCCATTTCTATTTTCAAAGCGTCTTAACTCTAGTTAACCGGTGCTGGATAGTAACATTTTACTACAAGTTTATAAGTGCTTCAACGTTTCTGATTTGAATTTAAAAATCAACACATTAGTTAATCTCCAAAAGTTGGTTCTAGTTTTCAATGAATTGTTTTGCTATATTGGTATGTTAAGGAAGTTACAAGGTTGGTGCCAAGAGTGATAAAGGCATAACAATAACCATTTAGAGGATTCTAAAAGGACATCTCCAATACATTAGGTTTGTGCACATGTTAGCATCGTTGCAGCCAATGATTCAAGTAATACTACAACGGTTTATAATCGCCTATTTCTCATCTCATCTACGCCCGTTAATACATCAGTTAAATATGACATATCGCTGCTGCTGTTTCCGCTGTCCATATGATTTCAGAATCATATATAACAAATTTACTGCTGGTTTAGTTTGCAAGTGCAAAGATTGCTAATACGATTCAATTTGTCATCAACAACTTATCTAATTTAGGATTTCTCATGCCCATTTGTCCTTCCATCTGGCCGTCATAACCGCGAAATTCTAAATCTGTTCCACTAGAATTGAGTTTTACATATATCGTAACTGATCTGAATGAGACAGGTCACCTCAACAGAAGAAACGTTTATGAGCAAACAATAAATATATTAACTGACAACTGAAGTTAACAAAATTTTGATGTTCTTCTCTACAATTTTATTTGGTGGAGTAGAGTAAGAAAAGGAAGGAGAGTAAGAATCTTACGTCATACTCCACCCACTTGATGAAGATTTTTTAATCTCCCCAAAAATATATTTTCCTCTGATGTGGTGTAAATGGATACTTGCTCTCCTCCGTGTGTATGGCAGTTTTCGTCGGGGAATTGCGTCTCCCAATCACACTAGGGTGAGAGTAATTAGGGACCACATTTTGTGCAGGTGTGAATCACTGTATCACTTGCGTAATCGAGTCTTTGACTTTCCGTTTTTGGAAACCGAAGACTTAATTGACACCTGTTTATGCTCTCTTTTGAAGTTTTCAGAAACGAGTAAGAGGTTCCATATAAGTGGATCATCTTACGTTGGCCCCTAAATGTGACCTGTCAACGTGAGCTGGGTGTCCTTCTATAGGCGTTTCGTTCACTCAATAAAACACATACAGCATGGACCATTTTAATCCGGGCCGTGGAAAGTCGCTTTCACCAAAAAAAAATTGAGACAGCAAATAAATAGCGCAAAATACAAAAGTTAGAGAGAATGAAGTTAGCGTATGTTTGAGAAAACATACCTTTGCAAAAATTAATTATTTAACAAGAGCAGCAGAGAGTTGAGAGAATGAGTGCAATAGGGTATGGTCCCTTTGCATCTACTCCACCTCACTCAACAGAGAACCTGTCGACCCCTCTCTCTGCCTCTCTGCTTTCATCCTTTGCACTGCTTTGTAATAACTTGTCTAATCAAAACTGATTTTGATTTTTTTTAAACAAACGACATTCTGTAATGCTGAAAGATGGGTAATTGATAGAAATGACTAGGCTTGCAAACGAGCCGAGCCAGCTCGCGAGCTAAACGAGCGAGTCGAGTTTGAGCCGAGTTGAGCTGAGATAATTCAACTCATTTGTAAATGGACGAGCCAGGAGCCGAGCTGAGCTGGAGCATTGGCTCACTCGAGTAACGGAAATAACTCGTGAGCTAGATCCCCAAATTTTCGGGTTAAAATTTTTAAGTAAATTGCTAAAATTTACTATTATATGGTATGAAAAATAACCTTTTAACTTCGTCGAAAGGATAACGCCAATAGTTTTGCCATTTAGTTAATTGTTTCATAGACAATATGTCAACTCATTGACTTTTGTTACTTTGGCTTGATTCTGTTACAGATCAAGGCATTTTTGGCTCAGTCTGTACAAAAAAGTGAATTTCATTAATTTGAATAATGTCAATAACTGTTGCGTAATCTGTTCATCATTTTTTAATTTTATTTACAAGCTAAGCTAGACGTACAACGTACTTTGTTTCAACCGATTGTTTTCTTGAAGAAGTTCTATTCACCAAATGGTGAATATAGAACGTCTACGTAGAACATCTGGCAATCTCAAATATTTTTGTATATTCCCCATAATCTACTTTTGTAACCACAACGTCGAAGTAGAAAATAATTTTCGAATATAACTAAACTATGACTCACGAGTCGGCTCGCGAGCTGCCCGTGCGAGTTGAGAAATGAGCCGAGCTGAGCTGATATTTTCCAACATATGCGAGCGGTGAGCCGAGCTGAGTTGAAATTTTAGCGAGCTGAGCCGAGCCAACAAAAAACTCGGTTTGCTCGACTCGTTTGCATGCCTAGAAATGACCAACTAGAGGAATGGGGTACGATCATTTGACATCTATTCCACCTGACTCAACAGAGAACTTGCCGACCCCTCTCTCTGTCTCTCTGCTTTGCTCCATTGCTTTGCATTAGTGTATCTAATCGGAACAGATATTTTATAGTGATATAATAAAATTAACTTCACTTCCACTATTTACTAATTGTGTATTGTCTGCCCTAAGCCGTTTTTGGTGAAAGGCGAAGAAAGAAGGCCTGGATTAAAGTGGTTCATGCTGTACTATGTAGGGTGAGAGTAAAAAGTATAAACTCCTTTCATAAAAATCAAAAAAATTTCTCCACTTCGTTGCAGCGTATATGAAAGATGTGTGATTGGGAACTTACAGAGCTGGAGAACTTTGAGTTGGAAAACGAAAATTACGCTCAAATGTCTCCTTTTCTATATGATATTTGAAGTCTCAAACAATCCTATAACCAATAGGAAGAAATTTTTAGTTTTTATTTGAGCATTGCCCTCTGTGAGAAAATGCTAAAACACATCTCAAATTGTAACAAATCTAACCTCGGGAGGAAGGAGTAAGGTCTTCTTACGCCTCTGTGAACTCGAAAAGTGTCTATTATATGTGATATTTTTAAGCTATGAGAAACTTCTTGATCTAAATCTTTATCAATTTATTTTGTCCCGGGTGTAGTTGCGGGCGAGGGAGTGAGCCAGTGTTCTTCTGCACAACATCGTGTATCGTTCTGATTTGGAGTGAGTTCGGAGTCTACAAAGTTCTTCGTTCTCAAAGAGTACGAAATAATGCTTTATAACCCCAATTGTCAATGGTAAAACGCCTTCCTTAAAAACGCATCTTACAGTTGATACCTCAGCTACCAATGGGTAATATTTCAGGTATTTATATTATACATATACAGTAAACCTCGGATAAGCCGACATCGGTTACCACGGATCCTCGGTTACAACGAACCACTTGGTCCGGTCCGCCCCCTGAGATAGGGAATTTGTGTATAAATGGAACTGCTAAGCCGAACTCGGTTAAGCCGAACCCTCGGCTACCACGAAAGCCTTTCCGTACTCCCAGTCCATAAGGCACATGCTTTTTTACCTCAGTTAACACGAACACCAATTAATTCATCAATTTTTAAAGAATCTTCACCTTTTTTCTTACAAAATTTAACGAATAACTTCTTTTGAATGACTTTTCAAACATTGAAATTCGACAGAAAATGAATCAATGATATATTTTTAGTCATTTTTTGTCTCCACAACAACTTACTATTATAAAGTAATGGTAAATTAAAACTACCTCGGCTAAGACGAACAAATTATTCCCCAAGTTGTATGTTCGGCTTACGCATAAGCCGAACCTCGGTTACCACGAACCATATTTTCCGGTCCCTTGAAATCCGGCTTATCCGAGGTTTACTGTACTACCTTTGCTACCTGCTACCTTTGCTTTGACGATACGATTTAGTCTACCGATAGTTATACAGTTGCTCCGATTTATGAAGAACAGTATTATTATATTTAGGATGTTTTGTTATAAAGTGTGTGCTAGGAGCAGGAAATGACATAAGAATACAATGGAAAGGTCGGTTGATAAGCTCTAATCAAACGAAAAGCGGAAACGAAGAAGATGCAAATATTTCCTGCAAAAGTTTCCTAGATTTGGTCTCTGGAGTATTGAGAAAGAGGTTATTCTTCATCCTTGCAATCTTACTGCGCGTCTTACTAAATCCATACCACTCTCTAAATAAATGTGTCACTATCCTATGATACTTACTAACTATTAGACAAAATCAGTAATGGAGCAATTAATATGGATTATTGTGATAGTTTCAGCCATAAGTCTGTCTCATCAGTGCTGTGGAAAATCGATTTTACTTGAAAATGGATCCTTAATCACCTCACGCGTAATTAAAATTTCATAGTTACGATAAGATTGATGAATCCAATCTCCTAAATAGTAATATTTTATCTAGAAAGTCAATCGGAATGAGGCACCGATGATAACTGTACAAATGGCAGATTCTGAAGTTGGAAAGACACAAAAAATTCTTGGTCAAACACATCGACTCATTACTGTAGGAAATCCTATTGTTTCACAAAAATTAAGTTCTTCAAACAACAATAGAAATATTGTACAGACTAATCCTCATTGTATGAAGCCGGGGTATATCCCAGATCCATATGACTGTACCAAGTTCTTCAATTGTCTTGTTATTTCTTCTGGATTCCAAATAATTTCACTCAACTGTGTCACTGGTACTGTTTTTGAAAAATCCGAATTCAAGTGTATTCCGGAGATGGTGGCTACATCTTGTAGTAACACAAGTACAGCAGAAGAAGCCCCTCAACTAGATTACGTTGTTAAAAATACAGCTCAAGGTATGAATTTAGGAACCATTTTCAATTAATTACAAAGTTAACTTGTAAGATTTTAAATTCACTCCCTAAGTTATTAATTTTTGTAACAATGCTATCAAATTTCTAGTCTAGTTGATCATTTCTTTAGTTTTTGAAGGCTCATCCAATACGCAGGAAGATGTAGTTGAAGATGGAGTTCAGGACGAATACGAGCAAGGGATACAGATGGATGATGAACTTATTGAACAACCGTTCTCTTCATCTAGTCGTGGAGAGTTTGCTGAATTTATTCATCCGCAAGTTGGAGAAGATGTTGAAGAGTTTGATGTAAGTACTATACTGGAAATGGGTGACCAAAATTTCAATCAAATCTTGTCAATCTTTCTAGCCAAAACTTTCCGAGTTCAAAACTAATTCCATTCTGCCGGAATTGAAACAGACGAAAATTATAGCAACACATCATTCGTCACCCAATGCGTGGTTTGGATTAGTTAAAACCAATGGAAAACCAGGAAATCCTTTCAGAGAAGATGAAACAAGTTTGGCAGTTATCTTGGACTTTTCAACGTCAAGGCTCCAAATTTATTCTAGGAATTTACCAACAAAATAAATCCTGAATTTTTTTCTATTAATTTTGAACAAGGAGTTTCTATCAAGATTATTTAAAATTTTGACACATTTATCAAATAGCTAAGGTTGGTTAGTCACAGGGTTGGCACAAAAAAACACACTTTAAACTGTTTTAAACAACGCTGTTTAAAAAAATTTTTTGTTTTAAACAAATGCAGTAACGGAATGCGTACGATGAGTCATTCAAACTCTTATCGTGTTTTTTAAAACTCGGTCGAAACGTTAGGGTTAGCCATGACTTAAATTCAATTTCAATCCTGTAGAAGGAATCATACTTTTCCATTAAGTTTACATTCAACTCCTGTATTTTCAATACTTGAATAGTGAACTAACAAAATCAGTTATGTCAGAGCTACCAACTGGGAGAAAGAGACGTTTATTTAAAAACAAACACCCATCTCTGTGTCGTTCAGTCATTTGTTCGTTCTTTGAGTTTAGTTTAATGTTTTAAAAAACAAAACAAAAAAACCAGTTTGAAACAAAAAAAAAGTTTTTAATTAAAAAAAACTGTGTTTAAACAGTTTTTTTATCCTTGGTTATGCTACAATTACACCAGAGAGCAAAAGTTGCGCAACTTTTGTTCAAAAGTTTTATGCAATTTCTTGTGCAAGAAGTTGTATGAAACTTTTGTTTCATTATTGATTACACTAGTAACCAAACCTATGAAATTCACCTATTATCACTTCCGCTCAACTTGCCTCAAATGATTTATATTTGAAAACCCGCCTCGGATTTTTGTCAAATTGATGTTTTTTCAAAATAAAACTTGTCCCGCATTAACTTGTTTTTTACGAGATGGGGCTATTTGAACCAAAATATTCAAAAGTTGTAAAGTTTCATGATCGAAATTGCATTCGATTCCAATTTTGGATCTTGAAATTTTTCTTGCGTATGATGACGTTGTGCAAGAGAAATTGTAAGATTTCATGTGCGATTCCCCCAAAAATTTCAAAATTTCATTAAAACTTTCGCATAAAGTTGCCCAGTGTAATTGGAGCATTAGCAACCAAGAAATGTAAAAGCACCCTATTTCCTCGCTTATTGCCCGCGTGTTATACGTTATTTTTGGCTCAAATTTTTCTGTTGCGGGTTATACAAGAGAGAAGATTATCCGTATTATAAAAATCATGCGTGCAGGAATGTTCGTCACCTTTGTTAAAAATTACAATAACAAGTCTGTGTGAGTTCAGCGAATCTTGGCACGCTATCTATGGTGGTTCTTAACGTTCCATTTTAACATGAGAAGTAAAAGTAGCTTCGAATATTTAATAGTACCGTAGACATCGCAGACACTGTGCTCTCATGAACTTGTCTGCTTAGCCTTTTATAAATCTCGCGCTTAAAATAAAAGTTTCATCAATTGCACCCCTTTCGTCGTCATTCGTAATTCCACATCGCATCGTCATAAATTGCACTAGCCTATTCATCTACTTTAAATACTCTTCCACTTGCGAAAAGAATTACTTCGTGCACTTCGACCATATTTAGTATTCATACATATTTAAATTAGTACTCGAGCTCATTGAGCGATGGCTTTTTCTAGTGAATACTGCAATCATAGCTTCCACTGTGCCTTGTTACTATTTGTCAGTAATTAGAAGTTTTACTAGTGGTTGAGGCTTGTAATTTTTGCACAATTAACAGTTCAATCGACAAAAATTCATTGAATTTGAATTTGCGTTTGGAAAAAGTACGGCTTGTCTACGAGGTCCGTGTAATGCCATTTTCCAGGTTCTGCGCAATCTTGAATCTCTGGGTTATACTCAAGGGCGGCTAAACGGCGAGGGAATAAGGTATTTGATTAAATGTTGAAAATTTTAGAAGGCAAACTTTTTACAAGTTGCCAAAGAATATAAGAACGGAGAACGGTTAGGAATTATGGAGAAATATTGGTAGAAAACATACAAGAAAACAGACTTCGAAAATATCATGATATTTTCAAAAATATCAAAAATATCATGATATTTTCAAAAATATCAAAAATATCGGATATTTTGATATAATATAAGATATTTTAGATTATTTTTGATATTTTTGATTATTTTTGTTATTTTCACGCATTTGATATTTTTAACACAGTGCACACTTTAGGGTCAATTCAAACCCAAATCAAGGCATTTATAATCACCTGATTAGGAACTAGAAAAGAAAAGTAGTAAATTGTGTAGTTAATTAATTGATTCTAAAACTTTAGAATGTAATGAATCAATTGTAGTTAAATTTAAGCTGAATCATCATCTATTGGAGAATCGTCGGAATCAGAATCCGATTCATCCAGAACAACTATCTCCCCACCCAAAAATTATTCCAAATAGGATCTTTAACCCTGGGCATTCTCTTGTATCATCAATCAATGACAGCTAGAGTGATCTGCTATTTTCAAATTTCTACAGAAGACTAACGTCTGTTGTTTAATAAAAATAACTAACTGCCAACCAAATTAATGCTGCTTGCGAATAAAATACATATATAAAACAAGATATCACAGGCTGAATTTCTTTCATTCATTCGCTTGAATAATACTTCACTTTCACGTCGTGTCTGCATTACACTTACGCCTTATAGCTTCATGCGTGGTCTCTAATTCAAAAACTGTTGTTTAATGAAAATGTCAAAAATATTATGATATTTTCCGAAATAAATATCATGATATATATCTTGATATATATCGATTTGATATTTTCTTCAAACTCTGCAAGAAAATGGGCTGAGAAGAAAGTCATTCCAAAGACTATGAATAAAAGGCATACAGGAGGTAGTTTCAACGAAAAGGGAAGTTTAGCACGAAGGAAAATATGAAAACGAAGATTAACGGAATAATCATGTGTTGCAGTGCATAAAATGTAGGGAGAATGGTTGGTCGATAGGGAGGACGGTTGGGTGGTAGCAAGGGAGATTGGGCGGTAGGTTGTGCGCTTGGGTGCTAGGGGTTGCGTTGGGACGGTAGGGAGTGCACTTATGCCTGATCCAAACTTGCCTTTCTCCTATCGTGCTCTTAGGGAAAATACGGTGCGATTAGAAATTTTGAACAATACAATCACTTTTTCCCATAACAACTCTATTCACAATTTACTAAATATTTAGAATAATACTGCATTTTCCCTAGAGTACAATGAGAGAAAGGCAAGTTTGGATCAGGCATTAGGCAGTAGAGAAAGCGTTTGGGCGATAGAGGTTGCGTTGAAGAGGTACAGTATGTTCCACATTAAAGTTTACTGTGCTTTCTTCGCCTTTCCTCAAAAATGACCAAGGTGACTTAATACGGACGTAGAATCAAAAAGTGGAGGGAACTTAGCCAACATGCAACAAATCAACCACAGCTGAAAAGTTTGAGAGCGGGTTGGACAATCAGTACTTATTTCATGTAATCACTAGGTCAACCATTGATTGATTGATCATAGTGATCAGAAAATTGACCAGGATTTGAATTAACCTCAAAACTTAATAAGATCTTGAAAATAACTCACCTAAGGTTTGTTTTCATAAATTTCAGATAATAAATTTAATTTGTTCTGGAATCTGAAGATTAGTGTATTCATGAAATCCCTTATTTTCAGAACTCAACACTGAAGTTTATGTATCATTGTCCTTGGGTAAGAATAAGTTTACATAAGAGTGCAACCGTTTTAAAAATTAGTCTGAGTTGCGTGCATTTCAATTCAGGTTACAAACTTTATTCTCAGCATAGGATAGTGATGGTCCATCACGTCCTCTTAATCTGCAGGTGTGAGTTCTGAAGGAAAACTTACATTAATAACCTAATCTTCAGAGTTCAAAATTAATTAAATTCATTATCAGAAATTTATGAAAACGAACCTTTGCTGATTTATTTTTTAGATCTTATTAAGTTTTGAGGTTAATCTAAATCCTGGTCAATTTAATTATCACTATGGATCAATCAATCAATGGTCGACCTAGTGATTACTTGAAATAAATTCTGCTGGCCCAACCCTCTCTCTTAAATTCTCAGCTGTTGTCGATTTGTTGCATGTTGGCTAAGTTCCCTCCACTTTTTGATTCTACGTGCGCATTAAGTCACCTTGGTCATTTTTAGGGAAAGGCGAAGAAAGCACAGTAAACTTTAATGTGGAACATACTGTATGGATTGCATTGGGGTGCTAGGGGGAAGGGATTGCAATATCTCCGTAGTCGGTTAATGTCGGAGGAAATTTCCGTTGTAGGGTAATGTCAGGGGTAGAGTAACGCCAGGGGCAGGACCATGTTGGCGGTAAAGTAATGCCGGGGTAGGGTAATGTCGGATTCATGGTAAAGCTAAATTGTTAGGTTAGTTAGGTTGTTAAGAAGCGCGGGGTGGGGTTTGAGGCATGGGCTATCCCGTAGTGAAACTTCCCATATCGATCCATCACGCATTCTGATTTGCCTTGTAGAAATAAGTCCTTGACGATTTGGTTCAACTTGTCGAAAAAAGCATAGATAATGAAAGAATCGTTTCACCGACGATCACAAGATCCTTATAGTAATTCCGACTTTTTCAGGCGGAGCTTGTTCCATTTACAAAATCCTCGGATCCAATCATCAATTACCATCTAAGAACTTAAACTGTCAGAATATATGAGCTTTATGAAAAATCACAATAGCCCCTTGCATTCAAAAATTGTGGGGCTATTGTGATGAACTAATATCTTAATCGTTAATTAAAATTTGGATCCAGTGAAGGCAGTACTTGAAATAAAATGATATTTCAGGTTTACTTGAATTTAGTTTCCCAACCTACTGTCTTAACTCATGGAGAATTCAAACTCTGCAAGGCAAAATCAATCCTCTGCCAAAGGATTTTCAACATGGCTTACGAGTTAAGCGATTTCTAATAACTAATGATTAAAAGAGTGGAATAATATTGTTGGTAGTGATTGATGAAAAGAGAAAATCTTTATATACACTGAAAACCAGAAGTCAATATACATGGTGAAAGTGTTTTTATCCCAAATATGTAACTTTATATTAGTATTCTGTACGTGTATAGACACCTGTAGACACATGCACTGCATCTTACTAATTTGACAAAGTACATAAAGATTACTGCACAAAATAAGTTTTGAAAATGTGCTATTATATAATATAATTTTTGTGACTACGTTTTAATTTATAGTGTTTTGCTCGTATCCAAAGTGAACACAAAGTAACTTGTATAGGGATGTTATTTATACACAGGAACAGAATAAGATTTGAGGTTGATTCAGTAACGGATACCACAGGAACAATTTTCTTACTATGAGAGGATTCAGGTCAGGAACAAGTTAGGAACAGGTCAGGGACAAGAATAAATCAGGAACAGTGCTTGGTAGTGATGATAGAAACAGGTCAGGAACAGGAACAGATCAGTAACAGTGCTTGATAGTGATGATAGGAACAATAGTCAGGAACAGATCAGGAACAGGAACAAGTCAGGAACAAGATTGACAGGAACAAGAGTTAACAGCAATTGGTTCAAGTATTATCCAGTCAATAGATGCACTAAGGTGATAATAAACTTAAAAAAACACAATTAGAACTGTCAATAAAATAATTACAATTAAAATTGTAATGAATATAATTAGAATTTAAGAGAGCGAAAATTTGAGCGACCTTCCTCCTTGAATTCTAATTGAACGCTGATTTAATTTAAAGGAAAATGGGCGCTTATGAATTGCATAAATAATATTTATAAAAGAATAAATAAATTTCAATTGGTATTGTTTCGTTGGCAACGCACACTGAACATATAGTAAGGTCGGTTTCCAGGTCTCCGTCAAATTCTGGAACAAAAAGCAGTCTTGTATTCACGATAAATTACTAGCCGAAACAGTAACGGTCAATATCCTATGTTTCGAGAGTGAGAGCAATATCAAATTGCAAAATCAAAATAATGGTGACCTTGACACAATTTGTTTGGTTTTTTCGGAAACAAAAAAAAAGTATCGAGTGTCAAAATTTAATGATTAATTTTGAAAATTTTGTCAAATTAGGAAATACTCGAACACGGACATTATGAAAATTACAATGTGAAGTTGACATATTTAGATGGAAATAATTACGAATGAACGCCACATTTTGTCAAAAATTTTGCAAAAATATTCAATTTTGGAAATACCCTAGGTAAATACTCGAACCGGGTATTATAAAAAATTTTCTATTAGAAACTAAACTTCACCAATTCGAATGGAAATAATTATGGCTGGGTACTAAATTACGTCAGGAATTTTAGAAAATTATTCATTTCGAAAAACTCAAATAAAATTTTCTGGGTAAAAACTAAACTTCAATAATTTAGATGGAAAACATTATGATAAGGTACTAAATTACATCAGGTATTTTAAAAATATCTGATATGAATTAACGCATAATCAATTTGCAAGTTAGTAATGATCATTCAGAAATTGGTGGATGAGAAACACACCAATATAAAACAATTAGTAAAACAAATTAAAAACAGCAAAGAATACTATCCAAATTAAATAATTTTTGAAAAGTATTTAGTTTCCTAAGTTACTCACCTTCTGCAAACTAAAATGATTCTCTTTTGCTACAATCGAACCGAAGTCTTAATTAATTATATAGAGAAAAAATTGACACTAGACAAGTTCTATTCACTGATATAATGAAAATTTTAGTAAAAGATCTTAAAGAATCGGTTGCAATAATTTTGGCGTGCAACCGTCTGGTTGAGCTTTGAATGAAGAGCATGAGGTCATGAGTATGAATCCGTCAATTTTTTCTGCATGGTTTTATACTAAAGGATTTTCGTAGAGACTTCTGGTTTTCAGTATAGATGATCACTAGATTGCTCTGAGTACTGCCTGCGTACTCGATCCAATATTTACAGTCACTATCCTACATTTTAATTGGCATAAGCTTATCTCAATATAAAAATATTTGAAAATCAGGTTGACAGTTCACGTTATTGGTAATTTTATTTAGGTATTCAACCCAATGATGTAAAAAAACATCAAATTAGAACATTACTGTAAACATGTATACGTCTGCGCCGATGCAATATACTCTGTAAGACTAAAATATATTAAAGGCGGAAGTGTATTGTAGACTAAACGGTGATTTGAACTTGCAGAGGATGCAACCGTGTGAATACATACTTCCTCCTTAAAAGTTAGTTATTATTAAAATTTCGCAAGAATTCCAATAATTGTACCTAAAGTTTCCTGAACAATTTTAGAAGATTCATGTAAAAGGGAATTATATTTTGTAAAAAAAATTTTGTCTCAATGAATTGCAGCACGATGACTACGTGCTTTTCAGAAACATTTACCATATGCAGAAAGTTTGCATTGTGAAGAGCATATGAAAAAAAAGAAGTGTTGCACATCCATCACTCAATCTCAATCCCAAAATACCCTCCAGACATTTGCGCGCCAACTCACCAAACAGTTTTTATTTTACAGATAAACAGCTTCTTAGAATCAATCAGGATTGATAGATAAACTTTAAACTTTTTAAATAAGTTGACAAAATTTAGTAAAGCAATAACACTCCAATTTTAACCTGAGTCACGGACAGGTTGGATTGAACCAAAGGGGTCTCAAACAAAAAACTTAGAAAAATTTCACAATCATGTTATGTGTCCCTCTTGAGTGATGAAATGACCCTTACAAATGTTGCTTATAATAGTTCAGTGACCAACTTTTAGTAATAAAATTTTTTTCTGTGACCACTTGTTCAAGTTTTTTTAAATTTTGAAAATTTACGATAACGGAAAAATTCCACAACTATGTTATGTATCCTCCTTCAGCGATGAAATGACCTCGACAAATGTTGCTTAGAATAGTTCAGTGACCAACTTTTTCTAATAAAAATTTTCTGTGACCACTTTTAAAATTTTCAAAATTTTCAAAAACTTGAACAAGTGGTCACAGAAAAAAATTTTATTAGAAAAAGTTGGTCACTGAACTATTCTAAGCAACGCTTGTAGAGGTCATTTCATCGCTCCAGAGGGATACATAACATGGTTGTGGAATTTTTCCGTTTTCTTAAATTTTCAAAATTAAAAAAAAAACTTGAACAAGTGGTCACAGAGAAAAATTTTATTAGAAAAAGTTGGTCACTGAACTATTCTAAGCAACATTTGTAGAGGTCATTTTATCGCTCAAGAGGGACACATAACATGGTTGTGAAATTTGTTTTGTTTGAGCCCCCTTTGGTTCAATCCAACCTACGGACATCTGGAACTGGGATAAAGTGAACAGGATTTCAACAATAAAATACTCCACCTGACTTCACACCAGGGTTGACACAAAAAAAACACGCTTGTTTAAAACTGTTTTAAACTGTTTTAAACAACACTGTTTTTTTTTAAACTTTGTTTTAATCAAAAGCAGTAACGGAATGCGCACGATGACTCATTGAAACTCTTATCGTCTGTTTCTTAAAACTCGTTCGAAACGTTAGGGTTCGCCTTGACTTAAATTCAATTTCAATCCTGCCGAACGAATCATACTTTTCAATTTGTTTACATTCAACTCCTGTATTTTCAATACTTGAGTAGTGAACTAACAAAGTTAGTTATGTCAGGGGTACCAACTGGGACTATTTCACTGCGAGTTCATTTTATTAAACAAACCGATTTATCCAATTCAAAAAAGTGTTATTCAGTCTGAAATGATCATAGCAGTTTTGGTGTAGTTACAGTTATGGTGCAAAAACACACACTCCATATGGTAACATGTTTCTGAAAAGCACTATGTTCTGTTGTTGATCTGTTTTTCGCTTCATTTCTTCAAAATTCAGTCAAAGCTCGTTATAAGAATACAAATGTAGTCAAGAAAATATGTTGTTGTAAATAGCGTTGTAAGTATGCATCTTGAGAAACAAACAGCACATAATTTTGTCTTGTTATACTAGGATTATTGCTATATTAAATCGTCTTATAACGGTACTTTACTGTACTACCTTTTGATTCAATAGTTAAGGAAGACCCAATAAATTAAAAAAAGTGAAATCATAAACCAAGTTGGATGCATTTGAGCATCTTATTTCCGATTGGTCGAATTAGAAATTTTGAATTGTCGTGGAACATTCTTGACCAAATTCCCAGTACATTAATTACTAACGAAATTTTAGTTTATTATTTCTCATTCTCATAATTTTCATTTATCATGTGAGGTGCGGAGGAAACAGAATAAATTTTTTAATTTAAGGCACATTAATACTGCGGAAAGAAACTGTTAACTTTTAATCTGGATTAGCCGATTCTGACTCATTCTTAATGTATGAAGAACACGCGGTTCTCCTAAAGTTTATCAAATAGTTTCCGTCGTAACGAACTAAAGTATTATCGTAGAATCGTACTCAATTTTGACACAAACATTTAGTTGTATTTAATTTTTTTTAATATTGACTTTAACGTTTACGTGCGTGTTCTTTACGATTTGCATAGATGACATTTTTGGAGTATGTGAAATGACAATATCAATCAGCATTCAAGAACTTTAATAATATTAAAATTTCAATTAAAATTAAGCGAAATTGGAATTTGAACTTTCGATTACATATCCTGAGGGTTGGCTGAACGTTGACTAGTTTGAAAATGGCAAACTACCTCATGAGGCACAACTCGTAGGATTTTGAGATTGCGCATTTTCGGTCTATAATAATCAAAGTAGTTTTAAATTCAAATAGGTTGAAGTGCTTCCTTTTTTTTTTGTAGAAATCCAAAATAATTACGAAATTTATTCAAAACAAAACAAAGTCGATAGTTTGCCATTTCCAAAATGCTACTTTCGCCTTTTCATCATTTAGCCAATCTTCTGGACACAATGTTGGACTACATGGGCATTACGTTTGGATTTATAAGATCATTTAAAAATGAACTTCAAATGGGGCAAGTTCTCAGAATGATAGAAGATCAATCAAATTAATTTTCGGTTGGGTCATCTCCTCGGGGAAAAAACGAACGAGTTTATCAAAAATCTGACTTCGTTTGAGGACGCGTTTATCTTCTTTGATGATAGGGTCATCGGTGTCCAGCATTCTAACGTCCTCTCCATCATTCGAAAAGAGAAGATGTGATAGTTTCTGAAACTATAAAATTTGATAAATGTATTCAGTTCTTGAAATTAATGAAGCCTATCAGCCTTACTTACATCTTTGCTTTGCACAGGGTCACTATGATTAACCAACTCAGAAAGAGAAGTCTGCAGGTACAGTAACGCATCTAGAGAATTTTCAGACACAAGTTCTTCAAACCTTTGCTTCCTCAGCATTAGTTTGCATTCACGGAGGACATCACACTGGGCTGGCCGATCGAGCCTCAATCTCCAAAAGTCATCGAGACGCAATTTAGGATCCTTATCTTTTTGCCGACCTGGATTTCCTCCAAAGATGTAGTGCACCTATGTCAGACAAAACAGAACACTGACAAATTAACAACTTTCATTCTTCGTCTTAATAATTGAATATTGTTCCTACCTTTGTGTTATGGTCATAGACTAGTTGATGTGCGAATCTGGGACACGGCTCACTGAGTGGAATAGGCGGTAGCCCATCACTTAACATACCATGTCCATCATTTCTATAAATACAAGACCAGGTACTCTGACGAATATCATAAACCCAGAAGGAATTATGAACAGTTTCTTCCCGCTTCTCCTCTCTCTTGGTCACTCCCTTCAAATCCCACACACCGTCTCATTAAGTTAAGCCAATCCATTTCAAATGATAAGGAACGAAAACAGGTTTAAATCCTTACAGAAAATATATAGAGTTCATTGAGATCAGAGTCGATAGTAGCTCTCTGTGTGAATCCCCCAGAAGGTGAATTCACCGGGTTTGCTCCTTTCATTCCGTCTGAAATAATCTCGATTTCATCTCGATCCACATCGTACGAGAAAAAGTCATTCAAGAATTCTTTCGAACGCTGACCGGCAAAAATGTACAATTTCCTCAGGTCCTAGCAATGAGTCAAAATTAAGTAACCATAAATCCAGTTGCATATAACTAATATAAATAATATAATCAGGTTTTAAATTCGTTACACATTACCATTCATGTCAATGAATAGAATACTAAGCATAGATACAACAATTATAATAAAAATTACTTTTATACTTGAAGCAATTCCCGACTTGTTTCAAGATTTCCATATTTTCAAACCTAAACATAACTTGTCGAATCCAAATTCGTCCCACGAAAAACTTGTGGAATGAGTTGCGTCGGACGAGTTGGTTAAAGGTACGGATTTGGTTTCGACGAGTTGCCGTCGAATTCGATGTTCGACAAAATGAGATTTTTTTAGCTTTGTCGCAAATGCTTCCGAATCGCAGATAGGCCCAAATTTTTTAATTAAGGACAGTTTTTGAACGAAAAGGGAGCTACATGCTACTGAAAAATATAAAAGGTGCTAAGAAGCCGATGCTAATTTGCTCTATGACTTTAAAATACCAAATAACACAATAAGGTAAACAGTAAAGTATTTTGTTCGAAAGAACTAAAAAAAATATCATTCTTTTCGTCTTGATAATTATCGATGATAGCTATCAGCTCATAATTGTACACAGTTTTGTATTTCCATTAAAAATATTAATACTTCACAATCCCTGTATAAAATTGTGGTTGAGATGACCATCACTCAATTCTCAAATCGTCAGCTCAACCCTACAGTCTCCGTACAATTTTAGAGCCGTATTCTTGACTATGTCCTTAATGATGCACACATATTTTTTTTAGTAGTTAAGCACTTCTACTTACTTTATGAAATAGCATTGAGTGTCCTACTCGTGACTTTATTCTATCTGGCGTCAAGTTCTCAGACGAGACATCAGACCTGAATACAGTTTAGGCACATGTTAACTACGACTTTACACTTTTGTAATGAGACAAAATTCCTCGTATTGGTGTACCTAATGAGAGTCCATGTATTAGTGGAGATGTGGTACGAGTAAAGTCCAGAATATTGCTGCTCTGAATTCTGAGATGACATAGATAAAGCAGAAGGGCTCATGGGATCTGGGAATCTGCTTGTCTCTTCTTCCCCGTCTCTTGTGTTATGCATAAGCGGCAGCGCATCAGAAATCCTACAGAATAACAACACCATGTTATAGAGAAATAATATAATCACAGTTGAATTTTACTACTACCCAGTGTGACCACCCAGTATCCTCCCACCAAAAACATAAAGCAAGCTCTTCGTCGAGTCAATGCACATCTGGTGATCGAAAATTAATTCAGGTCCTCCATAGGCATGAGTATCATCAGAAATTAGAGTCCATTTTTTCGATTCAATGTCGTACACATAGAAATCACTCTAAAATTAATAAATTACGCCATAAGTTTGTAAAATTTCACAAAGTTTTCACTGATAAAATAAACTGCATACTTTTGGTTCATCTCCACCAATACGACAATAAATGTCCAAAAATCGACCTAGGATAAATATTTGGCGATGCTCCTGATACAGCACCATTTTATGACAGCTTCGCGCCGAAGGCCCTCCCTATCCAAATCATAAAAAAAAAAAACTTTCTTAGACTGAATGAAGAATATAACTGGTTGAAAATTAACCTCTAGTTCGGGGCTTTCACTAATGAGAGTCCATGTTCCGAGCGGGATATTATATGACCAGAAATCTGACAAATCTTGATAACCGTCCCAACCGCCAAAGAGGTATATCTGCTCAGCATCAACATCAATACACATTTGGTGACCTCCACGCATCCTGAAACAGTTGGAACCAAGTTAGTTACTAAAGTTTTATTTATAAATTGTTTTTTTTTTACAACGGTGTTAAGTAAAATACCTTGGTTTTAAAGGAATTTTTGAATCTGCCCCACTATGTTCCAAATCTGGATCTGCTAGAATCTGAGTCCAAGTGCCTTTGTAGTCTTGTTGGATTATAAATTTATAAAAAAGATGAGTGTCAGAACAATCTTCCAAAAACTTTTCAGTTCCAGAGAAATCCCCCTTCAGAACCAGCAGATTATGTAATTCAGTCATTTTCGGATGCTCTGTTTCAGAAAAAGTGAATGTGTTTGTTATTAAGTACAGTAGATAACAATCACAAGTAATCTCACCTAACTGCACTCTTGTTTTCTTTTGCAGCGAATCAAACGCGTCCAAATAATTGTGATCTCGCAAGTGCTTCAGACAAACCCGAATAGCTTCTCGCTCTTGAAACTAACAAAATATGAATTAAAATTCATTGCAGTTTCAAACCAAATAAGACAATAATTCACCAAAACCCACATTGTTGAAACTAATTATACGAGGTTGGACGATTTCGTAATCGTCAACTCCTTGAATTTCGATATACCAGATGCTAAAATTAAACGACGGGCCCCATGACTGCAATGGCACAATTTTGATGTATCGACATGGAAATATATATCCATTGATTTGATGATTTAGGTCAAATCTCTCAGGATGGGAATCATTCTTGAGTCCACTACAAAAGATCAAATATTTTCAACTATGTCTGAATAATGCTGGTTAGAAAGTTATGTTTTAGATTCAATTTGTCCGGTTATAACCTCTCGAGTAGTTCAGTCATATTCTCTTCTGTAAGCCCAGCATAGACCTTGAACTTCTTCAGGTTGCACACATGAGTCTTTTCAAATTTTCCGAACGTAATACTTTCAACAATTGAAATTCTTTGAAGCTTCAAAACCAGGAACTAAGTCACACAAATGAGGACAAACCGACAGGAATAGTTAGTCTTATAAATTCACTGCTATAACTACTCTCATAATATCGGTAACTTGTACCTGAGGTGGAGTATTAGAATCGGATGACCAGCGTGAGGTTTGATCCCACGGCTTATCATGCATAATATGGCTAAGGGTAAAAAAAATTTTTATCAAATCAAATTTCTTAATTTAAGAAGTTAGGGTCGAAATAAAGCACCGTTCGTTGATTGAATCAACTATATGTATCAGACCATTGCATCCTAACAAAACAATCTAACCTAAAAAGCCAACAAAAACTATCACTGGTGCAATGGGCTGATACAGTATGTTAGGTAGCGAAGAATTTTTTTTTCACTCCCTCCGAAAAATAAGAAAAAGCTAAAAAATATTCTTCTTCGCTACCTAACATACTGTAGAANTAAACGACGGGCCCCATGACTGCAATGGCACAATTTTGATGTATCGACATGGAAATATATATCCATTGATTTGGTGATTTAGGTCAAATCTCTCAGGATGAGAATCATTCTTGAGTCCACTACAAAAGATCAAATATTTTCAACTTATGTCTGAATAATGCTGGTTAGAAAGTTATGTTTTAGATTCAATTTGTCCGGTTATAACCTCTCGAGTAGTTCAGTCATATTCTCTTCTGTAAGCCCAGCATAGACCTTGAACTTCTTCAGGTTGCACACATGAGTCTTTTCAAATTTTCCGAACGTAATACTTTCAACAATTGAAATTCTTTGAAGCTTCAAAACCAGGAACTAAGTCACACAAATGAGGACAAACCGACAGGAATAGTTAGTCTTATAAATTCACTGCTATAACTACTCTCATAATATCGGTAACTTGTACCTGAGGTGGAGTATTAGAATCGGATGACCAGCGTGAGGTTTGATCCCACGGCTTATCATGCATAATATGGCTAAGGGTAAAAAAAAATTTTATCAAATCAAATTTCTTAATTTAAGAAGTTAGGGTCGAAATAAAGCACCGTTCGTTGATTGAATCAACCATATGTATCAGACCATTGCATCCTAACAAAACAATCTAACCTAAAAAGCCAACAAAAACTATCACTGGTGCAATGGACTGATACAGTATGTTAGGTAGCGAAGAATTTTTTTTCACTCCCTCCGAAAAATAAGAAAAAGCTAAAAAATATTCTTCTTCGCTACCTAACATACTGTAGAANTTTTTTTTCACTCCCTCCGAAAAATAAGAAAAAGCTAAAAAATATTCTTCTTCGCTACCTAACATACTGTAGAATCAGCGGACGGTGCTTTACTCCTACCGAAGTCAGTTATTACTCTGGGATGTAGGTCGACGAGTAGCTGGAACATTTGCTAACAGTAAATGCTAGCTTAGTGTTGCTCTTCGTCAAATTATCTTCAGAATTATCCATCAGCAATTTCTGGCTACTAAAAACAAACTGTAGATTAAAAATACTTCAAAACCTTTCTGGTTTTGTCTTAAAAATCTAGAATGACATTTTTTTGAATTTTGGTAAAAAAGTAACTGAAACGATTAAAATTTGCAACACATCCTTCACTGTGCAGGTTTACATATGGGCAGCCAATATTTATGGTGGGAGATTAATGTCAAATCTCACAACTGAACTCCGCACATTAAAATACTACAACAATAATTTTTATGCGTGCGACATAAGTTTTATCTGTGGTTTTAATTTTTATANCCGCACATTAAAATACTACAACAATAATTTTTATGCGTGCGACATAAGTTTTATCTGTGGTTTTAATTTTTATGTGAATCTGTCTTTTATTTGTGTGTCTCTTTGGTAGGAGTAAGGTAGGGTAGGAGTAAGGCAGAGCCCACTGCATAATACAGCCCATCAAAAAAATCTACTACAGCCCATTACTACAGCCCACTGCTACAGCCCAACATAAAATCACGTTANCCGCACATTAAAATACTACAACAATAATTTTTATGCGTGCGACATAAGTTTTATCTGTGGTTTTAATTTTTATATGAATCTGTCTTTTATTTGTGTGTCTCTTCGGTAGGAGTAAGGCAGAGCCCACTGCATGCTACAGCCCATCAAAAAAATCTACTACAGCCCATTACTACAGCCCACTGCTACAGCCCAACATAAAATCACGTTACTACAGCCCATTACTACAGTCCATTACTACTGTCCCTTGTTATAGTCGATTGCTACAGCCCATTGCTACCGCCAGTCCAAAGTTATATATAGGCATAAATCACAGATACTCTTCTCTTTTCATTTTGTGTCATTCTGGGTGACAAGTCTGTGGCCTCACCAATTAATTTAAATGTGGACCTAACTCTTAGTAGTGAACAAACAATGGCCTTTTTAAGGGCCAATCCTTTTGGACGGATGGTGTGGGCTACATCCCAATGCTACATCCCTGCATAAGTTAATAAAGCTTTGGCAACCGGTGCTTAAATCCAATCTAGACGTATTCACGCAAACACGGATCGGTAACATGCACAATCGTGATTGGGTTAGTTAAGCGTGATTGCATACCTATAACGGACATCGCGATCAGGCAGTTCAGACCATATCTCCCCGCGGCGTTCAACAGCTATCGGAGGCGCGCGAAGCGCGCCGCCATTTCTTTCGCGTGATAACAAAATACTGATGAAATATTTTATTGATTAATAACCTAACAACCTAACGAATACTAATCCTAACAACGAATGCATATTAAATCCTACTTTTGTTACATTTCGAAAAATTTATAACTATTTTTTTATGAGTTTCCGATGAAAATGTTTTTCATATTCGTCATCAGCGACCCCATATTAGTCTACAAAATAAATTTCAACAAAATTTGAGGTGCTTCGGAATACCAAAATTTTCCCGCACTACTATATTCGGGTAAGCACTAAAAAATTTTTTTTTTTTGCCAAAAACTTGAAATTTTTTTGCAAAATTTGACTTGACCGCAAACAATGGATCAACGTAGGCAACAATTAGATGTAATTTAAAGAGATCGATTGATGTATCACTTATCCAATTCCATAAGGAGTGTGTTTCTTCTAATTGCTCCGCAAAAAATCCTATGCTAACGCCCATGCCTACCGCCTAGCAAAAAATCTCTAGCGTCTATACAGAGGGGTCAAATAGTGGCTACCTAGCCATCCTCACTTCACACACTCTTTTATTCATCACCCAAAATTTAAGACACGCAGGTGGGTATCATAAATTCTTTTCTGTGGTAGACGCTTAGTGGATTCTCAGTCTGTTTAAAAAAACATTTCTTGCCTGAATTAGCTGAAAATTAATAATGCCCACAATGAATTATGAAGTTGATAACTTACCAACCTGTCCTAATGGATCATTTGTTCAAAATTACCGCCATCCATATCCAAACAATGATCTAGACGGGAAGAAAACGCTTGTCTCACGTTCTGTAGCATTTGAGGGTTATTAGTCACAGTTGCAATAAAAGTATCAATTCGAATTTTGAGGTCCTGCATACTGACTGGACGAAGGGAATTGAATATGGTTGACTTCATGTAACCCCAAAAAAAAATTAAGTGGGTTCAAATCATGCGACCGAGCCGGCCACTCCCTTGGCCCTTTTCTACCAATCTACTGATGCGGTCAAATGGCATTTAANCCCCAAAAAAAAATTAAGTGGGTTCAAATCATGCGACCGAGCCGGCCACTCCCTTGGCCCTTTTCTACCAATCTACTGATGCGGTCAAATGGCATTTAAAAATTTAAGAACTCAGGGTTTCAATTACTAAATTAAATATTACTAAATAATTGATTCACTCATCAATTGCGATGAATTTGGATGCCCATGTACGTGGGTGGCGGGTAGAATTGTGAAGATCACTAGGCGGCCACTATATAACCCCTCTGTATACTTTTTTTTTTCACTGGGCGGCAGGCATGAGAACTTTTTCTGGGCGGTAGGCATGAGAACTTTTTCTGGGTGGTAGGCATCGGCTGTTGAAGAGGCAATTTTTTCTGGGCTGTAGTAACGTGATTTTATGCTGGGCTGTAGTAATGGGCTGTAGTAAGGAGATTTTTTTGCTGGGCTGTAGCATGCAGCGGGCTCTGCCTTACTCCAGTCGTAAGGTAGAGTGCGCTGTATGCTACAGCTTGGCGATAAAGTCTCCTTACAACAGTCCACCGCTACAGCCCATCAAAAAATCACGTTACTATAGCCCGTTGTTTAAGTCCATTACTACAGCACAATGTTATAATCCGTTGCTACAGCCTACTGCTATCTACAACCAGATAACAAATTTTGGCTTAATGTCGAATATACCGATCCCTCCAGAATATGTAAGAATTTTTTTTTTTACTCTCCCGTGTCCCTTAACCTTAATCTAAACCTCTAAACCAATCTTAATATACTGGCTAAAACTCCCCATACTCACCACAGGATTGGTAGGTTGCATCATACAGAGTAGGGCATCAAAATATTTACAATGATTCTTGATTTTGATCTTGAGTCTGTAACAAGAATTAACAATAGACAGTTTTAAATGAGTGATGGTATCGCATCTCAGAGTGGTATCGTATCTTACTCCGCCCACCAATACCACTCTCCCTTCCCTTTTTCGGAGATACGATGCCACGGCATGAGATACGGCGTGGTATCCTCCGTAGGAATCGATAAGATACGGAGGGAGATGCTACTCCGCATCGTATCTCACTTTACTCCAATCAACCATATGAGACAAGGATACAACTCAAGTTTCTTGAACAGAGGAACACCAAATTCAAAAAAAAATTATTAAAATTTTCTTTTACTTTTTTTTTGATGTCTGAATTAATTTTTTGTTTTAAAAATTCCTTGAATTTGTAACCGACCACCAATTATCTGGTATAGTACCGAAGCGCCTGTTCNAGTGATGGTATCGCATCTCAGAGTGGTATCGTATCTTACTCCGCCCACCAATACCACTCTCCCTTCCCTTTTTTGGAGATACGATGCCACGGCATGAGATACGGCGTGGTATCCTCCGTAGGAATCGATAAGATACGGAGGGAGATGCNGATATCCGATGATTCCTTATTAATTCTAGCGGGAAAGATAGGTTATGTGTTTCACAAGTTTTATCTAAGGTATATTGTTAGTTTTTCAGAGTATTTTGATTATAAATCATTCCGAACCAGTTAGGGCTTTTTGTATAAATAAATGATAATAGACAGTGTTAAATGAGTGATGGTATCGCATCTCAGAGTGGTATCGTATCTTACTCCGCCCACCAATACCACTCTCCCTTCCCTTTTTCGGAGATACGATGCCACGGCATGAGATACGGCGTGGTATCCTCCGTAGGAATCGATAAGATACGGAGGGAGATGCTACTCCGCATCGTATCTCACTTTACTCCAATCAACCATATGAGACAAGGATACAACTCAAGTTTCTTGAACAGATGAACACCAAATTCAAAAAAAAATTATTAAAATTTTCTTTTACTTTTTTTTTGATGTCTGAATTGATTTTTTGTTTTAAAAATTCCTTGAATTTGTAACCGACCAACAATTATCTGGTATAGTACCGAAGCGCCTGTTCTCGTAATTTGATGACACAAAATCGAAGGTAAATAATAAATTCAACAATTTATAAAACAGAAATTTTGATTTCCAGCATACTAATTATTACAGATATTTCGTGCTAAAAAGACTCGAATATCCTATTCCACAAAAATGGAAATCAAACTGGTTCAACTTTGTATTCAATTGAACCCGTTTAAGTTTGGAATGGGTGGAAGTTAAAAATGGTTTGGTTGAAGTTTTCGCACCATCGCAGCTACATTCCTTAAACATCCTTATTTATTTTCAATACACATTTCAAAAATCAACATTCAGCAAATAAGAAAATTAAATGTAAATTAAAAAAAAATCTCCAATTGTTTTGAATTCAAACAATTTGCCTCCAAAAACACTGCAAATGAAAACCAAGTGGATTTCGATACGCCGATACGATGCTACAAAATTTAAAACTAGTCAGTGGTATCGTATCTTTACGTCGTATCTTATCTCCCATTACGATACGGATGAGATACCACGATACGATGCCACTCTCATTTGGAACTGTCTAACGCCTATAGCATATTGTCTTTCACAGTGTCTGCAATAAACAAGCCAATTTTTACCAGTAATCACATCTCAACTTTTACTCCACGGTATAGTGGCGGAAAACTTANATCTTATCTCTCGTTACGATACGGATGAGATACCACGATACGATGCCACTCTCATTTAAAACTGTCTAATATTAAAGGTATATTATTTACAAAATATTATCAATACCTGACTTATTATCTATTGAAATAACCCAGTTACCCGTCTCCTCGCCAGGTAGCCAGGAAAACAAGGAGGCAGGGGCAAAAACTTTGTGCGTTTTTGCCTAAAGCCAGGTAGATATGGCTAGGATACCATTAANCAAAAACTTTGTGCGTTTTTGCCTAAAGCCAGGTAGATATGGCTAGGATACCATTAATTAAGACATATTTCAAATGCAATTATTGAAACTAATTTATGGAAGTTCAATTTGGAGGCGTGCAATTGAAAGANTATTATCTATTGAAATAACCCAGTTACCCGTCTCCTCGCCAGGTAGCCAGGAAAACAAGGAGGCAGGGGCAAACACTTTGTGCGTTTTTGCCTAAAGCCAGGTAGATATGGCTAGGATACCATTAAGACATATTTCAAATGCAATTATTGAAACTAATTTATGGAAGTTCAATTTGGAGGCGTGCAATTGAAAGANATTAAGACATATTTCAAATGCAATTATTGAAACTAATTTATGGAAGTTCAATTTGGAGGCGTGCAATTGAAAGACGCGCAATTGCATTGGCTACAAGGTAAACAACAATTTAAAACAAACAATTAAAACAATTATACTACACGATTATAAGAAACAACTTACCTCTTCAACAGTTGAAGGTTAACTAATGCTTCAGTGATTCCAAAGATGCAACCGTTAGGGAGGGAATGAGTGTTTGGCGGGAGACCAAATGTGTAAAGCATTTTCTTTTTGGAGGGAGAATTTAGCTCAACTCAGTTAGTCTAACTTTTCAATCCAAAGAAATAAAATATACGAGGTAAAGCAAGGTGGGAAAATAATAAATTCAAAAAATTCTTACATATTCTGGAGGGATCGGTAGCAATGATGTCAGCAAGCAGGATACAATTACTTAAGGTTTTTAGGCTTCCTTTAGTTTTCTTTGTTTCCTTTTGGTTTGGGATGTTAGAATTTTTAAGGGTACTAAAAAGAGCCTTTGATGGCTTCAAAAAAAAAAGGACTTAAGATCCGATTAGCAGCTTTATCAGCAGCAAGGCAATAACAAAAATATCAATGGACTTGAACTATTGACACCACACGTTGTGGGAAAAAGAAAATTAACAAGTTCTCACTTATGAAATCAAGTTTATAAAACATTAAATAATATGAATATACAAGAAATAGGCCGATAACACTACTGTCAAGAAATAGAATCTTTAGAATTTCTTGTAGGTTTATTAAGGTTTAGGTTTTCAGGTTTCTATAGATTTTCTTTTGTTTTAAGTTTTCTTTTAGGATGTTTATTTTTTTTAGATTAGGCTTTTAGGATTTCCTTAAAAAGAACCTTTGACAAAATCTAATTTTTAATCTTGATTACACTATGGTGATTCAAGCTTGAATTTTTTGGGCTGTGGTACGTAGGACAACCTAAAATTTTTTAAACATTAAATAAAAAATATATGTTAACTTTGATGTAGTGTTGTTAAATTTGTAGTAAAATTCGCTTACCAATCTAAGAACAATTCACTGTGGATATTTGAAATTGACAACGTACATAATTTACATTAAATACTTCAGACCCTAAATCACCTCATAAAGTTAATTGGTTATTATTTATTGGCTAATGGTTATTATTATAAGTTTTGGACGTCCAACTTTTTTGTAATTTATTGTATTTAATTGAAAAACTAATTGATTAAACCTTAACCTTGCTTAAGCTACGGTTGATGTGGAGAAACAGGATGGAAAACAGATTACCCACCCTGTATGTGTGTCAAAACACGNTGCTTAAGCTACGGTTGATGTGGAGAAACAGGATGGAAAACAGATTACCCACCCTGTATGTGTGTCAAAACACGAAAATAAAAGTCGGACTCACGTAAAAAAGTCAAACAAACAAATAAAAGCCATACACAAATAAAATTCAGACAAATAAACCTCGACACAAATAAAAGACAGACACACAAACAAAAGACAGACACAAACAAAAGACGGAAATTTATAAAAATTAANTGCTTAAGCTACGGTTGATGTGGAGAAACAGGATGGAAAACAGATTACCCACCCTGTATGTGTGTCAAAACACAAAAATAAAAGTCGGACTCACGTAAAAAAGTCAAACAAACAAATAAAAGCCATACACAAATAAAACTCAGACAAATAAAACTCGACACAAATAAAAGACAGACACACAAACAAAAGACAGACACAAACAAAAGACGGAAATTTATAAAAATTAAAAACAGATAAACTTATGTGCGCACGCATAAAAATTATTGTGTGTTTTAGTATGTTCATGTGCAGAGTTCATTTGTGAATTTTGACATTTATCTCCCCCTCTACAAATATCTACCCTGCGCTGCATAAGTAGTCTAATTACCTGTTCTGGCTTAACTTTCTAACTCTTCATAACTACTTTTACTTGGTAGAGACGAAACAAGTTCTCATTCACTTCTACCCAGGAAACTGTTTCCCCTTAACCGAGCTGGTCACTCACGCTGATTCAAAAATAAGCTAATTGAAATCTAAGGCAACGTTCATGTAGACCGGGTGTTGTCACTTCGCTGTATCGGATCGGACAAATTCTGTCTTTGGCATGTGATATTTTTGGAAGAAAATTTGGGGGCGTTTGCATGCTAATTTTTGTGTTCCTTATGATAACAGCCAGTTGAGTTGTTTACAAAGTAGTGTTCTCCATGGGTTTGGTTCCCAAGTTTTTGGAATGGATCGAATGGATCTGGCTCCTTCTCCCTTTCGGAGCCAGCTCCCAAACTGGGGAGCCATGGCTCCCTAGCTTTCATTCATTCAATCAGAAATTTTTTTAATTCATTCAATAAGTTGTGTGGTGAGGTGGTGGCACAAGAAGAAATTGCAAACATTTTTTTTTATTCATCTAATTTATTTGTCATTGTCATTCACATTCTTTCCCAGCAAAGACAAAACACCCGACTTTTCAACACAATGAATAGAAAGACACTTCGCAGAATTATGAACAAACAATTGAAGTTCCGCTTCGGAAAATTCAACGGAAAGCCTCTGGCTTTGGATCGTACTTATATTGCAGCCCATAGACCAAAATATCTAAGACAAGTAAGAAGATATCGACATTTACAATACAAAGTAACAAACATTTGAATTTTGCAGAAATTCAATATAATATTTGAGTATCAACAGGTATTTTATCAGCACGAAAGTTGGGTAAATGAGAACCTCAGCATACAACAAGGTTGGCATATTCCTGATAAAGTTTTAGGAATGGGAAGCACTCGGCCACATGTAGATATCAGGCTTAGAAGAATCGGCCATCATTATTAAGATGGTTTGCTAGGCAAAACTAAAATTAACGCTTAACTCTATAAACTCAGTCAGTGAGCGGGGGTGTACACAAGTATCTAAAATTTTAGACGTAAGTCATCATAGACACTCATCATATACACTTATCTAAATTATAGTGTTAGTAGTGGAACATTACTCCAAGTTTGTCTTATGGACCCAACACCACTTCATTCTGAATAGCCCCTGCGGGCGGCGGTCTCTCGTAACAGGGAACGCAAGGGAATTCTAGTCTCCGCCTCTTCGTCCTCATTCCGTTCAGTGTTGCTGCCTCACCCACATGAAGAAACAACACAACGAACTTGATGAAACCATTATCTCTTCCTCCCTTTCTATTAAAAAGTCAAAGTAAAGTTCCCTTCCCTTGGTTAACTAAACTTCTATAATTATTTACCTATATATTATGCAGTGCGAAAATCTGGGGAGGAGAAATTGATACCCAAGTTTACCCACTCTACCTCTTTCAGACACCTTAGACGGACACAACTGTTTTGCTCGTAAGTTTAGGAACTGAATGATTTAATTCTAAAGAGAATAACGCTTACAAGTTTAATATAAACCCCTAGTAAAACATTTGTTCAAAATGACCCCCGTCCATAATTAAGCAATGATTCAGTATATCGTACAACTGTTCCCTAAAAAATTTTTTTTGGAGTTACATGAAATCCACCATCTTCAAACCTTCACGAGCCACAAATATTCTGGAGCTAAAAGCAAAAATTTTGGCATTTATTGATTAAGTCAACACTCATCCCCAAATGCTCAAAAATGTTAGGGAAGAGTTTTATCATCGACTTAATCATTGCCTATTTATCGACGGGGGTCATTTTGGCCAAATGCTTCGCTAGAAAATATTGATTTATTTTCTACAACAGTATTATTTATTTCGCAAATTGTTTAGCCTTTATTTTAATTTTAGACTTGCAGAAAGTCCTTTAGTTGACAATTAAATTTCTCTATTTAAAAGTTTGATTCTAAATTTTTTAGTGTACTCCTTAATTACCGAATGATCAATGACCGAAGACGATTGAGCACTTCAAGCTTTCCCTCAATAATTATTAGAATTCCCGAACAATTTTTACAATATTTAGGGGGGAAATTTCGGAGAAACTGAAATTCCAAACATTCAATCCATGTCAGAAGTGTTGAGATTAGAATAAGAAGTCCTCCTCGTGATAACTTATGACTCCACTCATTGTCTAAGTATTTCTCCAAAACATTTTGACTTGAGAGTATTTTGTTGTATGTCCATAGTCCAGATGGTATTTTTTTTGTAACAAACGCGATGTAACCAGCCAAATATTTTAAGGATTCAGCTGAATTTAGATCTTCGAAAATACTGATGGTGGATATTAAAAATTCCTCGTAATTTTGCTCAGGCTCTAAGGGCCGGATTTAGGTACACAACTTGAGTGAGTATTTGTGTTGACTCGACTTGAGTAATCGTTTGAGAGGAGAGTTGGTATTCAATAACGAGTTTTGTCCATTGATGTGGCATGGGAGTTTGGAGTTGAGATTTGAGGCAGCTCTCATCACACTCTAGTTTAGACTCCGAATCACTCACAAGTCACAAATCAGTCACTTGAGTTTGAGTGGCTTACTTAAATTCGGCCCTGTATATAAATTCATTGGTTTGAGAGATGTCTTGAGTTGAATTTTTTCCAATAATTTTGAACTCATGTAGTAGTACTCCTCGTTCTCTTGCACATTTGTTCCTTTCGGTAAAGATAATCTTGATCCAAAAAGAAGTGTTTTCAAATGATATCGAAATTGAACAGAATCAGGGTTGTCATTTGATCTTCCAAGGGCACTAATCATTGAAAAAAGACTTTTAAGAGGATCTTGGCTCAGCCTTCTGGTGATAATGAATGTCAACCCATAATTTAACTTAAGATCGTCATGCATCAATTTTAGAAACCGTAGCGATACAAGAACTCCATGTTGACACGGAAGTATAGTTTTCCTTGTAACAAAAAAAAATTTCTTTTTGGAGTGAAATCTTGGCTCTCATTCCATGTAGTAGGAATTCCATTTTTCTAAATCCTTAATTTGATTCGAATAATAGTTTCCAAAAGCGCTGCGAATGGATTTGTCAGAATCAAAAGGTACTTGTGATTTCATAACACCAAAATAGTTATCGATTGTTTTAAAAAAATCAGATATGGTTTGGTTTCCGAAAAACAACTTGCTGAGAGTATCAGTATGACTCGAGAAAACTTTCCCTGCAGGAGCTACTTTCATTCGTTCTGCACCTCTTACTTCAAGAACTGATCGTGAAAGTTTTGGACAAAGCTTGATTTCTTGAGAATCGAGTAATATTAATTGTTCAAGAACAGATTTATCGATAATCGTTCCTTCATTCAGTTACCATCCATCATCGAGTAAGTGATTCCATAGTAAACTTGATCATTGTGGAGCATCAGAAAAAAAACGTAAATGTTTTGATTTTGATTTTCTGGGTTGAGAAATGATGTTGACTTTGAAGTTATTCCCAATTCTTTCCAAACTTTCTGGTTTGTTCCTCCAAGGTCATTCACAACTCCACAGACAATAAATTTTAAAGTTTCTATCTTTCTTAAGTTTGTTTATTTATTTAGCCGAGAAAAATTTCTTTGGTCAATTTTTGATCATACTGATAGTAGATCGGTTGCCTCCATTTCTTGCAAATTCCATTCACAAGTATGACTTGAACGTTGCGATGGGGGTCATAAACCATGTCGAGACTTTTAAAATAAAAGATGTCAGGTTTTACATTCATATTGTCAAAATTAATCATGCAGAGGCGATCCAATTCAGTCGTGGTCAATCTTCCCAATAAGTCAACTACTTCCGACAAAAAGCCAGGCAAACAAGAATATCCTTGTGCCCATTGTCGAAGAGTCCTTGTAGCCGGAAGCGGTATTTTCCAAATTTTTCGAATCGCTCTATAAGCCGACTTGCTTATACTTGAAATTCCAATTGATTTTGCAATCTCTTTAGAAGACCATTTGAGTTTGGACTCGCCATGAAGCTTTTTCAGCTGAATTGTAGAAAATATTTTTGACAGGTTTGCGTAAATTTTTTTGTACTTTTGATCTTTTGCCTTCATTCTCATTTCCAATTGACGTTCTTTTCTTTTTGAGTCTTGAAGTCTTATTTTAAGTTTCATATTTTCAAGCATTTGCTTCTCACAATCTACCCAGGTTTGTTTAGTCTGGATTTCAACATCTAATCAAAATCAATTAAATTCGTAACGGGTATAGGCTGCTCACTACGGTGAGCTAAATTTATCTTTAGAATTAAGTCTTGTCTCCTCCGACACCAAATGGTCAACTTCAAGCAATTCTATGCTATTTGGGTGGTGTGATTAATACTTAGCATTTGCTGGAAAGTAAATGGTGTAAAGTAAAAGCTAGTTTTCTTAGCAATAGCAATTGCTAGCAAATAAATGCTAAATATTGTATGATTAAAACCAAAGTTGCTATGAGGAATAATCCAACAGTCCAAAGATTTTATTCCTCATAACAACCTTGATTAAAACAAACATTTGAAGTGATTGCTGAATCTAGGAAATTTTAGCATTTACTTGATATCCGAAGCGGCAAAGTTCAATTTTATTTATCTATCGTCAAAAGAACCAAATTTTGAAATTCGTAATTAGTTTTGAAATAAAAATGAATTCTCAAGATTCAGAACAAGAGAAGAAACTGAAATTTGTCAAAGTGTTATACAAATATACTATTGTATTGGACAAATCGCAGCTCTTCCTTCAAAAAAGAAGCGAAACGCTAGACTCTGATTTCAATGCTGAGAGAATTGGAGAGCGAAATGACAATCCAGCAGCTCAGCAAAAAAGTTAATAATATGAATCAGAAGTGAAGAAGTTGATTGATATCATCAGGACTGGAAATAAAAAGATAATTTGGAAGCAATGGCAAGCACAATTTACAAATCTATTTTCCGAGAATGATCCAACTGTTAGATGTGTTCCTGGTAATTTCGATTTAATAAAATTCTTCGTGACCAACTCTAATATAAACCCAAACCAAATTTTGGATTAAGGAGCGTTATCTGCGGGAATTAATGCAGTGGAAGCAGAAATAGGTAGAACCAAGTTGAATAAAATTGCACACGTTCAGGAAAGATGTAGTGAAAGTGAGTAAGTTAATTACATTAATATTCGTCTATATTACTCACAGAATTAAACTTTGCAATTGTTTCTAGGCGAGGATGATATGAATAGTTTCTTGTCGGATGAATCGCCACAGACATCGATTCCACCTAAACCAAAGCGACATAAAAAAGGAAAATATACTTTGGAATCATTTGAAACTGAGGAAACTAAAAAACTAAGTACTGCTGAATCGCAAAGGCTTGTACTGCTGGAGCAGCTTGATCAGATTCGTAATAAAAAAGCTCGACTGGAACCAACCACATTTTTCGTCCAAGGAAATAATGACGAATAGGATTAAAATAGATTATAATTTCAAATCATTTTTTATGTTTAAAATAATTACAAATATTACAAGAAGTTTCCTAATTAGATATTAAACGTATCAGTTCCCATTAGCAGTGCCATGTTATTACCTCATTCGGTTTATGAGTTTGGAATCGCACTTTAGTCGAAAATATACAAAGTTCTCATGTCTTACAATAGTAGTGACGACGTCAAATGGCATGGAGTTCTTAAAGATACACAAATACACTCAAATTTAGTTCAAGTAGTGTGGAATAGTGTTCCGCATGGCTCAGCTTTTGGCGTGAGCCAGATCCACTGGCTCAATGAGCCATGGCTCATGGCTCACCCGAGCGGTGAGCCAGCTCATGTGCCATGGCGCTGACTCCGCACTTTTGTTGAGCTGGCTCATGAGCCAGAGCCATGACTCGAAAAAAAAATTTTTTTCCTATTAATATGCACATTTTGCTAAAAGTGAGAATGGACCTAGTGATAATAAGCCAACACAAATCATAATTATGAACTGGCTGAAGGCAAATTGACTTTCAGTGACCAAAAATTTTGAAAATTAAAAAGAAGTGATGATTTGGAACAAAAAAAAAATGAAAAATTAGGGAAAAAATGGAAGAATTTAGGGGAATAGTTGAGCCATTGAGCCATGGCTCACAAGTTTCGTTGAGCTGGCTCATGAGCCATGGCTCTGGCTCAAAATTACTACATGAGCCAGAGCCATGCACTGGCTCTGGCTCAGAAATTTTTGTGAGCCAGGTCGAGCCAGAGCCAGAGCTAGAGCCATTGAGCCAGCTCATGAGCCAGAGCCATGCGTAACACTAGTGTGGAACTAAAGAACTCTTTCGGATACGGCCTGTTTTTGGGCCCAATTACTTGCCAAACTATGGAGTTTCGCTGGGCCCAGTAATTATGCAATTATGCATCCGGAAAAAGTGAAAACTGTTTAGATACAAAATCTTTTCACATGAAAAGTACAAATCCAACATTTTCAGTACTTTGAATTATATACAGTACCGCGTACAAATTGTTTAGTATACTGTAATATAAATTCAGTTGTCCTTCGCATTCGTTTTTCAAAAAAGAGATAATACACCAGCTCGGGGTACAAAGAAAGGGTTGAAGGATCAAATGTCAAAAAAAAAAAAAATTTGCACTAGCTAGCCATGGGACAATTTAGTCCGGAAGTTAGTCAATGATTCCAAAACAGTTCCTAGTTACCAAATTTTTAAAACAACTAGACACGTGCAACAAACTAATTCCAAAAAAAATGTTCCCAATCGCTTGAATGAAGAGTGAAAGTAATAAAACTTGGATGAGTCATAAACTTATCATAAACTTGTCATTCTAAATGACAACTTGCGCATGCTACGATGAGTAGAATTTCACACAAATGTGAATGACCGAATACTCAGTTTCAATTTAGCATTTATGAAGTTTTAAAATTCCTTCCGAGAAACTAAAATCAATATCTATTTAATTTTTATTAATTACAGAGAAGTCCGGTTATAGTGACTCCGTAGGGACCGGTTGGATTTGTTCAGTATAACCGGAATTCGTTATATCCGTATAGTGAACGAACCCTACAATTCAATAATTGTTCATTATACCCAAATATTTTACTATAAATTCAGCTAAGTCGATGTAAAGAAGTACTAGGAGATGAAAATTTGCTTACGGTCATGTTCTCATGATGAATTTCCATTTCAAGTGGAGTCTTCCATCATATTCTCCAAAACTCCCGCAACACTAACTTGGGTAAAATTTTTTACTGATTTTGGTAAAGTCTATTGGGCCATCCAATTGAGCTAGATCTTTGTTGGCGTTGAAGCTACAAACGTAATAATCGGGCTTAGTTTTTATTTTATTTGGAAAATAATTAAACCAGCAAGCAATCATTTGTGCTTTTTTTTTATCAACAAATTCCAAGTTGCCAATAAGCACGGTAATAATATTTTAGAAATACAACATTACAATTTGAAATTACGCGTTGTCATCATTTTTTTGTTTCTCTTGTCCTCTTCTGTGTGTGGGTCTAGACCCTTGTTCCGACACCAATTTCTAAATGATTCGCTTTATTTGCATCAGAATATTTACTCCCGTTTAGATTCTTATATGAGCAAAGTGCCTTCCTGCTCTCTCGATGAGGGCAGACTTAATTCGTGAGGGCACGAGGGCAAACTTCATTCGTGAGGGCATGAGGGTACGAGGGCAGAAGTGCAGGCTTGGTTCGTGAGGGCAGGAGGGCAGTTAACATGCTCATGTATGGTGTAATTGAGAAGCTAGTTGAAGCGAATTAGACTAATTGGTACTTGTGTCCGTTTTATCATTAATCACAACTGTCCAACCTGGCATATGAATTTTATACCCCAGATGTTGCGTATGCGCAACTTGAATGAAGACCAACCCCGCTAAAATTCTTTATTAGAAAAACACCCTATTAGTCGACTTGTCACGTGCAAAATTTGAAAAAATTAATTCGATGGGAACATGACCAAAATAGACATCATCTGCACATATTCACCCCATGCCCCCTGGGACAGACATTAAAAAAAACATTGCATAACTCTGCGAAATAATTTTTTTCGAAAACTCCTTTTATGGGTACATGTAGCAATAGGAGATGCACTAGTTCAAATACTTGAACCGAGCATTCGAGCGAAAAAAACCAGGTATGCTTTTTTGCATACCATCCTTTGTACGTTTAATTATTGATTCAGTTTATTATTTCATTAGTTCACAGAATAATTCATTCTTAATAATTGAAAAGTGGAAATAATTAACTAATTTCCACATTCGTATTTGACAATAGAAATCGGTTAATAAGTGGTGCGACAGCAGTGGGATTAGTCAAGGGTAAAAAATGATTTCCGGGCACTTCGATGTACTCGTACAATTTGCAATTCTTCTCAAAAACTTTCATCGTGGCTTCGCAAATGTCTTCCCCTTCAACGAATCTACTATCAATTGCTTTCATGAGGAGCATTTCACACTTACTGTTTTCTAAAATTGAAAGGGAAGCACTATGGCTGAGTTGAAAAAGTCCAGGATTTCTGATAACAGCATCTCGGGTGAACGCCCAATTGTCCCCTGTTTTCAATTTACGAGCTCCTCTTTTCTAAAAAAAAAACAAACAAACATCTTAGAGTGAATTAGTTATTTAGAAATTATACAGCGTTCATCTTTTATTTCAACCTAGAAAGAATGACGTGATTTTTTCGTATGATATACAGTGGTCCACAGGTTATTAAGGACGCTGGAAGCTACTTTTGTCCCATGCTCTTTGCTGGGGAAAGCAGGATAGATTTTTTTTTCGTAGAGAAAGCAGTTAGTTTCAATTTTGTCTGAAGAAACACTTTTCAATTTCAGAACGACCATTGAAATGTAGGATACAAAGTAGAAAAAATCAACTCTCTACCATCAAGATTCAGAAGTTATAATGTTTTAAATACTGAATTTTTTGGATATTGTTTGGAAACATGCCCATCTCTTAGTACATCGTCTAAAAAAATGGTCAAAGATTTTCAACTTTCAAAAGTTATAACATCTTTCCTAGTGATCGTAAAGACTTGTTTTTTTTTGACGTCAAACGCTACTTTTCAATGATCTTTCTGGAACTGTGAAGAGGTTGACCATATAAAATTTTGTTTAGAGGATACAAGCCACACAATTTTAAGAACACTCTTTCCCAGCAAAGAGCATGGGAGAAAAGTAGCTTCTAGCGGTCTTCAGGACCTGTGGACCACTGTAGCGTTACTAAACATAGCCGTTACTCAGTTCATCTTTGCGAACTTTCTTAGACAGATTTCGCAGATAAGTAAAAACCACACCGAGCACCGCAAACCCCGTTGCTATCGGCAACGGGTAGAGTGTTGGAGTAGATGCTGCATAGTGAACCTTTTCTCCCGTTGCCCATACCGTAAATATTTTTTGTTTAATTCAAGATAAGAAGGAATTCATATTATTTAGTTTCGCGCCTTTGCGTTTCTGCTCTATTGCAAGCTTCAATATGACATGGGCGGAGCTACTCTGAAAGTGGAGAAAGAGGGTGAGAAAAAATGATAAATTTCTGTGTAGATATTGCAACTTACCAAAAGTATTGTAGCTTCTTGTTGGCTTAATTTGCCACCTGTGACTTGAACATACAAATCTTTAAGTTTTTCTATTGGATAGGTCATAGTGCGAACATCGATCTTCTGTCGATCCAGTGCTAAAAATTGTTTACACATTGTACCAAAGTTGAAAATAGTCTCTTCGCTAGACCAACTTAGCAATTTCAAAGCATCAATCAAAACGAAATGCTCAACCTGAAGAATAATTTAAAATGATTGAAAACTAACCAGTAGGGAGTATTTTAAGAATTTTTAATTATTAACCTATTTTTTTTACCTCTTCTTGGAAAATGGCGGAATACGTGATACCAATGGCACCTCCTAAACTGTGACCAATGTAATCAAACTTTGTCCATTTTAAATAATTTCTAATGACACGTCTAATGGCCACAACATACTCCTTGACGAAGCATAAATAATTAAATTACATTCAATCATTAATAAGAGCATATTTGTAGGTACAATAGGTAACAAATTTTACAATTAGGTTGTACGGAACTCCTTGTGGAAAATGTGAACTTTGACCATGACCTGGGAGATCAATACACACAAGATAGTAGGATTCCGATAGAAGAGGTATCAAGAGGTCAAATGTTGCCAAGTTATCTGTCCAACCATGAACAAGGAGTACTCGTTTACCATTTGGATTACCCCGAACATTTCCTGTTAATTTGAGTTAATTAGTATTTGTAAATATGGATTATATGAATGGAGTAGATTTAGAATTAATTTTTACCACTAATATGACCCCATGGTACTGGTATTAAAATATCTCTCGGAGAACCAATGGGAGCCATTTCTGCGCAGTTTCAAACCTATCAATGTTATGTAACCTACTCAGGTCACTAAAGAAAAACTCAACTAATTTATTTACGTGTAATTTTTACGAACTTTACGAAACCAGTTGTTGGCTGTCTTACTTCCATCGGAGTTGGGATTTATGAAGAATCCCATTAATTTTTTTTAACTAAATATTATCATTGGGAATTTCCCATTGTCATTAGAATAAACAAAGTTTCTTGCTGATTTTATTGAGATTAAGTCAATTTACAGTGACCTTCAGGTAGAAAAATCATCCAATCGTCAAATGTCGAATAATATTCCTAATGCTAAAACTGCGTAATACAGTTAAGTGCAAGATCTTAGGCTCATGACCTCTTGTTTAAATAATTCTTGAATCAAACCATGGGATACCTGAGTATACTAACAGCAATGATGCTTGAAGTGTCTTGCAAATGTGGTGAAAGTTTCAAATTTTAATTCTTAAATTGGGCGGAATTAGAGCAAAAAAATTAAATTTGGGCTTGAGAAAGCGGGTGCAAATCTTTAGGCGCACGACAGATTTATTGCTTTGCAGTAGAATGAAGTGGTAGACTCCAATAGGAAAAGGTGCCTAACACTTACCTGAGCATCCCTTAGCAATAATTGTTTAGAAAATTTCCACCATATTGTGAAAGTGGCAATTTCTGGGATAACTTTCGCCAATTCAACTTTCACCAAGGTTTTGAGTTCCTTAATATTTTCATTTTGTTTTCTACCAATATATTCTGCACGAGATATAGTTCGCGCAAGATTTACAATTGGATATAAGCCAAAAATGTAAAATGGCAAAGTCATAGTAATTATATTTTGACTTGACTAAATACAAGACCAAATGTATGCAAAAATGTTCCTGGTACACGATAGGATTCTACCGAGGACTGGGGAAAGCTGACGGGCTCTTTACAAACCAAGTGAAAGTGGACAAAATCATAAGGAATACACCATTCGAATGTGTCTTGGAAATTGTGTGTTTTTAATTTCATAAGTGTTGCAGATGCAATGCAAACCATTTTAAGTTCGCGCAAGGAATAAAACCAAATGATATTCATGAATTTTTAGCTCATTTACACTTTTTATGGAGGTAGGGAAAAAAATTTTTTCGAGAGACATTTTTGCGGCACATCCCGGGTACTTAGATGCACTTTCACTTGCCATGTAGAGAGTCAGTGAGCTTTCCCCAGTGCTCGGTAGAATTCTATCGTGTGCCAGCAACATTTTTGCATACATTTGGTCTTGTATTTAGTCAAGTATGCTTAAGGTCAAGACATTTTCGTGGTAGATAATGTACTCTGCCTTAAGTGTTACAGAGATTTACCAACGAAATATAATTACTATGACTTTGCCATTTTACATTTTTGNAATTTACCAACGAAATATAATTACTGACTTTGCCATTTTACATTTTTGGCTTATATCCAATTGGAAATCTTGCTGTTAGTATACTCAGGTATCCCATGGTTTGATTCAAGAATTATTTAAACAAGAAGTCATGAGCCTAAGATCTTGCACTTAACTGTATAAGTGAAGTCTAGCCTACGGAAATAGATTAACGACTAACTTGCGTGGAAAACAAATAAAAACTTCTGTAGTTAGTGAAACAAATCTGTACGACCTTTAGCTTGACATTTAAATTATCTAATTATTGGATTTAGCTTTCTTTTCAAATTCATCAAAAATTCAATTTGCCGTAATAAAACGTAGATTAGGAAATTGAAATTTATGCCTGACATATTACCACTCTTACTCACAGGGGGTTACGATACAACGCAGAAATAGTTTTCATGAGGAAATTATCTGGGAATGACGTCAGTGTTATGCACTTCAAATTCCATAACATTTCTCCTTGTGCATTTTCATGACTTCTCATGGAACATNCAAAATGACGTCAGTGTTATGCACTTCAAATTCCATAACATTTCTCCTTGTGCATTTTCATGACTTCTCATGGAACATTTGTAGAATTTCGAATTCGGGTAAGTGATACATTAATCGACTGGGCATTTAGCGTAGATTACGAATTTGACATCCATTGTTGGCGGTCAAGTCAAATTTTGCAAAAATGTTGCAATGAGTATTTAGTTCTAGTGGTGTAGTAGTAGATTATGTGCAATTGTCTAATTTGGAGAGTCGTTTGATTGGCTGATTTCAAATTTTTGAACTTCCATTGAATATCTTACTTCAAAGATTCAGTTTTAATTTTCAATCCTACTTTTTATCACCGTTTTCGAAACTGTACTTTGGTCGACTCCAACATCCTCCCTAACCCCAACTTGGAACCCTGGATCAACCATGTATCTCAAAATTTTTTGCATTTTCTGCTTAGGACTTTGAGCTGTTCCCCTTGTTTCAATTTGATTTCCCATGAAGTACTTTGCCATCCAACTAACATTTATTTCGTCAAATCTGTATAAATTCTTGTAGTTTTCCGGAAGTGTAACGTGTCTGGCATTTATGGTTTTTGTGTTTCGGACAAGCGGAACTTGTAAAAATGCTGCCATTTTTGTACAAAAAGTACGAAAAACTTAATAAAAAATTTAGGCTGCTTGAGAGCTATCTTTAAATTTGTACCGATGACGGCATAAGTAGTTCCCGTTTTTTGAATTTTTTTTTCCACTCCCGCCTTCCTTGCATCGAATATTTTATTTGCTGGTATCGTAAAAACGCAATTATTTGCACCATACCACTGTTCAAATTCAATATTTGTATAATTATAAGCAAATGTACGTCTGGAGGTTTTGGGTAAGTGATACATCAATCGATCCGAAACCTTGTCTCCATTAAGAATATGGTTTCCGTTGTTTACATTCAAATCAGAATTTTCAAAAATTCTACAAATCACACTGGAATTTTTTCATTTTCGCAAAAAATCCCGAAACAAATGGAATTTGGTTAGGCGGTATTTCAATCCGTAACAAATTCCACCTAGAATAAGAGTCTGTGACAACGATTGGTGGCAGTGAAGTAAAATTTTCGACAAACATTTCATGTATTAATTCTGTGCTTCCTGTATTGATTCCGCAAAGTTGTGCCTCTACTTCACGGACACCCTTTAATTGACCACGACCATACACTTTCTCAAATTGTATGTACAATTTGGTCAGCGAAACTGTCAAGGTTAACAGCAATAATTAGTAACACCTCAGCCACTCATGCACTAGGCATGGCATTCTATTGTTGGTTCTACAACACAATGTGAATTTCTGCTTTATTGTTACAACTATCAACAGATTAATCCAACCAAAAAATTTGTCAAATTTGTTTTACAAAATTCGACTAGACCGTCAACAATAGATATTAAACTAGTAATCTGCATCATTTCTGACTGAGAGTGAGAAACCTCATCTCATGAACAAATTTCAAAAAATCATTTCGACATCATTTATTTGTAAAAATGACGAAAAAATTACAGCAAAATTTGAGCTGAGAGCCAACAACGAACGCATTCGTAATCTATATATTAGATTTCCGATCGATTGACGTATTACTTACCCAAATCTACTTGCCCGTGGAGTACCTTTTGTATAAATTATACAGGACAATGAATTTGAACAGTAGAATGTGCAACTAATTGCGTTCTTACGGTACAAGCAAATAAAATATTCGAGGCAAGGAAGGCGGGAGTGAAAAAAAAAATTCAAAAAACGGGAGCTACTTATGCCGTCATCGGTAGCAAAAACTATCTATTTTTAGCAAACGATAAAGTTTAATCATAAAGTTTGTAGCTTTTAGTTAAATATTCTTTAGCAAATGCTGCCATGATAGCATTCACTAAAAGCAAATACTAAAAAAAAATAAAAACCTTTCGCTTTTTAATTTTAATCATAGAATTTTAAGCAAAAGCTTCAGATTTTTCGAAAATAAGTAAATGCTACATTTTAATCATACCACCATATCATATCATATCATAATTTCATATCATATCATAATTCAAGAGTTANATAAGTAAATGCTACATTTTAATCATACCACCATATCATATCATATCATAATTTCATATCATATCATAATTCAAGAGTTACTTAGACTTACTATTCAGTTTAAATACTTTAGTGGGTTTGTCTGATTCTTCTAAGGCTACCATTCTCTTTTTGATTGTGCGTCTGATTTGGAAGATTTAAAGTTTGGATGTACTCCTGGTACAGTAAAGTTCGGCTATAGTTACTCCGGCTATAATACAATTCCGGCTATAGCAAAGCACAATGTCCGGTCCCTGCCAAGCAAATGGAAGATTATGTGTTAAGTAGTCCGGCTATAATGAAATCGGCTATACTGAACTTCCGGCCTTAGTGAACCAAACCTACCGGTCCCGAGAGTCATTTTGTCCGGTTATAGTGAAATATGTCTGAATTCCGTAATGAGACCATTTGCTACTACTGTTCCTTATACTTTTATGCCTGCCCATCTATGCACCGGACTTGCATGTTGACCTATGAGTGAGTTTTAGTTTATTAAGTAAATTACTAATTCACAATGTCAAAATCAGGCCAAAAGCGCACTGCGTTGTCCTTAAACGATAAATTCGATATCATTGCTGCACTTGTCTTCCAACACACCTCGCCAAACGTTATGTGAGAAATATAAGATTGGAAACTCTACAATTTCTCTTATTTTGAAATCAAAATCTAAAATTGAAGAAGACTTCCAAAGATTTTGTGGTGTAAGTTAATAATAAAAGTGTTGAAATATAATTAGGTTACATTTAAGCAATTAGCTAAAATTCAAATATCAAATTCTTAGAATATAAAACGCCAACGCCGATGTAACTATCCAAAGTTGGATTCTGCGCTCATCAAATGGTCTCAAGCAAATCCTCATTACCCAGTGCTTCTCTAAATCGGCTTAGCTGAATTTATAGTGAAATATTTGGATATAATGAACAATTATTAAATTGAAGTGTCCGTTCACTATACGGATATAATGAACTCCGGCTATACTGAACAATGTTGCCGGTCCCTATATATTCACTATAACCGAACTTTACTGTATTAGAATATACCGTTCAGGTTTATTCAACATTTGATTGATTTTGTCTACTTCAAAATCGAAAAGTTCGAAATGCTTTTAACAAATCACAGCATTGGACAAGTTAATTATAATCAGAGGGTGGATATAAACTTTCTAAAAAACAGCGTTTTACTTACTTAAATACTTGCCAAAAAGCGACGAAATACTGATAAAAAAGTATAAAATAATGAGCAATACTTTATTATTTTTGGTAAGTATTTACATTTTTTTTTAATTAATTCACTTAATTGAAGCCTAAAAACCCGATTGAATGCTAATTTGGAGCATTAAAGTCGAATTGTTTGATTTATTGGTTAAGGAATGATTAATTTAAACACTTTATCGCGACTCCAATACATAATCCAGATGATTTTATACAGTTTAAAGGATAATTTCATTAAATTTTTCTAAAAAAAAAGTTGGTTTCTCCATAAAGTATACCATTATTTGGCGCTCATGTTAATCGACATAAAAGGATGTCTTTATTATAACTCGGACCGCAAAAATGCGTTTGTTGCAACTGAAGGTTCGGTTTAAATTTTTGAGTCCCGACTGCACAATTTAATCCAATTTATTTCGGGCTCTCGGAATTCCCCTTACCGAAAATTTAAAGGATGCATAATTTAATTTTAAATATACTTTTTTGAATAAAATTGTGAACTTTTACGTTCTGCAGTTTATCATTTTGATTCATCGGCAAATTTAGAGCGAATATGAGGGAAATTATCCTTGAAAAACGATTAATACATCAAATTACTTGACAAAGTACTTTTTAATTACTTAATATTCAAAATTACTTTCGAAAGTACTTCCTAATGCCTAAAAACCAAAAATACTTAAAATACTTTTTCATAAGGGCATTCCATTCATCCTCAAATTACATGAATCGGAAAGATACGAAGTTACAGAGGTGTAGGTGCAATACCCAAAAAGAAGTAGATAAGTAAGTATCCGCCCTCTGATTATAATAGTAAAAATGGTCAATCTAATGCCTGATTGCACCATTGCTGATTAAATTTAATCAGTGATTAATGAGTAATTTAATCAATGATTAGTTCTTTTGGGTTGCGCCAACCCCGGTTAAATATTAAACAAAGATTATTTTCCTTAACCAGTAATTAAGTTTACATCTCCAATTTTCTCTGGTTAGTGTTACTATCCGGAGTTAATTGGTAGTGAAGTTTCTGCGAAAGAAATCGTAACAAGAAATTTTAAACAAGAAAACGAAAATGGAAGTTTACAGTAGCAGTGATGATGAGCTTGACTTGCTAAGCAATATTGAACCTCTTCCTCCAATGCGCTGTGGATCTGATCACCAGAACCCATTCGATGAACTTGACGAAAAATTTAAGGAGAGGTATAGACTTTCAAAATCTGCATTAATGAAGGTTCTTTGTGAGTATACTGGTTGCTTGTATTTAATTACATATTTTGAAGAAATTCTCACTTATTTATTTGTCCTGAATCCTCTGGCTCTGTAACTTTTGCTTGGTCTGAAACTCAATCTGTACCATTTTTCTGCAGTAAGCCTTGAACTTGTAACAGTTCGCTACCAGCTTTAGCAAAAACAGTTTCATTAGGTTTCCTATAGCCGCTAACAGTTACACTTCGAATAACTCCTCAATGAGAATAATAATTACCGTAGTGCTGTTCTCCGTTATAAGCTGCATCTGAGTCATACGGATTCGGAAGTGGGATGAGCTTTGGGCCAAGCATTCCCATCACTTTCTCACCAACATTATTCAGTAGTTCATGAGATGTTCCTCCACCAGTTTTGTAGCCACGAACTTTATCTTCTGCAGAATTCTTTTCAGCCTTACGTTTCACATTATCATAAAGAATTTTCAAATTTTCGGGACTTGGACCCACAACAGCCAAAGCGTTGAACTCCAGAAATTTTCCCACAGGTTTCTTATTTTTGTTTAGACGTAATCGCGTCTGTCTTCAAATTTTCAATAACAGCTTTGTAGCGCAACACAATGTCTATTAGGATTTCTTTATCCTTACTACTGAAATTCGGTGCTCTTTGCCGCTTAGACCGCTGTGACATTTTAGAATTTTTTATTATACAATAACAAAAACTAATTGAAAACTTCGATATAACAATGAATGCCTTTTTAGAAAATATTAGATGAAATAGGGATTGAGAAAAAGATTATTTGAATTTCGCGGCAACTTATCTCATTGTTTTGATCTAAAATGTCAGAGTTCCGTCCTTTCATTCATCCTAATCACCGATTTGTTAATCAGCGATTAAGTTTTCTTAACTGGACTTTCTGCGATCACAAAAATTTAATTTCCGATTAGAAATCTAATCAATGATTAGCTAATCATTGATTATATTATATTTAATCAGCAATGGTGTATTCAGGCATAAGTAACCTTAAAAGGTTTGACGTTTGACAATTCACAAAATAATGGCCCATTCAGCAATGAAGAAAAGGTGTTTAGCTTATTTGATCAGTCTCAAAGTATCAAATATACAATTTTACACTCGTATCAACGAGTGACAAATTTCTAAATGTTGAATCGTCAAACGCGTAACAAGTTTGTCATTGGGTAGTTCGCAAAAATACAATAGTTGACATTTGATGACCGGGTCATCCTTTAAATTTTTGAATCAACAGCTTTGAGTTTCAGTAGTTGACCTTTGGTTGGCCTATAAAATGCCAACAAAGCGATGTGCCGACCTTGGACATATAATACCCTTTTTAGCATATTTTGAAGTATACTTGTGCAAATTTTTATCATAACTTTCCACATAACTTTCTGGCTAATGCTAATCTGATGATTCTTTAGAAGGGGAATGGTCATGATCAGGGATCGGATACGTTCTTAAAAAGTTTTAATTAAGGGACGCGCATAGAGGCTTGGGGTTCCGGGTAATCTGTTTCATACATGGCTGAACCGATTGACAAAACTTTTTCCGCACTTTTAGTCCTTTTTTCATTGTAAAAACTTAAAAACTTAAGTTACAACTTTTTTTTTAGCATTAAAATTCTTTTCAGCCTTTTTTTTTATTTTAACCTAATAATCCCTTAAATACATCATTTATTTTAATAAAAAATGAGACAAAATAGAATTTTTGCATGTAACGCGCTATATTGAAAAAATTTAATTATATTTTCAATCCAACTTTGATATTTTTATCAAAAAATTTTGTGTATTATTTTCGATATTTTTTTATGTAAAAATGAATTAAGTTATGTCAAAGATAAAACAATCACACGCATCATTGGTGAAAGAGTGGTTGAGCAAAGTTTCAAATTCAACACATTTTTGCGTTGACGGAGATCAAATGTTCTGCCAAGTGAGTTCTCTACTCGTGATTAGCTTGATAATGTTAAAACAATGTAACAGTCGGTTAATTATAATTTTTTTTCTTTCAGCCTTGCTGCAAAGGCTACAGTTTCGCCAGTACTCAGATCTAATTCAGCATTTGAAGGCTCAGTCTCACATATTGAAAGTCTCTAAATTCACACAACAAGCATTGTTTTCTCACATAGATGTCCTAAATAAAAATTTCAATGAAGATTTGATTGAAGCATTTGTCGCATCTGGAATTCCCTGGTTTAAGCTCCAGAATCCTTTATTAATCGCTTGGATTCTTTGTAATCTGTTCAGTCGATACAGAAAGAAGTTGGAAATCACCCAAACTGGATAGCAGTTGATGAGACTACTGATGTTGATGGGCGATACATTGTTAGTGTTCTAATTGGTGAAATGAGAAAAGACCAACCTTCCAAGGCTCACTTAATCATGTCCCGTCAACTAGAAGCTACAAACAATTCTGCCATAACGCAATCCGTTATTGAGCCAATTTGTAAGTATTGACCGATATTACTATAAATTTTAATCCATCTCTCCTGTTTTCTAGATTTTACAGCTATTCTATNTTGTAAGTATTGACCGATATTACTATAAATTTTAATCCATCTCTCCTGTTTTCTAGATTTTACAGCTATTCTATGGCCTGGAATTACTCCATCATGCATCGACAAAAAGTTTTTACTGCTCCTGACTGACGGGATAAATTATACGCGCAAAGCAGGAAAGAATTTAAAAGCAATATACCCCAAACTTCCTCACGTTACTTGTCTGGCTCATGGTATCAACCGCGTAGCTGAAGATGTGAGAAGATATTTCCCAGAAGTCGACAAGCTAGTTGGCAATATAAAGGCAGTTTTCCGAAAATCTCCGAGCAGAGTTACAAAGTTCAAGGAAATGTTTCCAGCCTTAACTCTTCCACGTAAACCAGTTTTGACTAGATGGGGTACTTGGCTGGATGCTGTCGAATATTATGCTGAGAATTTCGACTCCATACAAACAGTTCTCAATTTCNGATGGGGTACTTGGCTGGATGCTGTCGAATATTATGCTGAGAATTTCGACTCCATACAAACAGTTCTCAATTTGCTTGATTCCTCAAAAGCAAAAAGTATAGAAATTTCAAAGGAAATTTTAGCGGAAGTATCTGTTCGGCGAGACCTTGCTCTTATTTCTACATATTTTACATTTCTAAGTTCAACTTTGAAGAAGCTTCAGAACAGTTCATCTAGAATATCCGAAACTCTTGGAATTNATTTTACATTTCTAAGTTCAACTTTGAAGAAGCTTCAGAACAGTTCATCTAGAATATCCGAAACTCTTGGAATTATTGACGAAGTAAAAAGAAAATTAAGTATAGCTACTGGAACGGTTGCATCAGAGGTCATAAACAAATTCGAAAATGTTCTGGAAAAGAATTCCGATTTAAAGAAGATTATCTCAATTTCAAGAGCCTTAAATGGCGAGGCCGAAAATATAATAGGAATTTTGAAAAACTTTGACCCAGCAAGGATTTCCTCTTTCAAATTCGCCACACTCACAAGCGTTGTAGCTGAAAGAAGCTTCAGCATACGCAAAGCCTTACTTCCCGACAATCGCCGATGTCTGACAGTTCCTAATCTAGAAATGGAAATTGTCAGCCATTTCGAGTTAGGGTTAGATTGAATTCGTTTCATTTTCCAAATTTGTTGTGTTATGAAAATGAATTACTATACAGAATAAAAATTTTTTTCGATACTTTTTTAGTACTTTTTTGGGAATTTTATTGAACTTTTTAAATACTTAAAACTATAATTTTTTAAACTTTTTANACTTTTTTAGTACTTTTTTGGGAATTTTATTGAACTTTTTAAATACTTAAAACTATAATTTTTTAAACTTTTTTATCCGATCCCTGATCATGACTATCCATGAAGCTATGCAGAAGAGCAACAACACATAGAGAATGATAAATTTTTTTGCTANTTTTTATCCGATCCCTGATCATGACTATCCATGAAGCTATGCAGAAGAGCAACAACACATAGAGAATGATAAATTTTTTTGCTAACTCATGGAGTGAAAATTATTGTTACGTCGATTTTTTTCTATTACGCCGTTGGAGCAATTTATTCGATCAAATTTAAAGCAGACGGATTAGATGTTATGAATTACCGCCCCCTGTGGAAAAGTCGAATTACCATCTCTACAAAGAAATCGATTAAAAAGCTGTAAACAAACAGATCGTCTATCAACTGAATTCGGGCTGACGAATTAGTGGAGGGCACAGTATTACTCGAAGATTTTTCGACTACTTGTTTTAAGATTGTGTCTAGTGTGTAAAGTGACTTCCAAATCTCACTGAGTCAGAGTCATTGACTCCCGAGTCACTGACTCTGACTTACTGTAGTTTAGGAGTTGACTCAGGAGTCATGACTCTGACTCCCCATATTTTCGCGAGCTGACTCTTGAGTCATGACTCTGACTCTGACTCTGAGTCATTAAAAAATGTTTAATCTTCTTTTAAATATTTAGAAAAATTCTATAAACTGTATAAAATTTCTATAAATTGTAGACGTCACTTTTCTTTTTTCTCACCTTTTGTAAATTTAGATTATCTTGAATCGATGTTGATGAACTTTGACTTTCATTTACTGGAGAATTTTCCACATTTAACAAACACAATCATCCTCCATTCTTAATTAAAAGTCCGTAAGAATGGGACGAACACAAAACACAAACAGATGATTTATATCAGAAAGAGTAAACATTCTTAAGTAATGCAATGGATAAAATGAATGAAACGTGTTTGAATGAATACCTAAAATCGGCTTCTGAGCAGCAAATGCACAAGAGTCATGAGTCTGCTACTAATGAGTTGACTGACTCTTAAACAGGGAGTGAGTCAGAGTCATATAATGACTCTGACTCCCAAATAATTCATAGAGTCAGAGTCATGACTCAGGAGTCAGAGTCACTTTACACACTAATTGTGTCTCAAAAAGTTCCAATTTATTTCTCAGTGAAGAGTTTAGAGGACTCAATTTTTTGCAAATTTCTTCCTCTTTTCATATTTAATAGGATTAATTCCATAAGCACGAAGGCGATCTTCGGATATTGATCTTGTCTTCTTGGTGGTGCTCGTTGATTTGTTTTGCCTAAAAACTTGTTTCTTTGCTTGAGCGCCACTTATAGCAGGGGATTTCTCTGTTTCCAATTCCTTCTTCCTTTCCCACTTTCTCTTTGTTACAATATCAGGATTGGGCTCTTGTAAAATTAGTTGTGCTGCTTCACTAACTGCGATGTCCAGCTGTAACTGTTGAGTTGTGGCGACAGATTTTTTCTTTTTCTTTTTCTTCTTCTTTTTCAGTGTTTTGGTTGAACTATTAGCAAGTGTGGAGGGTTCGCCAGAATTTGTATCCTCTTCCATGAATGTTGAAGTATTACAGCTATCAGGTCTACTGGAATAATAAAGTCACAATTAAAATGATTGGAACTCGGGGGAATGATTAAACTACGCACCCTAATAACTGTACATTTTTCAACCTAAAAAGAACTTCAGTGTTTTGCTTTAACATAAGCTACTTTCAAAAATACCTACTTATCCAAACTCTTTTACAAACTGTCTATTTCTTAGGAGTTTAACAGTGTTGGCCGGATACATCAGTCAGGCTGATGTATCCATCTACTCGCATCGCCGCTGCATAGGCAAGTTTATTGTAAATTTATTTTAAGACATTGTTTATAATATTGATTCATTGTGGAGAATAAAGCACCATCCATCAGCTAATTTAGAAATAGGAAATTATTTACTTAGGAAATCTAATACTCTGTATTATTGTTTCAAAATCATGCAGCGACGACACGTTGGAAAAAAAGTTTGGTTAACCTTGTGTTAGGGTATGCATGTGTGCAAAAAGTGCCTAGTTTAGTAATACTAACACCCTGGGACTTGGATAGTAAAGTATCATACTTTTTAGTATTTAATGATACTAGGATTTGACTCTTCGCTTTTGAGTTGGTAGCTTTCTTCAAATAAGCTTGGACTTCAAACTTTTCTTCTTCCACTGTTCTGTATTGGTATGTTTTTTTCAACGATGCCCACTGGTTGAGTTCTTTATCATCGGCCTCCAATATCTGCAAACAAAGTCTGGAATTTGAATTTGTGCAAATGTATTAAGAATTCATTTGTTCTGCAATACTGCACGTGAACAAAATAAAAAATGTCAATATTTTTAAGCAAATGTGAAGAAATGACAACCTCTCCAATGCTGAGACCGAAATCATTAGGAACCACTGTTCGATATTTAAATCGACATGGGATGTCATCAACAATATCTTCAAAATCAAGCTTATAGTACTCATCAAAATATTTCTCAAAAGATTGGTGTTTGAGAGGATCAAATTTCGGTTTCTTCTTTTCCAAAGCGTCTAAGAATATTGATTTTCGTTTGGACATCCTTTTCCCTTTCGAAGCTTCCATTAGCAATGTTTTTGTATCTATAACTTTTGAGGCAGATGCTTCCTACGATAATTTTTACAAAATTAGTTTTAGAATAAGTATTTGATACGTTTATACTGTTGATAATATATCAACATTTTAAAACTTTATTTGACAATTTTTTCGTTATAAATCCAGTAAACTGGTGCCATAAAATCCCCTAATGTAAGAATTTGCTCATGTAACTTTGTATTTTGCACTTTGCTCATGTAAGAATCAAAACGGGAGAAATATTCCGATGCAAATAAAGCGAATCATTTAGAAATTGGTGTCGGAACAAGGGTTTAGGCCCAGAGACAAAGAAGAGGACATGAGAAACAAAAAAAATTATGACAACGTACATGTACTTTGAAATTGTAATGTTGTAATTTCTAAATATTTTTACCGTGTTTATTGACAACTTGGAATTTTTTGATAAAAAAACAAGCGCATTTGTTTGATTGTGTACTGGTTAATATTTTCCATTATTTTCCAATTATTTTCCAAACAAAATAAAAATTAAGCCCGATCATTACGTTTGCATTTTAAACTCGGTTTCAATATAAACACACAGAAATAGGAGTAATAAGAGAAATGAAATGTTTATGTGACGGCAAGTTAACTGGCCTAGTGCTGCCACGATCCAAATCTGAACTCAAGTTACTGTATAAATTAACTTTATCTCTCAATTAAAACAAACTAGCAAACCTTGGTCATATACTTCGTCAAACGAGCATTGCAATAATCGACACACTAATACATCCGTCTTTAGTTAGTTTAAAAAAAAAGTGATTGGGATTCATTTATATAATTCTCATCCAATGTTCAACTGAACAAAAATTACCTCCTCAGTTCTGTCAATGGAACTTCGGCGTCTCTTTTTTTTCGTGGTATGCTTCTTTTGTTCTTCCACTACGCTTTCATCATCTTTAGGAATCTGTCCTCCTTCCAACGCTGAAATTTCAAATAATTTCTGTTAGAGATGTAAGAATCAAAACGGAAGAAATATTCCGATGCAAATAAAGCGAATCATTTAGAGATTGGTGTCGGAACAAGGGTTTAGACCCAGAGGCAAAGAAGAGGACATGAGAAACAAAAAATGATGACAACGTACTTTCAAATTGTAATGTTGTATTTGTAAATACAAGGACAGGCAATAACAACTGACAGGGGATACCCCACACTCCTACTCCTATCCTAACCATAAATTGGCAAGGAATATCCCACTTCATAGATAATTTCAAGGTTAATTTAATTTCAAATACCTTGGATAATTTAATATCAATTATAACATTTCATGTTGATTAATTTTTAGTGTAAAAAAGGGTTTGTGAATAACTTAAGCCCATTAACGGTTGGCGGAAAGGTGATTAGTGTGACATCGGAATAATTGGTGTTGTAAAAGATAATTGAATTAAAATTATTCGCAATATTAACAATTTGGTGTTTCGTTTTCTGGACATTCGTTCATTGTTTATCCGTCATGCGAATACCACCAAATCTGCGACTCATTGTAATCAAGTACCACTACCGACATCCGGACGAGTCTTACCAACAAACAATGGTCCGCTACAGTGCTCATCCGCCTACTGTGAACCATCAAATAAAAAGTGCAAATACAGTAAAATTAATTATTAATAAGTTCACAGTCTGTAATAAGTATTACAGACCTATCTTTAAAATTAACTCTAAATTACAAAGGAAATTAATAAATTGTTTGGCCATTTGTAAGTTTGAGAGGGTGCTTGGTAGGAGTGTGGGGTATCCCCTGTCAGTTGTTATTGCCTGTCCCTGTATTATTATCATGTTCATTGGCAACTTGGAATTTTTTGATAAAAAAAAAACAAGTGCTTTTCTTTATGATTGCTTGCTTGTTTAATTATTTTCCAAATAAAACTAAAAGCAAGCCCGATTACTATTTTTTTTAGTACGTTTGAATTTTAAAGTAGTTTCAATTCAAATACACAGAAATAGGGGTATAACAGAAATTAAATCTTTATGTGCGGGCAAGTCAATATGCCCACGTATGAGTAGCTCTAGTTCTAGCCTCCCCAAGCAACTCCAGCCTTAAATTTTGTGATTTGATCAAAACACTATTCACTGTAATGTCGTGCGTCAGATTCCGAGTCGATATCTGTTCGTTATTTGGAGAAATTGTACACAGTATGTATCAACAAAGCCGCACCCCAATCTTTAGCCTCTCCAAAATGGCTCTGGTAACCGAACACACATAAACTAACGAGGAATACCAGTGAAACCTTTATACAACTCATGCGATTGCTCAACCATAAATTTCATGGCGGCTCAAGCTTGTTGTCTTACTATATCTATTTTTGAGAGACTATAAAATTGGACCATGGGTTTTGTTGCGACATAACTGTGCTAACCACATTGAACCTGTCGATTCCCAATTCATCGTCGCAAATTCCCTCATCATGAGAGTATTTTACCTGAGAAGCTGAATGCTCGCGATCATTCTAGATCAACCATAAAACACTTACCTTCTTTTGTACTTCCCTTTTGATTCTTTTTGTTCCGTTGCTTCTTTCGTTCACCCATTTCAGTAATGTTAACTTCATCATCAGTTGGAAACCAATCTTGCCAATCTAAAACAGAAGCCATCGAAATTATATCATCTTAAGCTATCAAATAATAATTCTTATCAAAATTAAAATTATAAACCTTCTTCATCGTCAATTCTCTCATCGTAAGCAAAAACTGGTTTGGTGTTATCGGCTTCTTCGTAATAATCTTGATTAAAAATNAAATTATATCATCTTAGCTATCAAATAATAATTCTTATCAAAATTAAAATTATAAACCTTCTTCATCGTCAATTCTCTCATCGTAAGCAAAAACTGGTTTGGTGTTATCGGCTTCTTCGTAATAATCTTGATTAAAAATTGAGCTCATGCGTCGATCATACTCAACCGGATTAAAATCACCCTCCAAATCTGCATTTGCGAAAGGAAGATCAGCGTCACCCGCAACTTCTTGGAGTTTCTCTATCTTATCCAGAATTTCCTTCCGTTTCAAAGCTTTGAGTTGTTGAAGTTCGGCAACTTTTCTCTCCTTTTCTTCCTGTTTCCGGTTCTTTACCTTTTCTCGATCTTTCTTCCTTTTCATCTCTTTCCTACGGTAAGATTCGTCTATCGTACGAGGATACTTCTTGATCTGCATCACAAATTAAATAGTCTTTCAAAATATATAACAAGATTGCTACATTATTATATAATATGTGGTCTATTTATTATATATTATTATACCACATTATTACTTGCATTTGTGGATTATTATTATGTATACGCTTGATAGAGGAGATTGGCCCATTAGCCAGTCTTATCCTAACATCTGACCGGAGAACATCATAGAAAAAGGTCTCCATCATGACATATGCTTCTTGTTTTATAAAAAAAATCAATATGGTTACCCGTCTGTGACCTAAGGTCAGATATTGCAGGCGGGTAGCCATATCACAAATCATACTTAATAAATATCTACAAGTATGAGCATGAGCTTTTACGCAAAATCTTCCTAACNTAGCCATATCACAAATCATACTTAATAAATATCTACAAGTATGAGCATGAGCTTTTACGCAAAATCTTCCTAACTTGATCAACAAATGAATGAACTCTAACAGGGTCAAATGGTAAATAAAGGAATTAAACGATAAGAAAATCAACCCAAATTCAAAAATAAAATCTTTTTTTTTTGCTTAAGGCTACGGAATTTTTTGTTGTTCTCAATATTTCGAACCTAAGGAAGGATTTTAAAATGGGTAACTGCTGAGTTTTACGCACAAATTCTGGATCAGGCTCCTCAAACCGGAAGTTGTACTTGTTCTCAAAGAGTTCCATTTCTTCNTAGCCATATCACAAATCATACTTAATAAATATCTACAAGTATGAGCATGAGCTTTTACGCAAAATCTTCCTAATTTGATCAACAAATGAATGAACTCTAACAGGGTCAAATGGCAAATAAAGGAATTAAACGATAAGAAAATCAACCCAAATTCAAAAATAAAATCTTTTTTTTTTTGCTTAAGGCTACGGAATTTTTTGTTGTTCTCAATATTTCGAACCTAAGGAAGGATTTTAAAATGGGTAACTGCTGGGTTTTACGCACAAATTCTGGATCAGGCTCCTCAAACCGGAAGTTGTACTTGTTCTCAAAGAGTTCCATTTCTTCNGTTTTACGCACAAATTCTGGATCAGGCTCCTCAAACCGGAAGTTGTACTTGTTCTCAAAGAGTTCCATTTCTTCAAGCTGTTTCTCATCACCAGATAGCCCTCCTTCGTCAGAATCATGAACAATTTCGTCGTAGGATGGGGTATGATCTTTTTCTTCCTTCTCTACATACTTCCTCTCTAAAATGTAGTCTCGGAGGAATTGCTCTCCATCATCCAACTTCGGATCGTTCCAGTAATCTCGCAAAAATTTGAGTTCTTCTTCTTTCCCTTTCTCGTTTAGCTTAGTGAGCTCGCCTCTGAGCCACTTCCGATAATCTTCTTCTTCTTGATAAACCTCAGTGTCTGACTTCACCCGCTTTTTAAACATAACACTATCCTTCTCGTCATCTGAATCTACGTCCCCAAGAGCAAATTTTAAGTCCTTCTTAATCGCATGTTGTTCTTCGTAGTATGATGCTGACTGAGGTGTTTGGTCTTGTTCTTCTGAATCACTAGCTCCGTTATGTTCCATTATCATTTTTCGCTCGTGGTCCTTGATTAGAAATGGTTTAGACTTCTCACTCTTATTTTTCTTGCCACTGGAAACCTCAGAAGTTTCAGTAACTGAAAAGAATTTTCGAGCTCCGTCGTAGATCACAGGATCCTTTCCTTTGAGTGAAGAAAGTGCCGTAAGAAATGCCTTCTCATGATCTCCAGTCCACTCCTCTTCAGACGAGGAAGATGATTCCTCTTCGGATAGATCTTCTCCCCGATCCTTGGCTACATATAAAAAAGGCAAAATTAACCTTATATTAAAGGATACTAATTCAAAATTGGCCAAATGTCATGTATAAATTCCAACACACATTTTTGAACCTCTTCTTTCAATCGCCACTTATTATATCTCTCAGCATAGTCCTTATTGACAGTGAGTCCGTAACTTTGTTTTGTGTCTGCTCCTGTACCGTCATTATCCGAATCAGAACTCTCCAATAACAACTGGGACTGCTTCTNACTTTGTTTTGTGTCTGCTCCTGTACCGTCATTATCCGAATCAGAACTCTCCAATAACAACTGGGACTGCTTCCTTGATGTAGAAACCATTTGAATGTTTATAAGTTTATTTTAATTGTTACCAGTAGTACGGTACTACAGGTACTACTAGTACCTAATCATTACAACTTAAAAAATTGCACNGCCGAGGTTTGCATTTATGTCTAATTTTTTAATTTTTGAATTAACTATTCTAAGGTACACCCTTCCGCAAGGTCTTCCATTGGGTCGATTAGTCATAGGTGGGCAACAGACGTTCACACAAATAACCTCATCATAAGCTCGCTGATATTTGGGGACTGGCTCCCGAGCCATAGTTCTGGCTCCCAGACCCTACCATAATTTTTTTTTGTATATATTTGGGCTTTCAAACTGCTTTTGCTAAAATCCGATTACTTTTATTGCATGAAGTTGCACGAAGTTGTTAAAACTAAGACTAAGCTTCTCTTAACATCCAGAGCAATTTAGTTAAAAAATTAAACTCATTTTATCCTCTTTTACAATCAACATTGTTCTTCATAGCTCCCAAATTCCAGGGAACCAGAGCCAGGTGGCTCAAGACCCACTAGCTCTGGCTCCCAAAAAATGAGAGCCAGCTCAAAAGCCACTGGCTTTAGCTCCCTGATATTTGGGATCCGGCTCCGGAGCAATGCATCTGTCTCTGGCTTTGGCTCCAGATAGCTCCTATAAAACAATTTTCTATTTGTGCTTTTTAACTGCTTTTATTAAATAACAATAATATTTACACATGAAATTACAGTTGTTAAAACTAAAAGTATGCTTCGCTTAACATCCGGAGTAATTTTAATTAAAAATATAAGCTCCATTTATCGTCGTTTACCAGCAATAAGAAGAAAAAAACTAAAATTTGAAGAGTGGAGAGTGGAAGATGAAAATATCTTGCCATGTATTGCAATCTTTATGCCCGATTCGAACTTACCGTTCCCACTTTGTTCTCTGGTTAATATGCGTATCATTGTTAACGAAGTTTCATTTTTCTTAATGAAATTTTCATTTTTCTTAATGAAATTTTCATTTTTTTTAACAAATTTATATTATTCTTAACGAAATTTTATATTTCTTATTGAAAATTTATTTTGTCTGAACAAAATTCTATTTTTCTTTAACAATACAGTGGTTTTAGTTTAATGTCACCACCCCGTAATGTCACACTTCTCTTATTGTCATCCTGTTGGTTTCCCGGCTAAACTCCATGCTCTCATGTACCTAATACTCTGCCTATTGTCACACCTCCTTTGTCAACCTCCGCCTATTGTCATCCAATTTGAGGAGCATGTATGGCACATAACCACACTTTGATGGAACTTTCAGTTCTCAGGATCAGAATATACTCGTGTTTGTTTAAATGGTTGTTTAAATGTGTTGGCGATCAGAGACCCTTGGAGGAACTGTTTCATTAACCTAATTTGTACTATGCAATAGACCTTTTTCACAATTACTGCCGCCCTGGTTTCCCGGGCTTGAACTACACTTTACCATGAGGGGGAAACTAACGCGTTTTGTGATAGTGTTTATTATGAAATGTCTATAAGAAAAATTGAATGGTTCCAATTAAATTATAGACGTTGAATATTATTCTGTTAGCAACATTGACTGGTCGTTTTCAAAAACACATTAAATATTATATCAGTCTATAAATAAAACGAATTCCTAAATTAATTTAAGACACATAAGTGAAGCAACTTTAATTTAGCTGAGAAATCCAATAAGATCTATTATCCAAAGCTTCTATTTGACCTTTGAAAGGAACAACTTAGTAGTTAATACACTATTTTCCGTATTCTATCGAATGCAGGGTCAGATGGCTCTTTGTAATGTTGGATCAGCATACATAGTAGTGTTCATACCGCCTTCAGATTTACAGCATTGTCTTTTGAAGAGGAATGAAAATTTTTGGATTGCGTTACTCCCTCGTTTGGCTGCCATTTGGTTTAAAAATTTCCTACACCATTTTGTGAACACGTTGTGTGAGTAGCTATATCTTTACATCTTTACTATTTGCTAAATCATAAGTGTTTGGTTAGCTTGCTAATGCTGTTTTGTATTGAAGATTGTAAAATTAATTTCACACATAAAAAAGTTTGAATATAATTTTTGCAAAAAATGAATGTTTATTACGAATTTTCTTGATTATTTTATTTTATTCTGTATATAGCAATCTATAAATAATATATATCATCATTTTCTATTCATTAAATTATCTTTATTTCTAGCACTTAGTAAACAGTCTTCATCAATTTAAAGTTTTTGATAATAATTTTTACTTTCTTAATCTTTTTAATATAAAAAAAATATGTTTCATGAACTCAATAGTATAAATTGTAACCATAATAAAAAAATATCTTCTAAACTTCTACCGACTGGAAGGGTACCGAATGTTGACGCCGCGTTACCACTCTGAATGATAAGACTAATTCTCTGGATAAGGTAGGTAGTTGCTCGTTTCTCACCAGTTGACAAGGATATTCTCCTACCGACTTGCTGAATAAGTGATTGACCTTGAGACCCCCAAACACCTGATGTTTCAATTGTGATTGGCACGAACATGAATTGATTTTGATTCGTGGATTCATATTTTTTATTCTTCCTTTCTTCAGCTAACTTGGCAGCAGAACCTTTCATCACTGTAGTATCGTGAATGTACGATGCCGCATAAGTGTCTGTACAAGTGAAGTCCCATATAAGTATCTTTCCTTTTGTCCAAGGTATTAGAGTCATCCCGTCTGGTCTTTTTCCATCTGATCTGAAACAACTGTTAGGTTCTCTAATTGACAGAACTTCTGCTGACCGAAAAGCGCGTGCAATGACATCGTTGACAGACTCATGGCGAAATCTTCTACCACTGCTATATTTGCAAGACAAACCATGGCGACCCCATTCGTCTACTGCTGTTTCACAAGGACATCTGTAAGGGATACAGATACGACATCCAAGTCGTAAACAGCAAGCAATTCTGAATGTATTGTCGGGTAGAAAGGTTCCCAGTTGGGGAGAAGGTAATGTTTGTAACCAAGCCCCTGTTTCTGGAGATTGAGAAGCTAAAATCCTAGCCGTATCTTCTTGTGATTTTGAAGACGACAGAAGATGTTTAGATAGCAAATCGAAAGTAGGGCGTTCCCATGATATCTGATAATTTCGTGAAACTTCTGTAGGTGGTGTTAATTTTGTTATTTCCTTCCAAAGTTCTTGAGCTTCAAATACTGATGAGTCATACAAGTCAGGGATGAGATTTGAAATAAAATTTTGAACGCTATAGAAGGAAGACAAAAAAGCCGGAATAACAAGGTTTTCAGCATGTTTGATTCCAAGTCCACCTTGTTTTATGGGTAGGGATGACTGTGACCAAGCTTCATCTGAGAGATTGCAATTGATAATGTATTCCAACGTTGATTTAAGGACATCATCATAAGATTTCAAAATAGCAGATTTTTTCCAAGTGGGAGAACGAAGAAAATAAACTAAACGAGGAATCGATAATGATTGGCGTAACAGAACGTATCCGGAGTGTGAAGATATAAACTTAAGGCGTTCAGCAAAAAATTCAAGTTGCTTAGTTTTTTCGTTCAAAATCTTTTCAATAGATAAATCCGAAAGTGGAGAACCAAGCAAAGTTGAATTGGATATGTCCATTAGATGAATTCCATGAGCAGCTTCATTGAATTTTTGAATTATTTCCAATTTATCATCTTCATTAGCAGTTCCTAACAAAGTCATTTCACATTTTTTGTAGTTCGGCTTCAAACCTATATCTGCGGCCATTTCAAAAATTTTTATCATCTCCATTAAGGTTTTTTCGGGCGTATCTGCTATTGTAGCATCATCTAGATACCAAACATTAAATTCTGATTCTATAGCTTCCACGATGTGACACGATGTCATCAAACAACAATGGTGGACCTAGTGGGTAACTTTGTTGAACTCCTCGCTGAGATAGGATTAGATTTTCACCAAAAAAGAGAAAACTTGAATCTTGATATGATTGGCTGATGAAAGGGAAGAAAGATGGAAAATCTTCATGTATCAAATTCAAAAGAATATCCCTTCGAATCTCGTTGAAAGCATTCTGAAAGTCGATTTTCAAGAAGACACGAGGACTTGGGTGTTCAGTGTTGAAGTATATTCTAGCTGCATGTGCACCAGCCTCTGCTCCTCCTTTAATCCTACACCAAGTTGATAATAAGAAAACTTGGTAGCTAGAATCGGTGTAATCTTTCTTGAAATTATTTTTGCAACTAGTCTTCGCCATGTATTACCAACGACAATTGGACGGATTCCCCCACATTTTTTCAGAAGAGCTGTCAAGGACCCTCCGAAGAATATAGGACGAATAGACTCAGGAACCTTACCTTGGATTATCACTTTTACAAACGAATGGATACTGTTGATCAAATTATCAGAATCTATATCAGAACGAGTGAGTAGTAAATCCTTTAGAATTTGTGGGCGTAGTCCATCTAGTCCTCCGGCAGACCCAGGTGGAAACGATGAAATAGCGCCAAGAATTTCATCATTATCAATGTCAAATGAATTTTCGGTGAAATCAAAAGTTTCTGGATAGAGTGCAGGTTGTGGGTGTAAGGGGTGACGCAAAATTAATGCCAAATTCCACAGAACTCTTTCTCGAGCAATTGATTCAGTTGAAGTAAGAAGGCGAATTGCTCCTGAAACATCACCATCGGCTAATTTTGCTTCTACTTTTTTTCCTAACTGAGAAGGAGATTGATCATAGTTGTATGAGAAAACGTCTTTTGGTAAAGAATTGGAAGGATCCCAGTTGGTGATATTATTTTTAACCCATTTTGTTAAGTTAGAGACCTTTTCTAAGCGGATGGGAACGCTCAGTGTATGATATGAAAAGCAGAAAAGATTGATCCATGATGACTCTGAATTGGTATTGATTACCTTTTGGAGACATTTATTTAAAGTGTGTGCTAAAAATTTTCTAGCTCCTCTGGGTACTCTTCTCAATGTGGGTATAGATTTTTTCAAATNAGTGTGTGCTAAAAATTTTCTAGCTCCTCTGGGTACTCTTCTCAATGTGGGTATAGATTTTTTCAAATCAGCAATGTATTTTCCAAAGTCAGTTTCAATTGAGGACTCAACTGAGTTTATTAATTTGATTCCAGTAAAATGTGGATGTGCATGACCTGTAGGTCCAATTCTCCTTGTTTCTGAATTTGGGAAACAAATTTTTATCCATTTTACGAGTGTTACCAAGGTGGCATGAGATGTTTCTGTTCTATAGCATTCATCACAATAACGATCCCAAAGTAATTTTTTCGGAATGCTACTTGATGGTTCTCCTATAACTGTGGCCATAATCCATTCAAAACTAAATTTTTTGGATAACTGTTTTGCTGAGATTAGTTTTTCTGTTTGAATTTCCTTCTGTGTGTGAAGAGATACGTTTGTAGATTCAATTTCTTGTTGTTCATAATCCTTTAGTTGTTCTATGACTTCCGTATCCTCAGCTGCTTTGACTGCTAACCATTGTTTTCTTGAAAGTAACCTTTTGGATGACTTCGTTGTCATGACTCAAGTTGAGATTTGTGACTATGAATGTTCTTGATGGCTAGATATAAATTCAAATCCAATGATAGTATCTTAACTTTCTTAACAATGATGAAACATGTAGTATGGGTCTTCACATATACTAAGATTTTAAAAGTGACTTAGCTTGTCAATTGAAGATTTGAGTTCCAATTGTAACCTTGGATGAGATTTGAATTATTGAACAACCCCTCCAATTCAAATGATGGGAAAAGATATTTGGGCCAATGTCCTAGACAAAATCAAGTTGTGTGATAGTATCTCAATAACTTTTCAATCACAAGAATAGATTTGTAGTATTTCGAGTCGTCACATATACTAATTAAAAATAGGACTTAGCTTGTCATTAGTATTTTCATGAGGAATATATGAGATGAATTAGTTGTCAGGGAGATTGATGTATTGATTTGTTGAGTTTAAAGAAAACTTCNCAATCACAAGAATAGATTTGTAGTATTTCGAGTCGTCACATATACTAATTAAAAATAGGACTTAGCTTGTCATTAGTATTTTCATGAGGAATATATGAGATGAATTAGTTGTCAGGGAGATTGATGTATTGATTTGTTGAGTTTAAAGAAAACTTCTTATTCTAAAGGGAGAAAAGTTCCTGAAGAGTTCCACTTTTTGTGATTCACGACCTTGACACAAAAGAGCACAATTGGAGCCACCGGTGTCACCGAATTCCAAATCTTGGATTGAATTCCAATGCATGAAGACCAGCTCCGGACCACACAACCAAAGTAGACCGAAAAAGATCCCAAAACCACGTCAATAAATGAAAAACTCAAAGATGAAGCAGGAGCAAAATCCTTGTTGATGTTGACAACTTGATTTTTTAATATCTTTACTTATTTATTTATTTATTTTTACTTGTATAGTTTATTTTAAGTTGATAAATGTAAACGTGGTGGAAGTTCTACGTTAAGAGAGTTTTCTCCCCTCATTATTGACTTTTGTCAAAACTTTAAACCAGAATTTCTACTAAAAACTTCTAATTAATGTGCAAGTTTTTGTAGGTCGTTAACATCTATGATTTATTGTTAATCGATTTTACGTATATTTCATATATAAGAAATTACTTAGTTTGTTAACGACCGCTATAACTTAACGTTATTAGCATGTGTTCGGTTTTGAAAGTTTTATATAGGTTCATGTTAAAATCCACCAGATGGCTGTCTTTGTGAAAAAGGTCAATCCTCGATCGTGAAAGTTTATTTTTTTTTTAAAGACTCACCCGCGGGCTTATTCCAACCGCGAGTATTCCAACCTTAGATGCGCACATGGTTAGGATTGAGAAACTTAAAGTTTTAATGATAACCAACATTGAAATACAAGAACTTTGCAAACAAGTAACGATAGTCTGGAAGTTTCTGACAAGATAATATCTCAAAGCCATTTCTTTGGCATGCTGCAAAAAAGCTTGCTGATTACTTTAACAAGTAATTTGTTTTTAGAGTATTCCAAATTCAGGTAATAACTTAAAAGCTGNTACAAGAACTTTGCAAACAAGTAACGATAGTCTGGAAGTTTCTGACAAGATAATATCTCAAAGCCATTTCTTTGGCATGCTGCAAAAAGCTTGCTGATTACTTTAACAAGTAATTTGTTTTTAGAGTATTCCAAATTCAGGTAATAACTTAAAAGCTGTAAAATAAATCGAAAAAGATATCGTATTATAAAATGCACTTCTAAAACCAGGAACTTCGGTTTATGTCACCTAATCTTTGAATTATCAGTCAGTTGACAGTATCGACTATTGTCAACACCGCCTACTGTAAACCGATTTTTTGGCTCCCTCGGATGTGACATTAAGCTAAAACCACTGTATTTATCTTTCTGAACATAATTTTATTTTTCATACATTTGTATGAAAAATTTGTTCTTAAGTCCTTGAATTTTAGCAACATCTCAGACTTAAGTCGTTGGTAGCTGAAAGTTTATAGTCAGTGGCTTTGAGTGGGGTGTGGTTGGCGCAGCGCCCCGTAAATACTAAAACTCTACAACCTTACAACCTTACTACTTTACAACCTTACAACCTTGCATCCTTACAACCTAACCCTATAAACCTATCTAAATAACTAACGTAACAATTGTTACGTTAACATGACAAACTATCAACGTTACCAGCTAATAACCATGTCTAAATTAATTTTTAGTGAAAATATTTCAAAACCCAAAATTGCCACTCTAAACAAATTTAGAGTTGAAATTGGTGCTGAAATGAGATAAATCAAAGGGTATAAATGATAAATTTCAGTTTTTCCAAATTAAAAAAAATCGAGACTTTTTTTATGCATATCAAGTCAAAAAATTTTTCAGATTCAGAATCAGCGAGATATCTATAAAAATTTTTGGTCGCATTCAGAGCGCTAGAGGAATATTGGATTTACTCTTTGCCCTACACCCCGAGCATTACCTTACTCCCAAAATTACCCCAACCCGGGTATTACCCTCGACATTCACCCTAAACATCCCAATCCCCACTATTTTCTACGTATCTTAGTTGTGAATAATAGCTCCACCTTTGGTAGTCTATGTCCATTTTGGTGATTAAAGCTACAGTCATAAAAAAAGCTAACGTAAACAGCAACAGAAAAAAATCGGTCTAGAAAAAAAATGACTGAAAAATTTCCGTATCACAGGACACACAAATATCAAAAATAGCTCCTATAATTTATTCATCCATATTTATAACTATCATAATCAAAATCCAAATACTCACATCTTTGTAGAAGAACCTCTTCTAAGAATTAAGGGTATTCGATCGACGTTAATTTCTGCGTCGAATTCAAATTCTATATCATCAAAATCGTTTTCTAAAGTATCATTGTCATACTTCTCAAGTTTTTTACGATATTTTTCTTTCCATAATACGAAAAAGGGTATCAACCCCATCTATAATTAAATTTTTGTTATTTCAGCTCAATCATATTGGTAAGTAAACATTATATTTAAGACTTCATACTTGAACTGTAGCCAAAGCAAAAAACACCATTGTTGTGTAAGGGAATCCAAACGAATCGTAAAGGACGCCAGAAACCACAGGTCCAATGAGACAGCCAGTAGCCATGCTGGATATATATATACTTGATATAGCTCCGGAAACAGTGCAATCATCAGCAATCTTCAATTTTCTATAATCAAATCAAGTATCATAACATGCTACAATAATTTATTATTTCATTTATTGAACGTAATATCACCTAGCTTCGTCTAAAGACATGACGAATCCTGTGATCAGGGTAGAAGCATTTGCTATACCTAACAAGGTAAGAGCAGTTAAAGTGAGCTCGAGAGACCTTAGGAATCAAAATTACAACTTAGAACGTTAAACACAGTAAATAGTTATTGAAAAACCAAAGAAACAAATATTTTTTTACGGATTTAATGATGTAAATGGGGCAGGTCCTAATATTGAATATCCAATGATATAAAGCAAACTACCTATCAATGGAACTAATTCAGGTAATTGAATTTTCCCACACAGATATGCAAATATTGGCGTTGTAATTGCGTTTGCTCCTGCTTGTAGTAAAAACACCCGACCCACGGCACTGGGAGACAAGTCAAACTAGAATAATGAAAAATGATGACATGAGTACCATAAAATCATGTGTACAAGAGGCGTCTATACAACGAAAACAAAGCTTAAAATTCTGCTTCTTTTTATAGACGAGGTTCGTCTTATCTATTTTATCTATTAATTTTATTAATGGAATGTTGTTGGCGTTCACCTTTCTGCAATGTATTTGGTGNTTTCAGGTAATTGAATTTTCCCACACAGATATGCAAATATTGGCGTTGTAATTGCATTTGCTCCTGCTTGTAGTAAAAACACCCGACCCACGGCACTGGGAGACAAGTCAAACTAGAATAATGAAAAATGATGACATGAGTACCATAAAATCATGTGTACAAGAGGCGTCTATACAACGAAAACAAAGCTTAAAATTCTGCTTCTTTTTATAGACGAGGTTCGTCTTATCTATTTTATCTATTAATTTTATTAATGGAATGTTGTTGGCGTTCACCTTTCTGCAATGTATTTGGTGTTATTTGGGGACTTTTTTCAAAGCTAAAAAAGCTCAATCGCATGCGCACTAGGGAATTTTACTCTCAATTAATTGTCCCCACCTGTTTGTAAGAGAAATCGTCATTTTTTCCTAATAAACATATTGAAGACTTCTGAATCAAAACTTAAAATTGCTTTAAAAAAATTTCTCCAATCAGCCTGATTCATAGCAAATTAGTGTGCTTCTCTATCGCAGTCTTTATCTTACCATCAGCCAGTTGTCTTTTCGGATATCTGAACGAATTTGGAATACCGGATTGCCATACAATCATCATCCAACCTTTGATAAGTGGGTAATTCATTTAGCATCAACCCTNGTTACTCTCAATTAATTGTCCCCACCTGTTTGTAAGATAAATCGTCATTTTTTCCTAATAAACATATTGAAGACTTCTGAATCAAAACTTAAAATTGCTTTAAAAAAATTTCTCCAATCAGCCTGATTCATAGCAAATTAGTGTGCTTCTCTATCGCAGTCTTTATCTTACCATCAGCCAGTTGTCTTTTCGGATATCTGAACGAATTTGGAATACCGGATTGCCATACAATCATCATCCAACCTTTGATAAGTGGGTAATTCATTTAGCATCAACCCTTTCTTTATCTCGGAATTGAGACACTACTATAGTTAGGTTTTGCTGGGTAACTTTTGAAGCGGGAGTTGGATATAAGAGCACAATTCAAATCTCAAACAAAAAGAATCTTTTTACATCTTCAATTTCTAAAAGTAAATACCAGTTGAAATTCAAAACCAAGACATAATGGAACTAGAAGAGTCAATCTTTGATGGAAATGATACTTTAATTAACAATTTTTCTTTATAATTTTAATAATAAAAAATAATTAATAAAAATAATAAAAATTAATAAATTTGAAAAAAAAAAATTTTTTTTTACCATTATCATTTTTATAAGATCATCTTGCTCTTATAAGTGTTGTAAAAACATACGGTTATATCAGGATTTCGGAGCGACGNCTTTATAATTTTAATAATAAAAATAATTAATCAGAATAATAAAAATTAATAAATTTATCATTTTTAAAATCATTTTTATAAGATCATCTTGCTCTTATAAGTGTTGTAAAAACATACGGTTATATCAGGATTTCGGAGCGACGGAAGAGTGCTCTTATAACCGTCGTGCAATGTACTAAATTCCGATTTAAAAAAAATTAATTTTTTAATTTTGAAGTCGAACAGAGCATTCATCACAGAGTGGTACATTTTTTTTTGTTTGTTTTTTTTCGGAAAGAAAAATAAAAAAGTTTTTTTTTTGTTAAAACCAGGCTTTTTGGTTTAAGCCAATCTTTTGATTAAAATTAATATTTTATTAAATTTGATATACTCTTCACTAAATTCCAAAAGTTTTGGCAAATTCAATTAATTATTTTTTTTTATTATTTACTCAAATTTAGCAGCCTTTTCTATAGTAAACTATGGCAAAATTAATTGCGTTTTATACACCCAAGTTTAGAACACCTATTAGACTATGCTAAATTCGATTCGTTTCTTGTTGTTTGCTCGGAATCTCAAATCTAAAAAAAAATTTCCCCATTTTTCATTCATATTCGTTCACAGAATTAAAAATTCGTGATTGTTTAGTATTATTTTTCTGACTTTAACGAACCCTGATTAATCATAAGAGATATGGTATAGTTCATCATACCTGTCGCAAATGAATTTCAAGTAAAGGCGCAATCCCACTTAATTGAATTGACGCCATGACCACAAGGCTTAAATTCATCACTATTGGTCGAATTTTCAAGAATGTTATAACATTCGTTTCTTCATGTTTCTTATCACTTTCTTCCTTTGAGTCGGTATTACTTTGATTCGGTGTAATTCGTTGAAGTATACATTGAGCCGCAATTGCAGCTAATATAACACAAAATCCAGTAGCAGTAAACGGTAGTCGAAACCCTCCAAACTAAATTACTTAGTATGATTAAGCATCATATCGTATCAAATAATTAAATTTGAAACTTACTTCATATAATGCTGATCCAATGTATGGACCAATTGAAAGTGCAACTCCGTAAACACTTTCTATAATACCCTAAATGATTCACATATAGTTAATTGTTTGGCACTTAATACACAAAGTTCTATATCAACTTATAATTTCTTACAACTGTGGTTGCTAAGTTTTTTACAAATATTGTTCCAACGATGCAGTATAAACCAACATCAACTGCAGCTGCACCAATTGCTTCAAATATTCTCAAAAAACAAGCAATAACTATAAACAAAATTGGGTTGTGTATAGCATTCACATACCTATAATAAATTAGTTAATATTGTAATAATCATATTAACTTAAAATCTTGTAGAGTTGATTTTATTACCAACCCAAACAATATGCTACTCACACCAAGTACTAACGCTCCACCACAGAATGTTCTACACATTCCGATTCTTCCAGCCTAAATAATAATATAATTTTCTATACAATTTAAATAATTTAGACTCAAACATAAAATAAAAACGGTTTCTCACATATGTTCCAATAAATGGACAAGCAATCAGATTTGCCAGTTCATAAATTCCAAATACAATACCGAGTTGTGTTGCACTAGCACCCACTTTATGACCCTTAGAGCAAATCAAAATCTGTATTCTCTAAATAAAACGTGGACCAAAATTTAAGGAAGCAATGAGAACCTGTTTACCTCTATCGGAAGAATTGGAGCTGAAAAATTAAGTAAATATTATTAAGAACATTGTACCACAGTTTTTTTAAGAATTGAAGCATACATCTTTCAGTTACCTTGAATTGAAAATGTAACAAAGGAGAGAAAATTTACAAACGTCAGAGTAAGAAATAGAAGTATACGTTTATCAAAATACATTTTGTAGATGAAAGACAATTCCCTTTGGTAGTTTATGTTTGTCTCTTATCGTTGTATTCTCAACAGTCGGTTTGTTGCCCAATTTGGATTCTACATTAATTCATATAAGTATTCAAAGTTTTATTTAGTAACAACAGATAGTAAGACTGCAGAGGGGTATACGAATGTTCTGTCTGTCTGTCATATGATTATTTCCAAGGAACGGTGATACTTATAAATATTTTATTATAAATTTTTTTTAAAGAAGCATTTATAAACAGTTTGTCCAACAATAGCTTCTAATATTAGTAGTAAAGGAACATCATCTGCAGGTTTCTATGTGCTTGTGTTATTGCTGTAAAACTTAAGTGGCGATTCCAGTGAATGATTGCCCTCATCAATACTTAAGCAATTGTAAGCTATAATTGCTGATTGATGGAATACGACCGGCAATCATAATTGCAGATGGCAAACAATTTATTGCTCAATGTTGTCGTCATAATTGCTGTAAGCTATAAAGAACCAACAAATCGGTTTTTATTGCTGAGTTTAGCAATTATTGCTGAAGTTTCTGGTGGGAAAATACAAAAAATTCACTTTTTATTTTTATTTTCAAAAAGTTCTCCTATTAAAGAAGTTTAACATGTTGTGAATTTCTATGTTATTTCTAGGCAATGGAATTACCCCAGATCAAAGCAATAATTTGCCAGCAATAATTCATCGCAAATATCAATTGCTTTCAGCAATAATTGCCGAAAAATTGCTAGAGGCAATCTCAGTAGAATTGCTACTTTAAGGGTGAAACTTCCCTGTAATAAGGGAATATTGGCATGCAGTGGGTTGTTAAACCGTATGTAGCTGAAGTAAGTAGTGTTCATTGTAGTAAACTCATAACTGAGGCAACTATCTGGTTGAAATATACCTACATACATGGCTCAATAATGCGCAATTATAGAAAGCATTGTTGGACTTGCCAATAAGTGCGACAGTTTGCTGTTCCAATTACTCGCTAACCGTTTTGTTCGTTAAATGATTACCTTGTCGAAGAACTTCCGATTCAGTATGAATTTTGATTTCAGTCCGACTTGAATAAAACCCTACGTCTTCTAATTAAACTCTCTATGCTTTTAAATAGTTAGGTAGTAGGATGGACACTGATTAAATATTAGCTACACTTAATGTTTTAGATAATTGGATATTCTTATGTAATAAAAGTATAAAGTCCTAACCGAATTTTTATTTTGCTACTATCTACCAATCGGAATATAGTAAAGATAAAGTATAGTTTGATTTAGCTGATGAAATTATATCATGCAATAGAAATTATTCCTAGTGTTAAATGAAGAATTTTGATAAATTTGAAGTAGTAAACCCATACTTCAAAATTTAGTTCATGATGACGGCATAAGTAGTTCCTGGTTTTTGAATTTTTTTTTTCACTCCCGCCTTCCTTGCCTCGAATATTTTATTTGCTAGTACCGTAAAAACGCAATTAGTTGCACCATGCTACTGTTCAAATACAATATTTGTATAATTATAAGCAAATGTACTTCTGGAGGTTTTGGGTAAGTCAATCGATCCGAAACCTTGTCTCCATTAAGAATATGGGTTCCGTTGTTTACATTCAAATTAGAATTTTCGAAAATTCTACAAATCACACTGGAATTTATTCATTTTCGCAAAAAATCCCGAAACAAATTGAAATTGGTTAAGCGGTATTTCAATCCGTAACAAAATCCACCTAGAATAAGAGTATGAANTTCCACCTAGAATAAGAGTCTGAAAACCATTGGTGGCAGTGAAGTAAAATTTTCGACAAACATTTCAAAATGCCTAAAACATTTTTAAANGGCATAAGTAGTTCCTGGTTTTTGAATTTTTTTTTTCACTCCCGCCTTCCTTGCCTCGAATATTTTATTTGCTAGTACCGTAAAAACGCAATTAGTTGCACCATGCTACTGTTCAAATACAATATTTGTATAATTATAAGTAAATGTACTTCTGGAGGTTTTGGGTAAGTCAATCGATCCGAAACCTTATCTCCATTAAGAATATGGGTTCCGTTGTTTACATTCAATTNTATCTCCATTAAGAATATGGGTTCCGTTGTTTACATTCAAATTAGAATTTTCGAAAATTCTACAAATCACACTGGAATTTATTCATTTTCGCAAAAAATCCCGAAACAAATTGAAATTGGTTAAGCGGTATTTCAATCCGTAACAAAATCCACCTAGAATAAGAGTATGAAAACCATTGGTGGCAGTGAAGTAAAATTTTCGACAAACATTTCAAAATGCCTAAAACATTTTTAAATTCACNGTGGCAGTGAAGTAAAATTTTCGACAAACATTTCAAAATGCCTAAAACATTTTTAAATTCACTATCAAAGGGTACCAGGCTGAAAGAAAATTGATTTCATGTATTAATTCTGTGCTTTCTGTATTGATTTTTCAAAGTTGTGCCTCTACTTCCCGAACACCGTTAATTGACCACGGCCATGCACTTTCTAAAATTGTACGTACAATTTGGTCAGCGAAATTGTTCAGGTTAACAGCAATAATTAGTAACACCTCAGCCACTCATGCACTAAGCGTGGCATTCTATTGTTGGTTCTACAACATAATGTGAATTTCTGCTTTATTATTACAACTATCAACCGATTAATTCAACCAAAAAAATTTGTCAAATTTGTTTTGTAAAATTCGACTTGACCGTCAACAATAGATATTAAACTAGTAATCCGCATCATTTCTGACTGAGTGAGAAACCTCATCTCATGAACAAATTTCAAAGAATCATTTCGACATCATTTATTTGTAAAAATGACAAAAAAATTACAGCAAAATTTGAGCTGAGCGCCAAGGACGAACGCATTCGTAATCTATATATTAGATTTCCGATCGATTGCCGTTTCACTTACCCAAATCCTCGTGGAGTACGTTTGGTAAAAATTATACAGCAATATGAATTTGAAAAGTAGCATAGTGCAACTAATTGCGTTTTTACGGTTCCAGCAAATAAAACATTCGAGGCAAGAAAGGCAGGAGTGAAAAAAATATTCAAAAAGCGGGAACTACTTAAGCCGTCATCGGTAGCAAACTACAAGTTAGCAGTAATGTTTATAGTAGACTACCAGTAGACACTTATTCTAGTGAATATCGATGGCAACTAGAGATTGCAATTTAAAACCGTCCCCGATCAGGGAATCGGGGATTTCAGGGAAATCAATTCCCTGGAAACGCCGGGGATCCCCGATGGGGGAAAATAACATCAGCATAATAGAATTAATTTTTTTTCTCTTTATCTTACATGTTATAAAAAAAAATTTGCACAGTTAATCATTTGATAATATTTATCAATTTTAAATTATTTTAATTAGATATTTTGGTCAATTTTCGTTTGATTATTTTATTCCCATGCAGCATTAATTTAGTTGGTAGTTAGTCCTTAATCAGCTGATTAAGAATGCCTTAATTTGGTTTTTAATTGACCCTAACGTGTGAACTGTGTTAAAAATATCCAATGCGTGAAAATAACAAAAATATCAAAAATATAATAAATATCAAAATATCAAGATATTTTCGAACTTTGTCAAAAAATGTATGGGAATAAAGGTTTTTCCTACAAAATTTTTTGACAAAATTTATTCAAAATAATGGTAAAATATAAAATTAAAAAAAAAGTAGGGGGACCGTCGGGGAAAACGGGGTTTTCCCCGTCCCCGTTGCCGGGGCATTTCCCCCGCCAATTTCAATCTCTAATGGCAACCACGATCCATTATTAGCCGAAATTCTAAACGGTTAGTGAGGGTTCGAAAGGTAAGTAAAGAAATTGTAGAAACTCGAAATAATAGCTTCCACCTAGAGCATTCAATCACGTAATCACGAAGCACGGGATCACGGTGAACATTTCTACTCACGAAAATCACGGGATTTGATCTTGAAAATCCCGTGACTTTTGTGATCAATTTTTACAGCTAAACCTACTGATTCCGCAACATATTTCCATATTACAAGAAACAAAGATGTAGAATATTTAGNGAAAGGTAAGTAAAGAAATTGTAGAAACTCGAAATAATAGCTTCCACCTAGAGCATTCAATCACGTAATCACGTAATCACGAAGCACGGGATCACGGTGAACATTTCTACTCACGAAAATCACGGGATTTGATCTTGAAAATCTCGTGACTTTTGTGATCAATTTTTACAGCTAAACCTACTGATTCCGCAACATATTTCCAAANAGCTAAACCTACTGATTCCGCAACATATTTCCAAATTACAAGAAACAAAGATGTAGAATATTTAGGTTGTAATAAAGAAAGTCTGATTTTTAGCAAATTTGGTCGACTAAATGCAAGTACATGGCTATCATGTGAATCACGAAAAATCACGAAAAATCACGTTACTAACGTGATTGATCACATTTGGATCACGAAATCACGTGATTGGAAAGATGACTGTGATTGAATGCTCTAAGTGAGACATAATTTATTTTTGATCTTTTCGGAAAGAAGAAAAATAAGATTCCGTGTCAAAATTTGGTCAGGAATTTTGAAAAATTTATTAATTTAGGAGATACACGAACCCGGGCATTATTTACATTCTGAGTTATAAAGTGAAGTTGACAAATTTAGATTAAAAAAATTAGGCATGAATGGCACATCTTGTAAGAAATTTTGGAAAATTATTTAATTTCGAAAATACCCAGAGTCAAATATCCGAATCCGGGTATTATAAAAAATTTCGGGTTAAAAACTAAATTTTACCAATTCGGATGGAACAAATGACGATTGGGTACCAAATTGTGTCGGATTTTGGAAAATTATTTAATTCAAAAAATACCTGAATCCCGAAATTATAAAATTTTCCAAGTTAGAAACTAAACTTCATCAAGTTGAATAGAAAAAATTACGATTGGGTACCAAATGTTACACTAGATATAATTAAATTTAAAATAAATAAGAAAAATGTAAAAAATGTTAAACAAACAAAAGTAAGAGGGATAAGGGTTAGTTTGAAGATAAAGCACTCAAGGGAAAAAAGGACACAGTGTTATAAAAGATAATATTACTGTATTTTATAGTAAATAGTTGTAAGGGATACTTTGATTATCATAAATCAACAAAAACATAAAAATGCTTTTAAGATATTAAATAAGGGACTAAATCAATACTTCTATTAGATAAGGGACTACCTCAATACTTCTAATGTTAAGACATCGGTTAAAAATGGTATAAATGCAGAGCAGGTACCAGTAAGCAGTTAGTACTTCAGTAGAGGTCTTCCTGAACCTTAACTGGAGAACTAACCGCGAGGTCTTATTTTTCCTTGCTCGAGGACTTATTGTTCCTTGTAAAAACTGCCATATCCGCGAGGTCTTCTTGATCTTTGCCCACGAGGTCTTCTTGTTCCTTGTGCCCCTATACCCTGGAATGTAACTAAGTTAAAACTTAAATCTTTATTGGAAATAATAAAACTAAAATTTTTTTTTTAATCAATATTCAAATAGATATCCTTGCACGCAACACCAAATTACTTAGAAATTTTAGAAAATTATTCATTTTTGAAAATACCCTAATCCTGTGATTATAAAATTTTTCCTCGTTAGAAACTAAACGTCACCAATCTAGATGTAAAGAATTACGATCAGGTACCAAATTACGTCAGGAATTTTGGAAAATTATAAATTTCGAGAAATACCAGAATCCGTGCATTATAAAATTTTCCAGGTTAGAAACTAAGCTTCACCAATTTGGATGAAAAAATTACGGTTCGGTACCGAATCAAGTCAGAAAATTTATTCATTTTGAAAAATGCCCGAATCCGGATATTATAAAAATTTCTGTTTACAAAGCAAAGTTAACCAATCTAGATAAAAAAAATACTATATTTGACCAAATTTACGTCAGAAATTTTGGAAATTAATCAATTTGGAAAATCCCGAATCCGGGCACTATAAACATACAGGGTTACACTCTAACAGTTCAAGGACAATTGTTAATAGTCATTGCAACATGTTGTAAATTTGAAAAAAATAAACAATATGGCAAAACTTGTTGGTTATTCCGAAATGTTCATCTGGTCGTGGACCAATGCTTGTGGTGCCATCAATAAAATAAAGTTTCTTCAACCTAAGTCGCGTGTAGTACAATCTCTTAAACTCGCTAATCTTTGTTTGTCTATTAAGCCTATACCTAAGAACTTGAGTTTAAGATTCTTTAGCCAAAAATTTTTTAGGCTTTTGGTTTAGATACATATTTTGCACTCGATTTTGATTATCCCAGATTTGGGTAAATTGTTAAATTGAGATAATTTTGAAAATTCCTGCCGTAATTTAGCACCTATTTATAATTTTTCGCATCCGGATTGGTGAAGTAAAGTTTCTAACCCAGAATTTTTATAATATCCGGATTAGCGTATTTTCCAAATATAATAATTTTTTTTTAATTTCTGAAGTAATTTAGTACCCAATCGTAATTTTTTCCATCCAGATTGGTTAACTTTATTTGTAAACTGGAATATTTTTGGTATCCGGGTTCGGTGTTTTCCTAATTGAATAATTTTACAATATTTCTGACATAATTTGGTACCCCTGACATAATTAGGTACCTAATCCTAATTTTTACAACCAGATTGGTGAAGGTTAGTTTCTAACCCTTAAATTTATAATAATTTGATTGGAGTAGTATCCAAAATAAATAATTTTTCAAAATTTGGTAGGGGACGCCTTCAATAAGCTGTTCATATCTTATAGTAAAAAATATCAGTAACTGCATTAATTATATGAAATGAAACAATACCATGTAATAGGTCAAATGCCCCAACACCCTGTGACAATGTTGGATGATACGACGTGTGAATGACAGACAGATGGACATACATTACCCTACTCAAACTAAATTAGTCTACAGTTAAGTAACAACGTTAAGCTAGATGTTAAAATTTTTATACTAATAGTTAAGAAATCTTTAACAAATTTAAAGCTTCCAATATGTGATTTATTTTCGCATCTGATTGTTTTCAACTTTAAGATTAATTGGCATGTTTTGAGCATTTAAGTCCAAAGGCGTTGTCACTTGTAAAACATCACAATTAACCCGGGTATTATACATAATGTGCTAGGTTTTGTTAGTTTCTTCTATATTTTAAAAAGAAATATAATAAATTGAATTATAAGTAACTGGAACAATGTTAGTTGATTCATTTATGTCAAAGTTTAGACCATCTTGGAGATCAGTGAAGAAAAAATTTTTTTTTTTTTGAAAAGTAGTGTTTATTTTGTCTTTTTCTTCGACCAGCGAAGAAATCGGCTAAGTGCTCGCTCCCATTCCATGAAATTTTGATGGATTCCGTCTTCTTGTTCAATATGTGGCAAAAATACTTTATCTACTTTGTAGTAGTTCTCTAATTCGTCTCGATGTTTCCATATACCTGTGTATAAATTTATAGTCAGTTACTAAAATTTTGATATAAATTTTGCTATAAATCATCAAATAAGAATCACCCGCTTGCATCCCAGCTAGAAATGCTGATCCCAGAGCACTCATTTCCGTACATACAGGTCTTTCAACTCGTTTCCCAGTGAGATTAGCAATTGTTTGGAGTACAAAGTCATTCTTTGCCACACCACCATCAACCCTATTGTTGAAATTTAAGTGTGGAAATTAGTTCACAATTAAAAATTTCCCATGTCATACCTCACACAATCAAAAGTGAAATCAGTTTCTGTTTGAAGTACATTGAGAAGTTGTTGAACACGAAAAGCCAAACTTTCTAAAAGTGCTCGAACCATATGTGCCTTTACTGTTTTCGGATTCACACCGATGAACCCTGCAGTAGCCGAAGGGTCATTGTACGGAGCCTAAGTAAAGAATAAAGAATGACATAACAATACAAAATGCAGTTGTCAGATTTGATTGTTATAACTGGATGTTTCTAAATCGGATACAGCAATATTATGTTGTTAAAAGAACTATATGGAAAACGTATGTAATGTAGAACAAAAATTTCATTTAGCCTGACGTTGTTAGGTTCTTTTTTTTACCAAAAATCTATTCCCCATTTCCTGTTTTGCATGACACATTGTTTGATGCAACGCTAATTGTACTTACGTACAAATTTTAAAGAAACATTTGATGTAAAATCACCTGTTTTATACCGCAGTTTTTTGTCGGAGCAGAAAACTGCTTCTTTGTTTCCACCGAGAGATCTTTCTCTCACATTTGTCTACCGCAGCTAAAATTTTAGCTGCGCAGCAATATTTTTGCTGCTCGTCTGAACCAAGTAGCAACTTTGAAAAAAAAGTAATTTTCCCACATAAATCTCTTTTGATCACCTGAAACACTAGGAAATGGTAAGTTTGCTACCTCGACAGCAAACTGCGAGCACAAAGCTGCTAGATGCGCTTGGTGGAAAAGCACCTGACGACTTACAACAAGATCAAATTTTTGTGTTGTTATAATAGAATTGCTGTATTATTCAATCTTGTTACAACGAGATTTTACTGTATTATATAATCATAAAAATTATGTAAACTAAGTTTAAATTTTCCTCACCTGCAATCCATTGAAACCAGGAACAAAGTAAACACCGTTGGAATTTGGAACGCTTGAAGCAATTTTACTTGAGTCCTCAACATTGTCGTACAATCCTAAAAAAATTTGACTAGTGTTAGCTTAATAGTTTTTAGTTATAGTAACACTTTTTGGATTGTAATACTTGCCTATTGTTTTCCCCCAATCAACAATCAAACCATTATCCTTTGAGTTCCCTTCAGCGATGTAGACCAACTCAGAATCGTATTTCCAACCAACAAGTGGATAAATTCCATTGACAGAAGCATGTGGTTTTTTGCCTGTATTCACGTCCAAAAAAGCTCCTGTACCAAGTGTAACTTTGACATTTCCACGATGAAAGGAGGTGGATCCAAACATAGAAGCTGATTGGTCAGCGAGTACACAGAGGATCGGAATATTTTTCTCAGGAAATATCCGGCAATAGCCGAAATGATTTCCCACAGAAGGCACAATTGTGGGCAGTATAGAGGATGGGATTGAAAACATTTGAAGAGCCCATGAAGCCCAATTATTTTCAAACGGATCAAAAAATCCTGTTGGAGCAGCATTACTATAGTCCGTCACATGATTTTCTCCATCTGTCAACATGTTTTTTTTGAAAAATGAGTATAATCATTGAAACTGTAAAATTTGGTAATACACAGATAGAAATAAATCTGAAGAAATGATACCTGTAAATTTATAAATTAAAAAGGTATCCAATGTTCCAAATCGAATCTGATTCTTATTCAATTTTTCTTGTATATCTGGTACATTTTGGAGAACCCAAAGAAGTCTCATGACAACCTACAAAACCATCAATTTTATGTTTATGTTTTGTTATTTTGTACTACACTGACGCAGTCAGATTTCGGACAATCACATGAAAATAGTTATTCAATTACACATTACACATTACATTACATTTATAAATAATTGAACTGAATTACAATTACTTGTCTGGTGCAATCTATTTCTCAATTATTGTACTATCAGTAACTGTAATTAAGTAATGTTCAATTACAATCATTTAAATTACAATGAAGATTTATTTAGGAAGTACTTTAATGTGATTAATTCAACAAATTTTATTTCGCGTGGGGTTAAGTGGCTATTTCTATTATTTTATACAAGATTGTTATGAGGAAATCATCCAAAAAAGCTAAGCAGAAGGTTAGTCACTAACTCAATTATTTTTCAAAAAAAAAAAAATTTTTTTTAATAACAATTGTTTACAAACAAGAATAATCAAATTTGACGAACAAGATTAAATTTATAGTTAAAACTCCTTACAAGTGAACAAAATGATGTTTTGTGTTCTGTCGTCGTGCGCTAATAATTTTCAGAACATTTTTTTCAATACATCGATGTGCGAATTCTTGAGGTGATGTGACATTTGGGCAATAACTTAGCAATAATTACATAGAAAACTTCTAAATTGTTCTTTTAGTTACCTAAAAGCTGCAAAAATCTTTGTAATCTCTTTGTAAAAAATTTTTACGTTCCCCATTGCAAACTTACCTTAACAGCCCTTGCAATAAAGAAATTTCGATTGCAGACAGGCAATCAGACCTCAAAAAATTAATTTTGAAAAATAATTGAGTTACTGACTAATCTTCTGCTAGCTCTTTTAGATAAATTCCTCATAGTAACTTTGAGTCTATAATTGAATTAATCTGTATTTTTTGCAGACAATCAATTTTACGCATAAAATTTTTACATTATTTGGTTGCCTTTTTCTATAAGGGTTTTCTGAAAAGTACATTGGAAGTTTGATGGTAAAAACTGTCCAATTAGCTAAATTAGGGTATATGTTCATTTTCATAAAATTTAAAATAATAAATAGATAGTATGTGCAAAGTGGGATCTCCGTGGTATCGCAACTCCATGGTATCTCGATAACACTCGCTCCACCCACTTTTGGAGTTAAGATACCACAGAGGAGGATACGGCGTGGTATCGTTCGTAAAAAGCCTTCCGATACGGCAGTGGTATCTTATTGTTGTATCTCCCGTCGTATTGCTTTAGCCCCATTTTCTCAAAATCCAAGGATTTTATCACTGTCCCTTCTTTATTTCAAAAAATCCTTGTTTTGATTTTCTTTGTTTTAGTTTCTTTTTAATCTAAAGTTAAGAGAAATGTAGCATCTCAATAAAGTTTGGGATTTGGGGTGCACAAAGTGAGAAGTGGTATCGTAACCTATTCCTTATCGTAACTCAAAAAAGAGATACCACGGCTTTGCGATACCACGGAGATGCCACTTTGCGAATACTATCTACTATCTTAACAAATTCGTCTCAAACTGAGTTTTATTAGAAGTTAAAATTCTGGGGAGAAGGACTTTTTTGTAGTTCCTTCACTTTGGTCTTATTTGTGTTGATAAACACTACCAACAGGGAAATAATTCCTGGGAGTGATGTCATAATTGTGAAAGAAAAATTAGTGAAAAAATTGTTATGTGGAATGTGTAAATTGTAATGCAGATGAAAACAGGTTCAACTACACAAAATCACAGTTGGAGTTGTACAATAATGCATTACTTTACTTACTTTAGAATGTAATTGAATTACCATTATCATTACGTAACGTGTAATGGTAATTGAAGTAATTAATTAAAAGAAATTGTAATTGTTCCGATATCTGAATTCAGTTTATATCTATTTTTCTCTTGATTTGTCTTACTTGCTCGTTCATCATTCGGAGTACACTTCCCGCTAGATAACGCTTTTTTCGTGTTAAGCCATAGAGAAATTTACACCCAAGTCGAAAGCTCTGATTCCAAAATTATTTTACCTTACTTACAATGTATTCCAAATTAAGTTTTTACAGTGCCTAAATCAAACTTATTCCAAAAGTATCTAATTCAAGGCAAATATTTGGTACAATTAAAAAAGATGGAAAGTTCGTAGTTAACGCAACAGACAAAATCAGTAGTTGATTATCTAATTTTAAATATTTCATGTCTGAGATTTCATTAGGTATTTTTCGAAAAAGTTCCACTGAGCAGAGTAAAGTTTAAGTTGGAACACACTATATAAATGTTCTTAGCAATATAACTTTTTGGCTAACTTTTAAGTAAAGTGAAGAGTTCCATTTCCGAACAAGTGTATCAGCTCTCAAATCCTTCCAACAAATTATATTATGTAGATTTATATTATTATTTGTATCCCAGCACATGAAACTTGAGCGTTGTGTAGAGATGCTGACACCTCGTAGATGAGACGGAGATATTCCAGCATCTGGAAAATTTGCATTAATGAAACCAATTTAACAATTAAATCAATTGTTCCTAACTGGTCCACAGAGTCAGCAGATAATCTTGTTAGGTTGCACTAAGCTAAGTTAGTATTTTAGGCTTACTTTTCACAGCAGATTTGATAATATAGTTGACTTGTTCCCATAAGTAATCTGGATTGATTTCTACCCATCCTGGTTTCTCGTACTCTAATTTGATCTAGTTATATTTAATAAAAAAATATTTTTTTTTGTTTAATTAAAAAAATATTATCAAATTCCTTAAAAATTGCTTTACTTGTGCTGTCGCTTCTCCTCGTATTTGAAGATTTTGATCGAATACTAAACTTTTAAGTTTAGTTGTTCCCACATCAAGAGCTACTATGAACTTCTCACCTTCTCCGCTCATTTAAATATTCTACAAATTTTTACTAAACAAATGGATCAAGTTTTATGAACCTATATATAAACTTTGTCAATTATCACTAAATAAGAATACTTAGTAATATGAGTAGTCTGGATTAACTTTCTGAAAGATTCGTAACAACGCTGACAGTACCAAATACCCACTGACAAAGAAATATTTGAGATTTGTTAACTATAGCTTGTAGACTTGACTAATTCAGCTTGTAAAAAATTAAATTATAAGAAATATAATTTGAATACATACGCAGAACTTGCAGATACTTGATTAACTATTTCTTTTACGAATATTTGTGTGATGTGTCAGTAGTAAATTATTATAATCACAATATGAACATATCATTCAACCAGGGAAAGTTGTACGAGATTTCCCAAGGTGACTTCCGTTTATTGTGGAACGATAATAATGAGATTACAGTAGAGAAAAATTTATCTCTATTCTATGGGAGGATTTATGTCAAATGATATGATAAGAGAATCAATCCTAAATAACTACTGATTTTTTTTTGTTACAACTCAAATTTGTGATGAACCTAAATGGGTTAATTTCACTTACATGTAGTATTTCAAATTTTGGTACCTTGTGGTTATACCGGGTAACAGAACCGCATGAACCTGATAAGTTTTTATAACCAAAATGAGAATCTATTGTGTCATTTGGCTAAACATTACTCAAAAATGACAAGTGTGGTAATTGTGAAAAGTTTAAAAAAATTGTGTTAAGTGAGACTTTTGCGGGAGTTTTTTTTTTGAAAATATAGACAATATATCTGTCTATCCTTGGGCAGTTGGAATTTTTTAAAATTTCACAAAACTTAATTAATAATTGACAAAAACTAAAAGGGAAAAAAATTCCGATTGACGAGTTCTGAAGCACTATTGGAAAGTTGGAGACTGCAGCTGCTGCATTCATTGTAAGTTTTTCAGCTTTTGTCAATCGCTAGCCTAGAAGTACTAGATTGACTTTCCGAAAATTTTTTATTTATTTATCAATTTTTGAATTAGTTATTCAAGTTTCACAATTACCACACAAAATCCTCAAACGTGTGGCAATTGTGAAATTTAAAAAACCCAATGCTTTTGGCATGGGCTCAACGACTTGAGTTTTATACTCAAAATTCTCAAAAATCGAAGGGACGAGGAAAGACATGCTAAGAGATAGGGTTTCAAAATAATTCAACCATTAATTTTTGAAGGTTTCCATTAATACTCAGAAGGTTCCCATAAATAGCCAGAAAAGCGGATCCTGTAGATCAAAAGTGATAGTTGTAGTCATACATTTTCTCTATCACTTTATGAAAAAAGTTTAAGTTGAAATGACCGGAAATTAATTCTATCTAACTTTTCTCAATTACCACACCTAGTTTTCACAATTAGCACACTTTTGTTGTTAATTGTGAAAGTAGTTTCGCATATGCAAATAAATCGCTCCAGGCGTCCGAACAGATGAATTAATTGAATAAAATGCATACAGCGATAGAGAATCGTATTTTGAAAAAATTTTGTTAAAAAATTTTTTTAGGAAAAACCTTTATTCCCATATATTTTTTGAGTCAAACTCAGAAAAGTGACAAAAAATTTCACATATACCACACATGTCCCTACATATAATACGGACATAAGAAACCTAATAAAGGTTCTGATGTTAATCAGAAAGCGAACAAAGTTTATAAATTACTGAGCATAATAACGCATAAATAACTTTTTGAAATTTTGTGAATAAAAGCGTCGTCTAGTATATTTCTATACAGTAGGTTGAACTGATTGAGTTCTGCTTAGACGTGCAAATACATTTTTACGCAAATCTCGCAGGTCTGAAACCGAAGCTATGGATAGTGGTAACTAGTTAAGTGTTCGTGGAACCGTTNGGATAGTGGTAACTAGTTAAGTGTTCGTGGAACCGTTGTCAGCTTTAGTTTATTACATTTTAAGTAATCATTAATATCATAATGTAATCATTGATATCATACATATAATGTAATATGCTCCAATTGTGGCGCCAACACGTTCTTTGAAATTAAATTAATTAAAAAAAAACTTCAATAAAATCAGCGAGATAAGTTTACAGTATAAGTATTATCTTACTTCTTGATTGATTTCATTATGCATGATAACACTTACCTTCACTTTCTGAAATCAAGTNTGTCAGCTTTAGTTTATTACATTTTAAGTAATCATTAATATCATAATGTAATCATTGATATCATACATATAATTTAATATGCTCCAATTGTGGCGCCAACACGTTCTTTGAAATTAAATTAATTAAAAAAAACTTCAATAAAATCAGCGAGATAAGTTTACAATATAAGNAAAAAAAACTTCAATAAAATCAGCGAGATAAGTTTACAATATAAGTATTATCTTACTTCTTGATTGATTTCATTATGCATGATAACACTTACCTTCACTTTCTGAAATCAAGTTTGAGTTAACAAAAAATACACCTAACTCCAATTTTGCCGACCATAACTTTTTTAGCATGAATAACCAGAACAGGTTTACCAGCTTTGTCAAGGAAGTCATGCCATACTGGAAATAATTAAAATTTAAAATAAGGTGAATATCGAGAGAAATTACAAATTTTATTACTATCGCAAAGAAATGCAAAAATAATGAACTCGTAATACAAGTTTTCCGATGGGAGTTCTCGAGCAGATTTCTGTTGTTCAATTCAATACTAAGAAGTTATTGTGGAAATAAACCAATGCCTACTCGAATACATACAATGAAACGCTAGGTCAAAGATCAACGCTTCTCTGGTTTGTAGGCACGGTAGATCCCACGGATACGACATCAATTAACTACCCGTTGATTGATTCGTGTCATTGTAGTTGTCTCAAAACTTTAATTTAATGAGAATTATACTACTGATAAAACATAAAACCAAAGAAACCCAAACGGACAGAAATTCCGTAGTGGGAGTGACGCTTGGGTTGGAGGAAAGATTAAAATTACAATAATCTATTACGTGTTCCTTTTATCTAACAGTTATTGAGGAATCTTAATACTCAATTGGCAGAGGATGTCACTTCATGCGACAATCATTTTTAGAAATCTTTGTCGCAAAGATATCTGAATAAACATTAGGCCATTTATTTTTGTTTCGTTTTGTTTAATTTTTGTACGTTTTATCTTTTTTGTTAAACTTTTTGAATTTTGCTCTTATCAACAATCCTCCCATCCAGTATTGTTAGCAGTTTGTAAGATTTATCTTACAAATTTTATAAGATACATTTATATAAATAAGATCTATCTTATTTATCTTTTGTTAAAATTTAAAAGTTTCCAGTATAACCTTAATGCCCGATATACACGGGGAAAGAAACTTTCTACAAAGATGGAAAGTTTCGTGAAAAGTCGAATTTTACCATGTATCCACATCAAAAACTTTCCTTAAAAACTCTTTCCAGCAAATTTTCTCTCCCTTTCCTCAAATAGGACCGAGTTCTAATTTGAGGAAAGTTTTTGAGAAATATCTGGTTTTAAATTTGTGCAAATGGATTTGTTTGGAAGTTGGGGCTAGTTGAAAACATGTAGGGGAAAAAATAAATAAATTCAACTCATCTCCCGCATGGATGTCACATGGGAATCTGAACGCGAGATTTTTCATGAAAAATATTTCGATTTAAAAATTAATAAAATAAACTTTCTTCGTGTAAGCAAGGAAGAAAGAAATGTTTCCGAAACACGAAAGAAAAACTTTTAACCTGCAAAGTTTCCTTCACAGTAAATTTNGGATTTGTTTGGAAGTTGGGGCTAGTTGAAAACATGTAGGGGAAAAAATAAATAAATTCAACTCATCTCCCGCGTGGATGTCACATGGGAATCAACGCGAGGTTTTTCATGAAAAATATCTCGATTTAAAATTAATAAAATAAACTTTCTTCGTGTGACCAAGGAAGAAAGAAATGTTTCCGAAACACGAAAGAAAAACTTTTAACCTGCAAAGTTTCCTTCACAGTAAATNAAGAAATGTTTCCGAAACACGAAAGAAAAACTTTTAACCTGCAAAGTTTCCTTCACAGTAAATTTTCTTTCCCGATGTATATCGGGCTCGGGCATAAGTGTTTGATTCAAACCGCATAGAAAATTTTTTAATTTTAATTCGATATGCTAAAGTTCAACCTATTTAATAAACTTGGTTTCAAGATTTTGAAACTTTTAAAATAATGAACAATCATAAGAGCAAGTTGATTTGTTATGTTGTAGACATATCTGTGACAATAATCCTTCTGTAACCGCATTTATTAGATTTAGCTTCTTGGAATTAGTGACGCAAACGGTTCGATCCAAACCGAGCAGAAATAGCGTTTAATTGGTTCAATTTGGTTCTGATTTCTACTATGAATTTGAATCTAAAAGAACTGAAAACCACTTCTACTTTTTGAGATTATGAATCAAACTTTTTAGACGAATTAATGGCTCAAAAATAAGGCACGATTAATACACATTATTCGAACTTTCTTAAATGTTAACACTAGTGTTAAAAGGATACCGAATGTACCTGCAAATTTTGACGAAAAAGATAAATGCACATTAGATAAAGAGTATCTGTATCGCTAAAATTTGATCAATTACACTATACTCCTACATATTTCGTGAGGGAAATAAGGAAATGCGTGACCGACAGACAGACAGAACGGCTATCGCTGTTAATGGTTAATAATGATTGGACATGTGGATGATCTACACCGCTAACAGCCGTAAACATAAAATATCAAAAATGTCTCGTTCACTTTCACTATCCGAAGTGAAACTAGAAATAAAGATTGATACTTTTAAGTTTTGATAAACCTAATAAAAAATCAGCACCACTTTCATAAATGCACTTCTCTATAGTAAAAGATTTTTAAATGTGGAAGTGGAGATTTTTAAAAGTAGAAGTGAATCGAAAATCGCAAGTTTGTTAACTGTGTGTTAATGGTTTAATAAAATTTCTCTACTCTTAATTTCTATTCGTAGTGTAAAGTTTTATAGAATGAGTGACCAAAACAATAGTTGTACTGACAGTACCAGTGGTACAGAAAAATCTGAGCATCACAGGACAAAGTTAAAANAGTTGTACTGACAGTACCAGTGGTACAGAAAAATCTGAGCATCACAGGACAAAGTTAAAAGATTCCGTGCAAATCTGTTGGGTCAACTCGAGAAGGAAATTCCTCTGTTCCTTGTCAGCAAATTATAAAAACTTGTGAAGAATAAATTAACCTAAAATACATGGACTTCTCAAAAGAACGCATGCTGGGAAAAGATGAGTTTGGAATTCAGTTCACAACCAAGTATTAATTCCAGAATCAGCAGCGAATCTAAAGAAATCATGGGAAAATGCAAAATCTAAAGCCAAAAATGAGTTTAACTCAATAAAAAACTGATGAACTTTTGTTAAAATTTTACATTGTTAGTTTATTTGGCATGTAACAGATATAAGTTTGTTAAAAAAGAAAACCAAAGCGACCGGTGGTGGCAACAAGCCGAAGGAATTATTAAGGGAATCCATCATGGTAAACTCCTTTGTTCAAATGGTTCTACTCGAAAATATGGTTGATAGTGACTCGGTGGCAAAACTTAAGAGCACAGCTGAATCCAGTGCTCAAGGTCACAATTCATATGAATCATCTCGCGATAGTATACTTCAACTAACAGGTAACTTTGAAATTGTACCGAGTAGGTTATCTTTAGTGTCCCTATAGACGACGCAGAGATAAGGGCTATATTCATACTTTCACTTTTATATGTTGTAGTCAGAGCGAAGTNTGTCCCTATAGACGACGCAGAGATAAGGGCTATATTCATACTTTCACTTTTATATGTTGTAGTCAGAGCGAAGGAAGCCTCAGACATTTACACTCTTTTCTATGAAATCCCATTACCAAAAAAATGGTCGCATGGCGTGTGTCCGCTTATGACTATTGTTTCAACCATGCCCTTAACATGTTATTCTTACCGGAAGAGGTTACTTNTGTCCCTATAGACGACGCAGAGATAAGGGCTATATTCATACTTTCACTTTTATATGTTGTAGTCAGAGCGAAGTAAGCCTCAGACATTTACACTCTTTTCTATGAAATCCCATTACCAAAAAAATGGTCGAATGGCGTGTGTCCGCTTATGACTATTGTTTCAACCATGCCCTTAACATGTTATTCTTACCGGAAGAGGTTACTTGAGATTCTATGTGAAGACTAGCTTGAAGGAAAACCAATGGCGCGTAAATCATAATCCAAATTTAAAAAAAAAATTTTTTTTTAATTTATTACAGATTTGAATTCGGGTTATGATTTTCGCGTCACACAATACTTTCCTCAAGGTAAGTCACCAAATAGAATCTCATGTAACGCCATTGAGTTTGAATAACATGTGAAGTGTATGGATAAAACCATAGTCATAAGCGGATCGATGCCANATCTCATGTAACGCCATTGAGTTTGAATAACATGTGAAGTGTATGGATAAAACCATAGTCATAAGCGGATCGATGCCATGCGACCACGTTTTTCTAGAAAGGAGATTGTGTAGCGACCGGGGTCGCTACAGGGAAATTTATAATTATATAATAAATATTAATTATGACTGACTGGGAATTGCCCCAGTCAGTCAGTCTAACTTTGTGACTCGAGGAGAGAACTTCTAATAAATTCTTTCCACAACCAAAATCAATTGCTGGCTTTCAGGTATTTATTGGTGATCGTGTGACCTATAGGGTCAAAGAGGTCAGGTCACACGATCACTACAATTGGAAGGAGAAGAGCGAGTGTCTGGTTTAGTCAAGTTGAAAAACTTCCAGAACCTCAATTCAGAATTATTTATTGGGGTAGAAAAAACCCAGCGCTTAGGGTTTTAAACTTACCTAACTTACCTTTTGTTTACTCCTAATTCAGGTAGGGGATGGTGTCTAAGACTGGGTAAGTTATTTTGGAGTAAGCAAGATAACCCCATGATGGTGTGGAAGTGAGAGAACTGGTAGAATGTTAACAACCCACTCCCCATATCTCTTCACAAGCCAAGTCACAGCGGGTGATGAAACTGAGTGTGGGATTTGAAAAGAAAAAATTTTAATAATACGTATTCAATTATTCAAAGAAACCAAGAGCAATCAAGAATATCATTCGTTCCAGCGAAGGAAGANTCCCCATATCTCTTCACAAGCCAAGTCACAGCGGGTGATGAAACTGAGTGTGGGATTTGAAAAGAAAAAATTTAAATAATACGTATTCAATTATTCAAAGAAACCAAGAGCAATCAAGAATATCATTCGTTCCAGCGAAGGAAGAAGATACTCACGCAAACTACAAGTTCAGTCGTTCCAAATTTTTAATTTGGAAATGAAAATAAGGATTGTATAAAGTTNTCCCCATATCTCTTCACAAGCCAAGTCACAGCGGGTGATGAAACTGAGTGTGGGATTTGAAAAGAAAAAATTTTAATAATACGTATTCAATTATTCAAAGAAACCAAGAGCAATCAAGAATATCATTCGTTCCAGCGAAGGAAGAAATACTCACGCAAACTACAAGTTCAGTCGTTCCAAATTTTTAATTTGGAAATGAAAATAAGGATTGTATAAAGTTNATACTCACGCAAACTACAAGTTCAGTCGTTCCAAATTTTTAATTTGGAAATGAAAATAAGGATTGTATAAAGTTTTTCAATTGTTATTCGGTTAAAGTTTTCTAATTTTAAGGTTGGCTTATCACGTAAAGCTAAGAAAACTTATTAGCAATAACTCATTTAGTTTCATCCGATGTCCCAATGGCAACACCAGGAACACATGCTCCTGTGTCAACCATGGAGACATAGGCTGATTCGTTAATCCAGTCACTTGTTATGACACGACTTATTTCGAAATTACTTAATATCTCTCTCGATATACTTCTCGTCTCCTTTTAGAGTACAGAAACTTTACGGCATAATTCGCCTAATTCATATACTATGGCGTTGATACAGTAAACTGGCGTTGACACATAGCACAAACGCGGTACTAAGTCTTAAAAAAATACAATTTCAATTCAATTTGTACAATGAAACAATGAACTAAAATTAAAAACCCTCCACTTANAAAATACAATTTCAATTCAATTTGTACAATGAAACAATGAACTAAAATTAAAAACCCTCCACTTACCCTGCTCAAGAGCAGGTGAACTTTTATAGGTATGTTTTGAATTTTCAGGTACATGGCCCTATTCTTGTCTTGTTAGTGAATCGAGTTAGGGAAAACCTAAGTAAATTTACCCCAACATGTCAAAATGTAGGGTATGTTGGGTACGTTGAGAAGGTGTACAGCTCCACCGCTTCCTTTCATTCTGAATTAGGTTTTCAAAAATCCCGAGTAATAGGGGTTTGTAAATAATCTAGTGATTGCATATCCCGGAAAGCTAAACGGGAAATTTTGAGAAATTCGGGAAATGGTTTCCCGAGGTAATTCGAGAACCCCCGTTCGGGATTTCAATAAATAAATTAAAAAATAAACCTACATTAAACAAGGTAGAAAAATTAATTTTAAGATAACTATTCTGATATAAATTTACATAGAGTCATCTCAGGTAATTGTGAGTGTGATAATTGTGAAAAGTTTAAAAAAATTGATAGTTTAAACTTTCAAGAGTTTTTTTTTGGAAATACAGACGATGCATCTGTGTATCGTTAGAAAATTAAATAAATGGTCCTAAAACATGGTGAATAATTGATAAAACTGAAAAGCGAAAAAATTTCGACTTCNTAGAAAATTAAATAAATGGTCCTAAAACATGGTGAATAATTGATAAAACTGAAAAGCGAAAAAATTTCGACTTCAAAGTTTCGGAACACGATTGCAAAGTTGGACACTGAAACCGTTGGACTCATTGTAAGTTTTAAAGTACTAGATTGACTTTTCAATTAGAAATTATTAATTTATCTAGTTTTAAAATAATTAATCTAATATCACAATTACCTCACAAAAGCGGCAAATGTGTGGCAATTCTGAAATTTTAAATCCCAATGCTTTGGGCATGAGCTGAACCACTTGAATTTCATACTCTAAATTCTCAAAAGTCCAAAGGACGAAACAAATTATAAGAGATTGTGGAGCCTCCCATAAATAGCCAGAAAAGCGAATCTTGTTCTAATTTTTACTATCAACGTCAGTTTGATATTCTCTATAACCTTATGAATATAGTGTAATATAGTTGGAATGACCGTAAATTAATTTTATCTAACTTTTCACAAATATCACACTTAGTTTTCATAATTATCACAGTTTTGTTGGTAATTGTTAAAAGTAGTTTCTCGAATGCAATTAAATCGTTCCAGGCGTTCAAACAGAAACAATAACTGAATAAAAACCACACAACGCTAGAGATTCGTATTTTCAAATAGTATTATGAAAATATTTTTTTACGAAAACCCTTTAACCCTCTATATAATTTGAGTTAAACTCGGAAAAGTGAAAAAAAAATTCACGATTAGCTAAGAAGTCCCTACATACTATCGACATGAGCAAACCAATGCCTCATGAATGAAAAAATGACATGAGCAACCCTTTTTTTGTTTTACTTTCACAGTGAAAGTAAGAGAAAATTCAAAAATATGAATTATTATTAATTTCTGCATGGTTACCTTGTTTTTTTCTTGTTTCGGGATACCCGGGAATCTCCCGAAATTCGGGAATTTCTCGTTTCCCGTTACTAAGGTAATTTTCCCGGAAGTTGCAATCACTAAACTTATCCCAATGGAGAATTTCCTGCCAGACTTCAATCCATTTGACTACAACATATGAAAGTGGAAGAATGAATATAGTCCTTATCTCTTCCTCGACTATAGGAACTTTAAAGATAACCCATCATGTATATCATTATATTAAAACTGTTTTTGAATAATTTCTAGATACACATTCTCTCAAAAAAAATACCCAAGCCATGAAAATTAAAGCTAAAGTCAAGTGAAAACTTCCAACTGTTCATTAAATGTTAATCCGGATAGAAAAAGAGTTGCAGCAAAAGAAAGTTGAGCTGTTGGACATTCAAATAGTACAGTATGTTCCACATTAAAGTGTACTGTGCTTTCTTCGCCTTTCCCCCAGAAATGATCAAGATGACTCAATACGCATGTAGAATCAAAAAGTGGAGGGAACTTAGCCAACATGCAACAAATCAACAACAGCTGAAAAGTTAGGGAGAGGGTTGGGCAATCAGCATTTATTTCATGTAATCACTAAGTCAACCATTGATTGATTGACCATAGNTCTCAAAAAAAATACCCAAGCCATGAAAATTAAAGCTAAAGTCAAGTGAAAACTTCCAACTGTTCAATAAATGTTAATCCGGATAGAAAAAGAGTTGCAGCAAAAGAAAGTTGAGCTGTTGGACATTCAAATAGTACAGTATGTTCCACATTAAAGTGTACTGTGCTTTCTTCGCCTTTCCCCCAGAAATGATCAAGATGACTTAATACGCATGTAGAATCAAAAAGTGGAGGGAACTTAGCCAACATGCAACAAATCAACAACAGCTGAAAAGTTAGGGAGAGGGTTGGGCAATCAGCATTTATTTCATGTAATCACTAAGTCAACCATTGATTGATTGACCATAGTGAAAAGTAAATTGACCAGGATTTGAATTAACCTCAAAACTGAATAAGAACTTGAAAATACCTCACCTAAGGGTCGTTTTCATAAGTTTGAAGATTAGTGTATTCGTGAAATTCCTTATATTCAGAACTCATCACTGCAGTTTATGTATCACTGTGCTTGTGTAAGAATAAGCTTACATAAGATTGCACCTGTTTTAAAAATTTGTGCTGAATTTTCAGGTTACAAACTTTATTCTTAGCCAACAACAGTGATGGTCCATCACGTCCTCTTAATTTGCAGTGGTGAGTTTTGAAGGAAAACTTACATTAATAACCTAATCTTCAGAGTTCAAAATTAATTAAATTCATTATCAGAAAATTNCTGATAATGAATATAATTTGTTCTGGACTCTGAAGATTAGTGTATTCGTGAAATTCCTTATATTCAGAACTCATCACTGCAGTTTATGTATCACTGTGCTTGTGTAAGAATTACATAAGATTGCACCCGTTTTAAAAATTTGTGCTGAATTTTCAGGTTACAAACTTTATTCTTAGCCAACAACAGTGATGGTCCATCATGTCCTCTTAATTTGCAGTGGTGAGTTTTGAAGGAAAACTTACATTAATAACCTAATCTTCAGAGTTCAAAATTAATTAAATTCATTATCAGAAAATTATGAAAACGAACCTTCGATTAGTTATTTTCTAGATCTTATTAAGTTATGGAATTAATCCAAATCTTGGTCAATTTAATTATCACTACGGATTAATCAATCAATGGTTGACATAGTGATTACATTAAATAAATACTGATTGCCCAACAATCTCCCTTAAATTTTCAGCTGTTGTCGATTTGTTCCATGTTGGCTAAGTTCCCTCCACTTTTTGATTCTACGCGTGCATTAAGTTACCTTGGTCATTTTTAGGGAAAGGCAAAGAAAGCACAGTAAAATTTAAGGTGAAACATACAGGATAACCAAATTAACCCGGGCCTTCTTTCTTCGCCCTTTACCAAAAACGGCTTCGGGCAGCCGGTACACAATTAGTAAATAGAAGAGAAGTTAGCCGACAANGAAGAAAGCACAGTAAAATTTAAGGTGGAACATACAGGGATAACCAAATTAACCCGGGCCTTCTTCGCCCTTTACCAAAAACGGCTTCGGGCAGCCGGTACACAATTAGTAAATAGAAGAGAAGTTAGCCGACAAATTTTTCAATTTATTTGTTCAAGTTGAACAATGAAAAACAGGCATACACATTCATGCAAATTGATGATTGAAAAATAAAAATACTATCATCCAAATCATCCATTTTTTCATTATCATTCAAATCAATTTTGGAATGAAAAACATGACATGGGGTTTTTTCGATTGATCCCAGACCAATAATGTGGATAATTTTTTTTTTATATTTTCAAAATATTCCTGTGATTTACCTAAAGGGAGTAAGGAAGGGAGAAGGGTACATTAGATTACTTTTAATCAACTTACAATCTGATGTCCCTTATTCTTCCNTTTTTTCGATTGATCCCAGACCAATAATGTGGATAAATTTTTTTTTTATATTTTAAAAATATTCCTGTGATTGACCTAAAGGGAGTAAGGAAGAGAGAAGGGTACATTAGATTACTTTTAATCAACTTACAATCTGATGTCCCTTATTCTTCCTAACTTCCTTCAGTTCGGTCTCAATCAAAAAAAATAATTGAGGGATGCGGGAATACAATTGATCACCTTGACCTCATATGTCGTGTGGTCACTGCAGAGAAAAACTTTGTAAGGAAAAGTTACTTGCGTAATTGAATTGAAGAACTTTTGTAGAGGTAATTTTCAGGTAGTCAAAAAAATTGTACATGATCCAAGACGTAGTGACCACTTAAGGTTACCGGAGAGAAAAATTGTACTAAGAAAAGTTGTTTACCTGCTGATGCCAAACAACATTTGTAGAGGTCATTTTACACGTTTTCAGAAATGACCTGACCTTTGACCTCAAGAGGTCACCAGAGAAAAATGTCATTAGGAAAAGTTGGTCACCGAATCATTCTAAGCAATATTTGTAGAAGTCATTTGGTCGCTCAAGAGGGACACATAACACGGTTGTGAAATTTTACTGTTTTTTTTAAATCTTTAAAATTAAANAAGTTTTTTTTTAAATCTTTAAAATTTAAAAAAACTTGAACAAGTGATCACAGAAAAATTTTATTAGAAAAAGTTGGTCACTGAACTATTCTAAGCAACATTTGTAGAGGCCATTTCATCGCTCAAGAGGAACACATAACATAATTGTAAAAAAATTTTAAGCCCCCTTTGGTTCAATCCAACCGCCAAATTCACTCCCTCCAAATTTTTAAATTCGCGCTATTTATTTGCTGTCTCGATTTTTTTTGGTCAAAGCTACTTTCTACGGCCCGGGTTAATTTGGTTATCCCTGTACTGTAAATGAGAAAAAAAAATTCAACTTTATGAAGAGAAGCACTGAACTAAAAATTGAGTTATTGAAACAAGTTACAGCTGTGATTTTTCCAAGTATTTCAATTAGAAAACGAAGTTTAAATATTACGCTATAAATATCATTGGTACATTTTGATAAAAAATTTCGGATTTCTGGATTCAAGCAATGTTTAATTAGTGAAGTGCGTAGATACAATATTTAGGAAAAATTTCGCCCCAAGTGGCGCTTGTGTGGAAAATTCATCGGTCTTTTCCTTATCCCGTCCTTCATCATTTTCTCCATACATATCACCAAATCCTCTAAAACAAGAATATAATATTTATGTACATGCATCGTAAACAACAGCAGGATTAGAAACTGGTCCCAATATTCTAGTTTTTACGTACAGTAATTATGCTTCGCTACGACTATGAAATTGCATAGAAACGGCGTCCTTGATAATAATTAACTGAATAATGATAATAATACAAAAAATTAACTTAAAAGGTTACGACAAAATACAAATAATTTGTCTCTGTTTGTGAGTATGACCCACTGAATAACTCATATTGCCTGATTGATTTTGATCACAATCAAACACAGTAACAAAACACAAATGTTCATATGAAACCCTTCCCATAAGATGTATGTAAAACTAAGTGTCGTGAAATTGATATCTACTACCCAGGATCCTTTCAAACCCTTAAGTGCATTTATTCAAAACTGTTACTGTTTTTCTTTGGGTTAGTTTGATCGATTTCACTACAGATAACAATACTAATACCCTGGACAGTGTTGTATCTAGGTTTTCATGTTGGCTAAGACTAAAAATCCGTCTTCTAAATCTTCATCTTCGATCTCAAAGTTGAGGTCACCTTCTCGCATGTTTTGGTAGAATGCAATATCCGTCTCGACACTCACAAACTTCAACAGTTCCTTCACATCATCCAATTTTTTTGTGACATGGGCACAAATCCGTTATAAGCAAACGGGGCATTTTGGACTGCGTTCCAGACTACTTCAGAAGTGACATGCGGCTTTAGCAGTGGTAAAATTTCATCGAACGGCCCGGTAGTACTCCGGGTGCAAGTCACGTTACCGTCTTCGTGGAAGAGAAAGCCTCGTTTGGACATGACACCACGGCTGCAGATCAGATTTTTTAGCGCGGACTAGAAATCGTAAATCCCAGCTACATGATTTCCGTCATTTATTAGGTCATCTTTTAAGGGATGTTTCAAATAACAAATATGTAAGGTCTGTTACGTTGAGCCGATCTCAATAACTTCATCTGATCCGACGGAATATCAAAAATTTCTTGTTTTCTCTTCGATAAGAGCAAAATCGCTGTAAATTGCTATAAGGCTGTGTCCAGGAATTGGATATGATAGTTTGATTTGAAGAAATCTTTCGTAGAATGAAAGAAGGAATTCAAGGAGTGCTTTATTTTTATTTTGTCCCGTCGCTTTTCACAGTATAAATGCAGTGTCGACATTCTCTGGCATAAAATTTTCAATAAAGTGCTTGAGCAGAGAAGACAATTCGTTGGACCCTTTTTTGCAAATGTCTCTGAATACAGGTACATATAGTCCTGCCCAGTTCATAAATCATGTAGACCAAAGTTTTGAATGCAAAGTTGTCGGTTATAAAATTCCTTGCTAACATTTGTGACGGGAAGAGGCAGACATTTTTCATAGTCAAAGCAGACTACCATGGTGCTATGTGGAAGCTGTTGTAATGNCGACGGGAAGAGGCAGACATTTTTCATAGTCAAAGCAGACTACCATGGTGCTATGTGGAAGCTGTTGTAATGAGCTGCTCTTTATACTAATAAAACCCTTCAGCTTCGGTTAAATGGACCTCATGAGCAGCCTCAAGCTGAGTGATTTTATTCACGTTGTTCTTTCGCTATGCCTCACTTATTTTTGCTTTGTTCTACTCCTAAACCTCACAAATACCACTCCGCGGGTAGCCAAACGATCAATTGTATTGNCTTATTTTTGCTTTGTTCTACTCCTAAACCTCACAAATACCACTCCGCGGGTAGCCAAACGATCAATTGTATTGGATGTTGAAAATCGCCTTAAATACCCATTCTTTGATGTAAGGGATAAGAAGTGGATTTTATTGCTGCTGGTTTACAGTTTGATGAAGAAAACGTCGAAGAAATTCTTGATGTAGTTCGACAATAGACAAATGTGAGCTAAGGAATCTTTTTTTACCATAATATTCCTTTGAGTAATGGGACTCATCTTTTTCAAGTGAATCAAGAAATGTCTTAACATCCAAGATTGCATCCGGGGCTATATGACAGCGATTGTAGTGTTTTCCTCGCATATCCTCTACTGGTGCTTGTTTGTTTAACACCTAAACAAAACCGAATCGAATTTAGATACTGTCGCACCACCTAACTTGAGATGTACCTTTTTTCGAAGAAGTCACAACAGAATATCATGAACACCAAGGAAGTATTTCAGACATATTTTTACCGATCGATCAATCGGTGAGATGTGATACACACATTCTCCAGTGGCAGATTTTGAGACACATTTTCTAAGATATAAGTTTTCCTCCTTCTCATTACTTAGCGACCAGGGTTCCCTGNAAGATATAAATTTTCCTCCTTCTCATTACTTAGCGACCAGGGTTCCCTGAATGCCTTCTCTTTTCCTCTTGCGTAAGTTTATCACCACAACCATGCCTACATACAACTTCTTTTCTTTGCTATCCGGGTACAACATTTTGACTGTTTATGTAGGGTGTTCCTGAAAAAGTTTCCTTTAGTGCATGAAGGCATTAACTAATCTCAATACCTTTAGTTGTAGCAAGCTTCGATTTGTTTCTTTCCCACTGCCCCGGATTTGTCTTTACTCTTTTTGCCCTATTGTATGGGAGAGGATGGATGACTACCTATAGATGCTGTGTAGAAGTTGTATTCCAGAAAGTTTTTATCTACGTACACTAGTAGAAAAATTGTACTTACGTCCTCCATTTGTAGTTGCTAGTTGTCCACGCACGATCTATGGAAATAAATGTAAAATATGAAAAGTTTATACCAACGACATTAATGAGGTTTAAAGCTATAAAACCATTTTTAGTATTCATGCTTTACAATACAAAGCAGAATCAAATTTCACGAAATTTGATTCTGCTTTGTTTGTAAAACAAATTATTTTCTTTCCTGTAACTTTTGGCAGAAAAATCGTTTCCCTATTCTAACATCGCTAGATTTTATCAACCTGCAGGGGATTGGAATGAATATTGGAAAAGAAACAAAATTTCCCCTCATTAAAAAAAAATTCCCCTCATTTTGAAAAAAAATTTGCACATGAGAGTAAGTTCTTTTTCAGCGAATATTCATACAACTACTTCTACTGATTGTTAGTTTGTGACGTGTACTTTTCATTTGCTCTAGTTTCTCATGTTTATTTTGGGGTCAATTGGTTTTACACCACCAATTATACATGAGAAGATCTGCGCACCATTCAAAGTTTAAATAATTATTTTTAAAATATCCCGTCTCTTTCTCGGTGTAAATTTTGGAAAATATATGATTGTGCTTGGGTTTGTTAGTTCGGACATCACCACTTTCGCATCATCGACCACAGATTCCAAAGAATGGACAAAACGGTAAATTGATGCTATTCGGCTTTACGTATCCTATGAGATATGAATTTGCTAGGCTGTGTGTTAGATTTATCTATATAAATCTGTTTGTATGCATAACTATTCTTTTATTTTGAAGTAGCCTGTATTCCAAGAAATGCCACGTAAATGTCGCACTTTGAGTTTTTATTTTGGCGCTCTGCCACATCATATCGAAATTGGGTTACGATGTGAACATGTAAACAATGGGTTTTGATTTACATCTTTATTTCATCAAAATTTGACGGATCAATTTGATATTATGCATGCACTATTACAAAGTATTTTATTTGCTTCTCTGGAAACATTAAATAGAAGTGTTTTTGGACTTCAATTGAAACATTTTTTAATGCATGGTGAAAATTTAATGCATGAAAAACTGCGTTTATTGAAAAATTCACGTATAAAGCAGCACTTTTACAACAATGATTCCAAACGCATCATCGAAATTAATTTTTGTTGGTTTTCGAAAATTTTACACCACCGTCATTAATTTGATAAAACATTTTGTTCTAACAATAATTAAAAACATTATTTACAGCAATTTTGATAATACTGTTTTGACAAAATCAAATTATAATAATATGTACATTTGGACACGTCTTTGCAACAGTTCAACTTGATCCCACAAGTGCTGACAAAATGCGAAGTGCTCATTGACGACACCACAAGTATAAAAAACAACTGGTTTCCCCGATTCATGAAATATATATTTCAAAATATTTCCGAAATTCACCAAACTTTGCTTTTTATTTAAGGTTTTAGGTGTATGGAAATTTTTTAATTGATTCGTCAAGTTTTCACAAAATGAACGTTGCGAATCAAAATCATTATTTGAGTCTTTATGTCGCCGCTCTGCCACTCGACTTCGAAATTGGCTATTGGAAGTTTGGGTTATTTCATTTTGTCACCACTACTCGGATCAATTTGAAATTAGGCAAAGGTATGTAAAAACGCATTGTGAGGATGTGTTTGTTAGGATGGTTTTCGAAAATATTAATAATTTTTACGACTTTGAAAATTTTTTCTTATTTTCTCTATTATTTCCCTATTGGTCGTGAAATAAATTAACTCTGCATTCCACCAAAAACTTTAGAATTTAATTTGAATTTTAGGAAGTATTTGCCTAAACTAATTTTGAGAAGGCATTTTTTGTTGTATTCAAATTGCATCAAAATGTGATTTGTCTTACTGCTCAATAAATCATATATTTAATTTTCACTGCTGTGTCCTCAAATCACACTCGCCATTGCGTTAATACTCATTGGTTCAGTNTTGAAAATTTTTTCTTATTTTCTCTATTATTTCCCTATTGGTCGTGAAATAAATTAACTCTGCATTCCACCAACAACTTTAGAATTTAATTTGAATTTTAGGAAGTATTTGCCTAAACTAATTTTGAGAAGGCATTTTAGGTTGTATTCAAATTGCATCAAAATGTGATTTGTCTGACTGCTCAAAANGTCTTACTGCTCAATAAATCATATATTTAATTTTCACTGCTGTGTCCTCAAATCACACTCGCCATTGCGTTAATACTCATTGGTTCAGTTTCTACTTTGGGATGAATACCGTGGTTGCAAGGTAATTTTGTAGGTTTATGAAATATGATGCAAATAAAAATTTAGAATTGTTCATAAAATATAATTATTAGAAAAAAATTTTTTTTTTACACTAGTGTCAACTTTTGGTGGAATGACGAGTGTTAATATGTTGAACTGTTACAACGAAAGTAATCACATGTGCGACTGTTTTGTGCAGTTTCTCTGACTCCATTTATGTAAATCACATTATTAAATCTCACTTTAAGCAGTTGAATGTGAAGTGCCGTTAGGGTTCTATGAAGTCAACTGAAATGACTAGAAAGAAGTGACTTGAAGTGACATGGAGTGACGTGAAGTAACTTGAATCAAAATGACGTAACGTGAAGTGACTCGAAGTGATTTGTTGTTAGGTGGAATGAGGAGCTGATGTTTAATGACGAAATGAATTTTAACGACTTGACCTGAGAACAGTGACTGTCTATTTACTTCAACAAACTGAAATGACCTCAAATGAGATTTGATGAGAGGACGGTGAAATTTTTTTGTTGAGATANTTGAAGTGACATGGAGTGACGTGAAGTAACTTGAATCAAAATGACGTAACGTGAAGTGACTCGAAGTGATTTGATGTTAGGTGGAATGAGGACCTGATGTTTAGTGACGAAATGAATTTTAACGACTTGACCTGAGAACAGTGACTGTGTNTAATGACGAAATGAATTTTAACGACTTGACCTGAGAACAGTGACTGTGTATTTACTTCAACAAACTGAAATGACCTCAAATGAGATTTGATGAGAGGACGGTGAAATTTTTTTGTTGAGATAATGAAAGAGAGATTTAAAAAAAGGAATTGTTAGGTCAATGACCCTGAAGTTGCTTTGCTACCTTGCATTTAAGAATCATAATCTTATTACCAATAACATCAAAAAGAGCAATATGTCCAACAACATTTTCTTCATATTTTTAATTTTAACTCATTCTAATAAAAATTCAGACATTATGAGAATTGTTTACTGTTGATAAATTAAAGTATAAATTATTTATTTAATTTAGTAAACAAGTGCTTTTCTTGCACAACAAGCTTCTATCCTAAATCACTCATGCAAGAATCTTATTTAATACAACCCCTAGATATATTAAACCTAATGAACATGAACAACAAAATGCTTTTAAACAATTCAAAAGAGCATTTGCGAGAGTGTAGTGCTACAAAATAACTCTCTACCCTTACTCATTAAATATAATGCTAAGCGAATATGGCGTAGTTCTTTGTCAAAATATTGATTGAGTCGAGCATCCTANAATCACTCATGCAAGAATCTTATTTAATACAACCCCTAGATATATTAAACCTAATGAACATGAACAACAAAATACTTTTAAATAATTCAAAAGAGCATTTTCGAGAGTGTAGTGCTACAAAATAACTCTCTACCGTTACTCATTAAATATAATGCTAAGCGAATATGGCGTAGTTCTTTGTCAAAATATTGATTGAGTCGAGCATCCTAGTTATGTTCGCTAGCAAAATTGATATAATATCAGAGAGTTCAATACACATTTATGGGATGGTAATATATGCTATAGTTTTCAGTTGTAAAAAGTACGCTGAGTTCATTCAGCATCATGAATTTATTATTTGGACAGATAAAATAGTTAGGAGTAAATTAGAAGTGATGAAAGGTATGAAACAAAACGTTTGGGTATGTTAAATCAATTCATGGAATGAGTAGAACAATCTCCAATTTTTATTATATGATATTGTCCAACCGGACGATTAAAATATCTAGGACGATCAACATTTGCAAATATGTTCCAGTAGCAGCCTTCACCGTCACNGATTTGCAAATATGTTCCAGTAACAGCCTTCACCGTCACAACCGTATTTTCACAATATATTGTTCACCAACAAACTCTAACCAGCAAGCTTACTCAAATAATTAAAAAGTGGTCCAACAGNTGAGTAGAACAATCTCCAATTTTTATTATATGATATTGTCCAACCGGACGATTAAAATATCTAGGACGATCAACATTTGCAAATATGTTCCAGTAGCAGCCTTCACCGTCACAACCGGTTTTCACAATATATTGTTCACCAACAAACTCTAACCAGCAAGCTTACTCAAATAATTAAAAAGTGGTCCAACAGNTTTTCACAATATATTGTTCACCAACAAACTCTAACCAGCAAGCTTACTCAAATAATTAAAAAGTGGTCCAACAGGTATGCAAACGAATGCCTGTATTCTTCAAGATAATATTTTGATGCCATAACCATTTGATAGAAACCGACTTCGTGCTCTTTTACTTTTAGTTATATTGTGTTTGTTCAGAATAATATCAAACAATCCTAAATAGAAAGTAAAGGATTAAGACCACAAATTTAAGAGTGGTGACCTCGAATTAATACAAAATCATGCAATTTCCAACAAGAAGGAGGAATAATGTGTACGTCAAATCCAAGGTTTATAGGTTTGTATGAGTTAACAAAAGTTTTTTCCTTTAAAATATTGTCCNTAATGTGTACGTCAAATCCAAGGTTTATAGGTTTGTATGAGTTAACAAAAGTTTTTTCCTTTAAAATATTGTCCCTCTCGAACAAAAATGATATTGAAGTGAATTACCTTTTGTTAGCAGATCTACCAAACTAACTACAGGGTGTTCAAATAATGAGGAAATCCAGGACTAGGATTTTTAAATCTCTCACAAATTATGCTCTTCCCACAATTTTTAACTTAAGAAAATTTAATTAAACTTTCGTAGTAACGGTTTTCAGTAGCTTGAGAAAACTCATGTGTGAAAAAGTGTTACATAGAATCAATTTTGATTTTCCGCAATATCAATTTCGTCTTCTTATTTGAACACACTGTACATAACAAATTAGGATATACTATTCGCGAGACCTAGTCTTTAGTGGTCTAGATTACCCATAGTACTTATTTCCTACTAAATACTATCTAACCTAAATCCCGAAAAACTATTAATTAATAGTGGTACGTACCATGGTCATTTCAAATTAATTTACGGTCATTCCAACTTACACTATTCATACGATGATAGACTACATCAGACTGACGCTGATAGTGAAAATTAGAACAAGATTCACTTTTCTGGCTATTTATGGGAAGCTCCAGAAGTTAATAGTTGAATTATTTTCGAGCCCTATATCTTCCCATCTGTTTCGTCCCTTGCATTCTTGAGACTTTTCAGTATAAAATTCAAGTGGTTGAGCTCATGCGCAAAGCATTGGGATTTAAAATTTCACAATTGCCACACATTTGATGGTTTTGTGTGGTAATTGTGAAATACGATTAATTAATTATAAACTTGAGAAATTAATAATTTCTAATTGGTAAATCAGTCTAGTACTTCTATTTTTTTTAAACTTTTNTTCTAATTGGTAAATCAGTCTAGTACTTCTATTTTTTTTAAACTTTTCACAATCATCACACTTATCTATATTTATTTCAAAATAGTTATTTTATAAACAATTATTTATATACCTTGTTAAGTCTTATTTTTAAATTTATTTATTGATATCCCGAACGGGAATTCTCGTGGTTACCTCGGGAAACCATTTCCCGAAATNTATTTATTGATATCCCGAACGGGAATTCTCGTGGTTACCTCGGGAAACCATTTCCCGAAATTCCTGAAATTTCACGTTTTCCTTTTCGTGATTTGCAATTTCTAATTGGATCATAACCTCAGCGAAGTTAATTGTTACCCCATATCTTGTGACTAAAGTTCAAAGCTTAAATTTTAAGCGCATCCATTTCATAAATGGAACAGGATAATTTTCCATACGTTTATTATTTAACAATGATGATATAGTTAATTTTAAAAGCACTTGCATAAATACTTTTTNATAATTTTCCATACGTTTATTATTTAACAATGATGATATAGTTAATTTTAAAAGCACTTGCATAAATACTTTTTGATAGGTAGTTTTAATAACCAAAACAGGCGCGCAGACGCACATCATGAAAATATAACCTTTCATGATATATTTTTAAACTCGAATATCTCTGGAACGGAGCGGTTTTTTTAAATTCTGCAACGACTAAGTTGAAGATAAACGCTCAAGTGTTCGTTTGAAACATTCCCCAGAGATCAAGGGTGACCAGGTCACGAGCGAAATTACACTGAAATACCATATGTTTTAACATATGGTTTAGGATTTAAAACCCTGTATGTATTATCACCACCATGTATTATTAATCGGCTACAGTGGATTATTATCCATGGTACGTATCACCATTAATTAATAGTTTTTGGGATTTAAATCTCGTTTAAGTCTAGCCTGACATAATCAAAAAGTATTATTACAGGTAAGGAAATAATTTGCATAAAGATGAGCTCAGGTTGGAGAGGCAACACTACTTTTTGTTTCTGCGAGTAGTTCGCAACTACAGGGTGCTAGAACAGTCGATGGAGCATGGAGAAAGTATTCCCAGTAGAAGACGAGAAAAAAANGTTCGCAACTACAGGGTGCTAGAACAGTCGATGGAGCATGGAGAAAGTATTCCCAGTAGAAGACGAGAAAAAAACGCGTCGTGTTCGTCCCTCACGCGCCATAATACGAATCAAAAAGAAAAGATGCGTACAGTAAGATTTGTTGTCAAGGCGTCCTACGCAACTTTGTTGACATATTAGACTTAATTCGGATCAGGGTGATTTTAGGTAGTTTGTTGTCGCTTCGCTGTATAGGGTGGAGACATTCCCATCTCTATAACATTACGCGAAAAGTTCAAAGATACGGGACCTTTTCTGTACCTGAAGTTTGTTGACAAACAAATGCCAAACAACGGTGGGAGGTAATAACCATCAATTCACTTATTATAGAACCAAAGTTTTAAGATAAATTTACATTTCAAAATTTACCTTGGAAACCTGTGAATCAGAGGTTTGAGAGTTTTTGCAGAAAAGGTCCCGTATCTTTGAACTTTTCGCGTAATGTTATAGAGATGGGAATGTCTCCACCCTATACAGCGAAGCGACAACAAACAACCTAAAATCACCCTGATTCGGATGTTGATAAAATGAAAATTTTCATTTGTGTATTGTTTGAATTATCATTCGAATTAAGTGTAATTGAGAAATTTGAAATATTTCAACAACCATAGTTTCCCCTTTCTATCATTCGCAAAGTAGATTGAAGGTCAACTTTTTGAATAAAGGACCATACTGTGAAGACACTTAAATTTTCTTATATCCAAGTACGTCTACAATTATGTATTGTAGTAAAAATTGTTTTTGGTAGCTTTTGGACTATCTTTAGTGCTAATCTAATGAAAAGACGTAACAAAGGGCTCATATCATAAGAAGTAACAATGCAACACCCCCAAAAAAAATTTGTTTTGGCTCTTCAGAAGTGTAATTTGAATATGAATTGACTGTTTTATTTTACAGACTCAATGTATTGACGATAGGCTCTTGATGCACCAAGATTCCATTTTTCATTGAGATAGGAAATCTGCTTCTACTACCTGCACATCCCCGTCTATAAATTGATTTGGTAAAATTTAGCCCTATGTCATACGCTATCTTCTGTTCCTCAAATCAACNTCTATAAATTGATTTGGTAAAATTTAGCCCTATGTCATACGCTATCTTCTGTTCCTCAAATCAACAACATCACCAGAGCTAGAGTGAGTTTTTTAGATTGTAAATAGTGATTCCAGGTGAGTTTTGTAACAATTTTATCATCTACTGTTACTTTTTTGTTTTTTTTTGACAATTTGTTCAGTTTTACACAGATTTGTTCGGTTTTTGTCTCGTTTGCTTAGCTAAAAAGGTAAATGATGTGGAAAATTTCAAAAACAAATTTATTTTTTATTTCAAAGGCTAGTCAATCATCCGAAGTTTATCTAATTTACCAAAATCACCAAGACGTTTTTTACAACAATTGGTAAGATACAGTTGTAATTATTTTACAACTTGAAGTAATAATTTATAAAAAAAAATATTTTTTTTTCCAAAACGGGTAAATTTTGTGTAAAAAAATTTTGGTTAAAAATTTTTGAGTAAAAAATTTTGAGTAAAAAAATGGCTAAAATAAATTTTTTTAAATGTGTTTTTTTTTTCTTTATTTAATACAGTTTTTGGACTCATTAAATAATTATAATGGTTAAAACCAATCAAAACCAGTCAATTTTGAGAATGATATGCATCAACCGAATTCGAAAAAAATTGAAAAAGAAAGAACGAAGGTATTAAATTAGACCAATACTACTAAATCGTGAGGTGCATGGTGAAAGCTACTTGGTGAAGGAAATGGCTCAAGATCCAGAGTATCATCTTCGTTATTTTAGGTAATAGTCCAATATTAATATTCTAATTAACATAGAACTTTGAACGCATGTATAATTTGAAATAATAATTTCAGGATGACGAAAATTGATTTTGATCATATACTTTCGTCTGTAGAACAAGATTTGTGTCGTCCACAAACCCATTGCAGGCCAATTTCCNAGAACAAGATTTCTGTCGTCCACAAACCCATTGCAGGCAAATTTCCGCCAATAAGAAACTTTCTATAGCTCTTAGGTAATTCATTCTAAATTTTTTTATAAATAATCCTCTACGCCGCCAGTTATTCATGTAAATTTAAATTGATATAATGAATTATCTTTCATCTGGAAANATAAATAATCCTCTACGCCGCCAGTTATTCATGTAAATTTAAATTGATATAATGAATTATCTTTCATCTGGAAACAGTCAAACGTCGTTGGGATTCAATTACAGAGTATCTCAGCCTCAATTTAAAATATAGTCCGGGAGGTTCTAAAGTCCATTCTGCAGAGATTAGGTCTAGTCTATCTCCCACCACCGACAGAAAACACTTGGAATGAGAATGAGAAAGGTTTCTGTCAAAAATGGAATTTTCCAAATGCATGCGGTGCNCCGACAGAAAACACTTGGAATGAGAATGAGAAAGGTTTCTGTCAAAAATGGAATTTTCCAAATGCATGCGGTGCTATAAATGGGAAGCGTATTCGTGTTAAGGCTCCTCAACATTCCGGCTCAACACATTTTAATTATAAACATTATTTCTCTGTTGTACTCATGGCTGTAGCAAATGCGGACTACAAGTTTAGTTATGTGGACGTCGGAGCTGCTGGTTCACAATCAGACGATGGGGTTTTTGGCAGATGCAGTTTTGGAAANGTGGGGTTTTTAGCAGATGCAGTTTTGGAAAAAAATTAAAAAAAAATGACACTACCATTTCCGCCACCAAAACAGGTAGGAAAATCACTGCTGCCTCACGTTTTCCTTGGAGATGACGCTTTCCCATTGAGGCTCAACATGATGAAACCTTTCCCGGGATAATTCCTTCCCAAAGAGCGTAGAATCTACAACTACCGGCGGTATTATTATAAATTGTTATTGGTTCTTAGTGTATGAATTAAGAAATTTCAATTGTTATATAATTCTTACAACTTTGTCTCATCAATTTTGTCATATTTTTCTAAGTTAGCTGTCCAGATCGTAAATATTTTATATACAAGTTGTGAAAATCATCATCAATCCTAGGATACAATCATAAGAACTTCATTGATTTGAAAACTGTCACAATCGAAGGGCAATCTTATATTTTCTGTAAGGTATGTACTCGTTTCAATTAATTGGCGATAACTGGTTATGTAACAAATGCCGGTATTTCATTTTGAAGAACTTTCTTTAAAGATAAATACTTTCTTTAAAGTTAGTTTAATTTCATCATAGTTTAATAGTCATAGTTGGGTCGATGCAAATTGTGATGCATGACTCTCTTTAGATACAGAAACATACAGCACTTCTATAAAAAATAACGCTGTTGATGTAAACAGAATACACATGAATGAATTTTTTTGTGATTGGTTCTTCTAGATCGAAATGGATTTGAAGATCCAGCTCCTACATTCGTCGGAAAGGATGGTTCTAAATAAAATCTTGGAGATTGCTACTCATTACAAACAATTGCAAAGTTTTATATTATCTAAAAAACAGAAAGGTTNACAATTGCAAAGTTTTATATTATCTAAAAAACAGAAAGGTTCGCTTTTGATGTCGTTGCTCGTTGCCGTCGTCTTTTTTTTCAATTTATTAATTCTAAATTTTATTTTCCAACAGGAGCTAATAGTGTTCTATGTACATCAACTGTGATTCATGGATCTGAATACTCAACTAAAAGTTATATAACTGCCATTTGTGTGGGAATTACATCAGTCTTCAAGAAATATTCCTATTTAATTGATGATTNTCGCTTTTGATGTCGTTGCTCGTTGCCGTCGTCTTTTTTTTCAATTTATTAATTCTAAATTTTATTTTCCAACTGGAGCTAATAGTGTTCTATGTACATCAACTGTGATTCATGGATCTGAATACTCAAGTAAAAGTTATATAACTGCCATTTGTGTGGGAATTACATCAGTCTTCAAGAAATATTCCTATTTAATTGATGATTNTAAAAGTTATATAACTGCCATTTGTGTGGGAATTACATCAGTCTTCAAGAAATATTCCTATTTAATTGATGATTTGGAATGGAATGTACTAAATGATTCATTCGTCACCTTTTCTCACGTTAAAATCTATTTTTGAACCATATCTTGAATTGAAGAGCTCAGTGCAAGAAATGCACTTGTTGATTTTGAGTTTTCAGAATTGCTGGTTTCCATGGGAGATCAGTTCTACCTGGTTATAAGATCTTTAGTATGTGTTGCTCCAGTACTTAANAATGCACTTGTTGATTTTGAGTTTTCAGAATTGCTGGTTTCCATGGGAGATCAGTTCTACCTGGTTATAAGATCTTTAGTTTGTGTTGCTCCAGTACTTAAATAATAATTCGTTTAACTAACATTTGGGGAACACTAATTTGGGTCCAATTATACGAAATCGAGCTAAAAGNTTAAATAATAATTCGTTTAACTAACATTTGGGGAACACTAATTTGGGTCCAATTATACGAAATCGAGCTAAAAGTTTTTCGCATTTGTCTTCAAATAAGGGTTTGATTTGGAAACGCGATGATTGTTTTTTTGCTTCTTTTGGAAAGTAATATGCACATGTGGACGTAGATTCAAACTATGTGATTTGCAAATTTTTTTAATGATTAGAGCAGAAAGTTTTGCGCTTCGCTGCAAATAATTTGCCAAAACTTTATTATCTAAGTCTGTAAGGGATAATTTGCAGGTTTTTATTTGCGTAAAAATTATAAATTCAAAAAAAGATTTTTTTTTAATGTATATCGATGCAGACTCAGCTAATCTGATTTTAAGATTAGCAAGAGTTATTTTTGCAGTGNCAATCAAATTGTTCATATCCATTTGAAGTTTGATGAAGCTTCTTCGATTTCCACTAGAAAGCTTACGGAGTTTTCTTGCTACTAGGTCACCAAAATCATCGAACTCATCATTTTGGTTTGGTGGTTGAACGTATTTTAGGATTTCATNTTTGGTGGTTGAACGTATTTTAGGATTTCATTTTCAAAGTTATCCAGATTCCGCTTTCCTTGCTTACGATGAGCTCGTGCAGAGGGGGATGTACGGAATTTAGGGACTTTCGGTCATCTGACGTACTGGTTGNTTGAACGTATTTTAGGATTTCTTTTTCAAAGTTATCCAGATTCCGCTTTCCTTGCTTACGATGAGCTCGTGCAGGTGGGAATGTACGGAATTTAGGGACTTTCGGTTCATCTGACGTACTGGTTGAAAATGGCGTTTCATCCCCGGCTTCAATTACCTCCATCTCACTGAAAGGAACATCACCCATCTACTCCTTCTCCTGCTCTTCTGAATCTTCATATTCCAAATTGGAGAATGTTCTAGCAAATCCAAACATAGTTTACTTATTAACATAAAAGTTAGTACATAATGCTAAACAGAAGCATACGTCTCTTCAAACTCAACGGCGTCTTTCAAAAATGCCAAAGATTTTTCGTGACGAAAAAATGGTCGGACTCCGCGGCCTGAACCACTTTGTTTTTTGAATCTTTGCAAAAACCCCATATATTGTTGTCGCATCTCTTCCCAACGTTTTTTCAATGCTGCGGCTGTTATTGAACATAATAAACATTAAAAAAAGTTATTTTTTTTTTCTAATTTTTACATACAAGCTTGGTTGAATTCTGATGATATTTCAAGCTACATTTTTTCTTTCATTTTCTTGTTTTTGTATTCACGGTGGGATTTATCGTGTAGACATCGCCTAGGTAGGACAAGATCGATAAGGTTCTCATAAGAGTCTGTTCCCGACATTTTCACTCACAATTTTAACAATTTAATTATTTTGTGAAATATAATTTCAAAACTTTATTGATCAGCCAATGAATCTTTGAGTACAACATGACAAAAGTAATATTATTTACAAATTAAGTTTAATAGCTTTCAACAAACAATTCAATTGATACATAGAATCTACGTAGATACCCTGACAACGCTCGAATGAAGTATAATAGCTTAATTCGTTGAAAATACAAATGATAATGCGCATTTTTAGCGAATGAGAATGAAGCATAATACCGGCGTCAATCCACTCTCCTTCGCTCAAATTCCCTCCAGATATTTCGCGTCCAAATATTTTATTAGGTTCTGAATACCGTAATATTAACATTTTTTTTTTCATTTGGTTTGAATTCATTTCATTNCCAAATATTTTATTAGGTTCTGAATACCGTAATATTAACATTTTTTTTTTCATTTGGTTTGAATTCATTTCATTCGCATTAGCGCGTAATGCAACACTCTATTTATTCAAAGTGGGATTATTATTTAGGCGTTTGGTTGGGATGGGAAACCTTTGTCCATGCTCCATCGACTTTTCCAGCACCTTGTAGAAGCGTTTGATTACACGTACACATAAATCTTTACAAGCTGTTTGTAATAAATGTTGTTTGCATAAATCTTTACATATTTCTTTTGACAAATTTTTACGAGACAGGTCAACTAAAACTTTAAAGTATCTACGATTTTCAATTTGAACAAGTTTACAAGAGTTGCGTGTACGAGGAGTCTCAATGCTCTGTTTTATAGCAAATATTTCAGTTGGTATGAAACCGTAGCAACTACGAACTAAAAGAAATACACAAGTTGGATTAATTGATAAGTTGATGGGTTTATACATAGTTAGATCCATTATTGGATGGACAGATTGATACATAGATGGAAAAATGGATAGGTGAATTCCATAACAATAAATAAGCATCACCCGGTATGTTAGGTTCAAAATTACTCTATGATGAAAACTAACAGGAATTGCTTGACACAATAAGAAAAATCCGAAAGAATCGGAAGCGGAAGACGTCAGTTTTTAGAACCAAATAAAGACTCCTAAAAACATCATTACCCGGGAAATTTGTGGTATTTCCCCNGACTCCTAAAAACATCATTACCCGGGAAATTTGTGGTATTTCCCCAATGAGTAACAAAGATTACTTGAGAAAACTAGACTTCCAAGCCGCACAGTAATACTACACTATTCACTCTACCATCAGATAAAATTTTCTGAAAACGCTGAATCATTTCTATTGGATAGTGGATTTCTGTACAAACTATGCTTTATGTACGCGTGTAATTATTTCAAATGAACGACAAAGTACAGCCAAACCGGACTACCATGCACTTACAAATTATGATGTATTTGAATCATATTTCTCCCCGAGGTATGTACGATTTGTCTAGACGATAAGCTTTATACATGCATGAACATGTACAGAATGATGCATACTATGTAAGGTATATGAGGAAATTGGTACATGCATTGTATACAGATTTGTGACCTGCAGGGTACGTGAATACAAGGTTAGCCCAATAATGTCGTGCAAATGTACACATTGTCGACAGAAATTTTTATTTTTCAACATTTAAAATTGATACCATTAACATGTAATATGCGCAACATAAACCAAACACTAAATGAATTACAAATCTTCACAATTTAGAACGTGCAATTTTGATTGTTGGGAAATTTACCGGATTCTTAAGTTCAATACAAAAAAATAAAATGTCTGAAATATTGCGCAAAGTTTATTCGCCTTGGGAGCAAAAATCAGTGTCAATTTCTGATTGACGTATGGCCACAGACAAACCTATCTAGACCTTATCTAACTACCAAATATGATAGAGAATTTTACCAAAATACTTGTTGGGAATTATCAGTTTTTGAGTTAAGTAATTCGGAAAATCAGCATCCTTTGTTCACATTATTTAACTCAATTGAAATTTTGTTTGAAAATTACCATACTCGATCCGCAGAATACTAAACGTGTTTTCTCAAATCGACTTTNTCAATTGAAATTTTGTTTGAAAATTACCATACTCGATCCGCAGAATACTAAACGTGTTTTCTCAAATCGACTTTGTCAACACATTAGGAAGTATGCATTTTTCTATACTGGAATTTTCCCTATCAATTTGTTGATTTTTGCTTCATCCTTAATGTTGTACATATTTTAGTACTCGTTGTACATAAAATTATTAATGGCATATTTCTACCAGTTGACCATTTTGTCAGTTTTCGTTCTATCAGTCGTATGTGCTGCCCGTTGGGATTTTACCACTCGACCGTAATTCATTCTACCACTTGACCGTTCTACCAGTTGGGATTCTACCATTTCCCATAAAACGACTCACTTCCAATATAGTGTAAAAANACCACTTGACCGTTCTACCAGTTGGGATTCTACCATTTCCCATAAAACGACTCACTTCCAATATAGTGTAAAAACAATAAAGTTTCTTAAATCAAGATTTAAGTTTCGAAAAAGCAGCATTAAAACAATTATTATCGAATTCACAAGTAATATAGGGTGTTCAAATAAGAAGGTGAAAATCCGAAACTGGAGTTTTAAAAGCTCTCACAAATTAGGCTCTTCTTACACTTTTTAACCTAGAAAAATTTATCTAAACTTTTGTAGTAACACATCAGTTTCTTGAGCAGTTAACAATGTGTGAAAAAGTGTGGCATATAATATCAATTTTTTATTTTCCACAAAATCATTTCTCAAAAATTTCGCCTTCATATTTGAACACGTTGTACTGCACTTTCTTTAGAGAACGGAATTAGACAAAATGATTAATACAGTGGATAACAACNTATTTGAACACGTTGTACTGCACTTTCTTTAGAGAACGGAATTAGACAAAATGATTAATACAGTGGATAACAACTATGTAACTAAAGATATGATGTTGTATAATTTCAGAATAGACAAGCTTTAGCCCATTTATGGTAATAATTTGTTTACCATCATTCTACATTCTACCAGTAAGCCTTTTTTACCACGTATTATGCCAAGTGGTAGAATTTCAACTGCTACTTTAGAACAGACAACTGATAGAAAGACATCTGATAAAACGGTTAAGTGGTAGAATGTAGACTGATAGAAAAAAAAAATAACTTTCATAAACGTGATTAATCTTGTCTATTCTGAAACCATATGACATCTTATCTAATAGTTCACACAGGTATCAATAGTTATCTCAGTCGCATTATCTCCTTTACTTCCGTGTGAACGAGAATCTGTCAAGTACCAAGGACAACTAACACTTTTGAGTCGTACAACAACGAATTTCACCAAACCAAGCGTCTGGAAGTTTTTAAAGTTCATTAAACAAGAGCAATCTCAAATGGAACTGCGTTTAAATTCAATTCTAAATAGGAACTCCAATATTTGTTTGTCATAAGGATTCGATTTTGAAAAATTTTCTGAAACAAACTTTTTCCAAATTTTTTCAAACTTTTGTTATTCCTCAAGTTTGACCTGGTGATAAGTATAAAATTTTAAAATTTTAGCAGTTACAAGGGAATTTGAACAATGTTGAAGATACGAAAAATTCTCCATGTTAAAAATTTTGGCATTTTCAGACGCCATCCCACTGACACCTGTCAGTGTGTACATTGTTGCCAATTGCAGCCATCCTATTCTCCTCTCCCACCCCGCTTTTTTCCTCTTCTCTGCATCCCTTCCGTCCCTGCTTGCCACCTTTACGTCCTTCTCATCATACCTTTATTCCCTCCCGTTAGTCCGCATCAACCCCATATATCCCAGCACCCCTCCCGTCCATGCCTTCCACCCTTCCTTCCATCCCCGCATCCCCTCTCATCCATTTCGTTCATGCCCACACCCCTCCAGTNTTGAGGTAAGGGGTACAGCAACGCCGGAACGGGATGATGAGGACGACGGGAGGGAACTCCTGTTCCCTCACATGTAATATGCGCAACCTAAACCAAACACTAAATGAATTACAAATCTTCACAATTTAGAACGTGCAATTTTGATTGTTGGGAAATGTACCGGATTCTTAAGTTCAATACAAAAAAATAAAATGTCTGAAATATTGCGCAAAGTTTATTCGCCTTGGGAGCAAAAATCAGTGTCAATTTCTGATTGACGTATGGCCACAGACAAACCTATCTAGACCTTATCTAACTACCAAATATGATAGAGAATTTTACCAAAATACTTGTTGGGAATTATCAGTTGTTCACATTATTTAATTCAATTGAAATTTTGTTTGAAAATTACCATACTCGATCCGCAGAATACTAAACGTGTTTTCTCAAATCGACTTTGTCAACACATTAAAGGAAGTATGCATTTTTCTATACTGGAATTTTCCCTATCAATTTGTTGATTTTTGCTTCATCCTTAATGTTGTACATATTTTAGTACTCGTTGTACATAAAATTATTAATGGCATATTTCTACCAGTTGACCATTTTGTCAGTTTTCGTTCTATCAGTCGTATGTGCTGCCCGTTGGGATTTTACCACTCGACCGTAATTCATTCTACCACTTGACCGTTCTACCAGTTGGGATTCTACCATTTCCCATAAAACGACTCACTTCCAATATAGTGTAAAACCAATAAAGTTTCTTAAATCAAGATTTAAGTTTCGAAAAAGCAGCATTAAAACAATTATTATCAAATTCACAAGTAATACAGGGTGTTCAAATAAGAAGGTGAAAATCCGAAACTGGAGTTGTAAAAGCTATCACAAATTAGGCTCTTCTTACACTTTTTAAGCTAGAAAAATTTATCTAAACTTTTGTAGTAACACATCAGTTTCTTGAGCAGTTAACAATGTATGAAAAAGTGTGGCATATACTATCAATTTTTTATTTTCCACAAAATCATTTCTCAAAAATTTCGCCTTCTTATTTGAACACGTTGTACTGCACTTTCTTTAGAGAACGGAATTAGACAAAATGATTAATACAGTGGATAACAACTATGTAACTAAAGATATGATGTTGTATAATTTCAGAATAGACAAGCTTTAGCCCATTTATGGTAATAATTTGTTTACCATCATTCTACATTCTACCAGTAAGCCTTTTTTACCACGTATTATGCCAAGTGGTAGAATTTCAACTGCTACTTTAGAACAGACAACTGATAGAAAGACATCTGATAAAACGGTTAAGTGGTAGAATGTAGACTGATAGAAAAAAAAAATAACTTTCATAAACGTGATTAATCTTGTCTATTCTGAAACCATATGACATCTTATCTAATAGTTCACACAGGTATCAATAGTTATCTCAGTCGCATTATCTCCTTTACTTCCGTGTGAACGAGAATCTGTCAAGTACCAAGGACAACTAACACTTTTGAGTCGTACAACAACGAATTTCACCAAACCAAGCGTCTGGAAGTTTTTAAAGTTCATTAAACAAGAGCAATCTCAAATGGAACTGCGTTTAAATTCAATTCTAAATAGGAACTCCAATATTTGTTTGTCATAAGGATTCGATTTTGAAAAATTTTCTGAAACAAACGTTTTCCAAATTTTTTCAAACTTTTGTTATTCCTCAAGTTTGACCTGGTGATAAGTATAAAATTTTAAAATTTTAGCAGTTACAAGGGAATTTGAACAATGTTGAAGATACGAAAAATTCTCCATGTTAAAAATTTTGGCATTTTCAGACGCCATCCCACTGACACCTGTCAGTGTGTACATTGTTGCCAATTGCAGCCATCCTATTCTCCTCTCCCACCCCGCTTTTTTCCTCTTCTCTGCATCCCTTCCGTCCCTGCTTGCCACCTTTACGTCCTTCTCATCATACCTTTATTCCCTCCCGTTAGTCCGCATCAACCCCATATATCCCAGCACCCCTCCCGTCCATGCCTTCCACCCTTCCTTCCATCCCCGCATCCCCTCTCATCCATTTCGTTCATGCCCACACCCCTCCAGTTCATGCCCACATTCCTCCCGTTATGCCCCCATCCCTCCCNCATCCCCGCATCCCCTCTCATCCATTTCGTTCATGCCCACACCCCTCCAGTTCATGCCCACATTCCTCCCGTTATGCCCCCATCCCTCCCGTCCTACCCGCATTTCTCCGTCCTTACCCACATCGCTCCCGTACCTCTCCCCCCTCCACTCACACCGTTCGAATACAAGGCATCACTGTTAGTCCCAATTGACAAATATCATTGGTCTGGCCGGGCAAAAGTCGATTATAGCCTGGCTGTCTGAGAATATATTAGCATATGGATGGTTCTACCGTTACTACAGTTTCTTACACAATTACTAAGATAGTGTTTTAATGGTTTGGAGAAAGTAAGTATTCGTTAAGTTTTAATATGAATTAAATAGAATTCTGAAGAATTCACTCTTAGCCAAATGTGGTATAGTAGATGTCNATGGATGGTTCTACCGTTACTACAGTTTCTTACACAATTACTAAGATAGTGTTTTAATGGTTTGGAGAAAGTAAATATTCGTTAAGTTTTAATTTACAAGCGTTAAAGTCTAAACTTCATTTCTGAAATGCAATTTCATTCTGGTTTTAGTTGAACTTGAATTAAATAGAATTCTGAAGAATTCACTCTTAGCCAAATGTGGTATAGTAGATGTCTATGTTCACTCCATTGAACTTTTTCATTCTTGGCATCACATCACACTGCTAACTACTCGTATAATTAAATCTCTCTAAATGTCCACTTATTATTGATTGGATATTAGATAATATAACTTATTTACCTGAACTTTATAAAATCGAATGAAATTAGTTAATTACTGAACAAAAATTCAGTCATTGCTATATTTGGTTTTAGTATTGCTTTAATAAGTGTTTCTCGGTAAGTGACGCAATATTGTCTAGACTTTGCGAATATGTTTACAACAGTTCTACTTATAGCAGTAATTATTTTTATACATTGGATTTTTACAAATACAAGAAAATTGAAGAATTTTCCACCAGGTTTGTCAATTATGTTAGCTTAATATGTGAAAATAAAATTGAAAAATGACTTTAACTATTCTACAGGACCACCAAGAGTCCCAATAATTGGCAGCCTGCTGTCCATAGGCGTCCCTCCACATAAAGGGTTAGCCCGTTTGTACAAAAAATATGGAAAAATTTTCAGCATATACTGTGGAGGCTATCCGTAAGTTTTGTATTATAGAAATTTACAAAAATAAAAAATTAATCAAATTATTGATTAATTTTAATATTGATTAATTACAGTGCAATTGTGTTGAATGATTTGAGCATGATAAGAGATGCGTTTGGTGATGACCGATTCTCCTCTAGGCCGCCATTGCGTCCATTTCTGGAACGAAGTTTAGATGGTACTCAAGGTAATCTCATCCCTCAAACTTCAGAAAAAAAATTGGAAAATTTTCGTCGGTTTTATCGTCCTCATTGTTTTACGGTAGGAATAATTTTTGGTAGTGGCGAAAAGTGGTTGGAACAGAGAAAATTCATAGTGAAAGTATTCCGGGAATTTGGGTTTGGGAAACGGCAAACTCACACCATTGTGTTGGATGAAACCATGGCTCTAATAAGTTCCCTTAAGTAAGTTTTAAACTTCTTATTCATAATTTTTAAAAGGTGATTGATTATAAAAAAATTCACCTTTAGGAAACATGAGGGACAATCCATACTCATTGTACACCATTGTCAAATTGCTATTATGAACGCCCTCTGGAGTATAGTTGCAGGAAAGCGCTTTAGCTATGACAATCCTAAATTACAAGAAATTATTGGTCTCACAGTCGGAGTTCTTAGATTTCGGTTAGTGGATTCGTTCGATAAAATTACTAATTCCAAAAGTCAGCATGACTCCAATGATCTGAATCAATATTCTTGCATTCATATTTAGAAATTTGGACTCGGCGAGTATCATCCCACACCTATTGTTCTTTCAGCCCTGGTTGACAAAGGTCTTCCCTGGTATAACCGGATGGAATCATTTTATGGAAAGTTTTGAAAAGATTTTTCCAGTACTTCAAGAATATATTGATTCACACAAGCAGTCTTACGACCCGGACAACATCAGAGATCTTATTGACGTCTACCTCCAGAAGATATACACTGTTAACGACGAGAACTCTCCGTTCTATAAAACATCTGGAGGTAAATGAAAATTATGACTATTCCTAAAGGTGTTCAAATTCATGTTGATATGTTTATAGAACGAGCATTAATTGTTACTCTGATGGATCTGTTTGTTGCTGGTGGTGAAACAGCAAGTGCAAATCTCACTTGGGCAGTTTTACACTTAGCTTACAACCAAGAATTTCAAGAAAAATTGCACAACGAAATCGACACGGTTATTGGATCATCAAGACTTCCATCATTGGCAGATAAACCGAAGTAAGTCATTCCTGTCTGTGCGACTCAAAGTTTCACTTAAGAAACATAACTTTTGATTATACGCACTTATACATCAAGAGTATAATCTCTTTCTTCAATGTCCGCGGATAATGCAAGGTGTGTCCAGAGTTCGGACAATTGCATCAAAATTGTAATTCAATTACCAATAACACATTACTTTTGTAAATGTGGTTCAATTACAATTACCTGCTTAGTGTAATCGATTACAAGTAAATTTGTATTGAGTAATGCTCAATTACTTTGTTTCAATTACAATGAAATTTTTTTAAATAATCCGAAATGATTAAATTAAATGTTTCATGTAATGACTGCATAGTTTTCAGTTCTAAATTAAAAAATTGTGAAGTATAAGTGCAATTATGTCCCATAAATATTTAAATTGAATATGAGACATTCTGAACTTTTTTTTTTAAATTAAATAGTTAACAGTTGGATAATTGATATAATTTTAATTAGGTAGTTTGAGGATACAGAGAAAGATTCGTTTTTCAGTTTAATACTTGAAGAGACTATGGAGATAATAAATTCAATATTAATTTACTATCGCCAGGAGTGGACATTTTTGGGAATTGTGAATAACTGAGTTCTTCACTTTATTCATTCTTGTTCATTATCAAAATGAAAAATTAAAATTACAATGAAAATTTCCTAATTATGGCAAAATAGACGTAAACATTTGTAATGCTTAATTGTAACGTGATCTGATCACAAGTTGCTTTAATTTACTTCAATTAGGTAAAATTCCCAATGTAATTCATTACATTGCAATTGCATAGCTTCAAATGTAATTCAATTACCATTACCATTACATAATGCGTAATTGTAATTGCTGTAATTAATTGAAATTAATTGTAATTGTTCCGATCTAGGATTATGTCTACTTATTTTCAACACTATTTTCCCTCTTCATAACTTTTAGGATTCATTTTAAAAGTAATGATAATCACAGAATTATAAACAACTGGCTTTAAAAATTTTCTAAAGACGATAATTTCTAGAGCTAGAACGAATATTTAACATTTTGCTTGAATAAAATGTGAGAAAACGAGGACAAATTTAAGAATGGTTATGAAAATATTGAAAAATTGTGCAGTACCTTTATGTATGTTTGTTTTCTTTAAGGATGCCGTTAATGGAAGCCTGCATCAACGAAACCTTGAGAATTGCTACGATTGGGTCTTTGTCTATAATGCACTCAACATCAGAAGATATACCTGATTTTCATGGTTACACTTTACCAAAGGATACCATTGTTTATGGAAACTTTTGGCATGTCCATCATGACAAGGAAATTTGGGGTGACCCGGAAAATTTTCGTCCAGAGAGATTTCTAGGGGCAAATACCAGCAAGTTATCTCGCATCAATGTATTTTCTCGCGGTAAGTACAGTAGTAGACGGTTATAAGAGCTTCAATATTTCAACAGAAAATTTGGGTCATAAACACGATACATTACTAGCCGAAATAAGATCGGCCATTTTCCTCACTTTCGAAAGGGAGAGTAATAGTATAGTGTAAACTCAAAATAATAACTTTGACCTTCAGAGAAGTGAAACATAATTTATTTTTTGCTTTGTTCGGAAATTAATAAAAAGTATATCGTGTCAAAATTTTATCAAGATTTTTGAAAAATTTGTTAATTTAGGAAATACCTGGACCCGGGCATTATCAAAATCCCGGATTACAAAGTAAAGTTCACCAATTGAGATGGAAATAATTACGAAAGGATGATACATTTTGACAGGAATTTTGAAAAAAATTTAATTTAGAAAATACCTTAGGTAAATACCAGAATTCGGTTATTTATAAAATTATGCGGGTTAGAAACTAAACTTCACCAATTTGGATGGAAAAAATTATGATTGGAAATTAATAAATGGAAATATACAATCTAGATTGACGAATTAATGTTTAATTTAGATCCTTATTAAACATTAATTCGTCAATCTAGATTGTATATTTCCATTCTTCAATCAATTCGAATCCTAACTTTCACCCACTGTAACCGTCCAATTTTGTTGTGCTATGTTAGTGGGTGTTTTTTGAGGTTGTCGGGTATTTAACGTTGTTGTATGATGCAAATACGTTTCTAACTGTCCACCGTGACAAAATCAGGTTCAGGTTGTGCTTGATTTTGGCTGTGGAAATATACTTATTACTATTTTCTTTAAATATGAGCCATTTTTCCCTTGGAGAAAGTTCTTTCTTCGCTCTCCGTTTCATATTCCTACGTGGAGTTGCTTTGATTTTCATTCAGATCTGTATACAGTCATTAGATCTTCCAACTTTGTTGCCAATTTGGCGTATTGACTATTTAGTTATTAAGATTGGATCAGTTTATTCCTTTCTAATATGTCGATAAACACTACCCTGTTGGCATGTTGTAGTTTTTGCAACTTTTCTCATAATTATTTGGCGAATATTGCCAAATTTTACTGTAAACATGTATTCACATCATAAATAGTCGTAATTGAGTAAAAAAAATTGCTCAATTGACGAAAATAACAATTTTATAGGTGTAAGCGTGAAGTGCGGCCATAATTTTTCACCAACTTTCTCCCACCACAAAATTCATTATTCGCGTTAGCTCAATCAAATAAGGGAGTCTAAAAGTTTAAAATTGAACATTTTTGACATTAAACAAGATATCCTACCTTGTTTAACCGATTTAAACTTAAACAAATTGTTAAAAACTCCATTTTTCAACAAAAAGCGCGGCCATAAATTTTCACAAAACTGTATTAGTGAAGTTTAGTTTCTAACCAGGAGAATTTTATAATACCTGGATTCGAATATTCTCCAAAATAAATAATTTTCCAAAATTTCTTACGTAATTTAGTGCCAAATCATAAATTTTCCCATGTAAATTGGTGAAGTTTTGTTTCAAACCCGGGAAATTTTATAAATAACCGAATTCGGGTATTTACCTAAGATATTTTCCAAATTAAATTTTTTTTCAAAAGGCCTGTCAAAATGTATCATCCTTTCGTAATTATTTCCATCTCAATTGGTGAACTTTACTTTGTAATCCAGGATTTTGATAATGCCCGGGTCCAGGTATTTCCTAAATTAACAAATTTTTCAAAAATCTTGATCAAATTTTGACACCCTATACTTTTTATTAATTTCCGAAAAAAGCAAAAATAAATTATGTTTCACTTCTCTGAAGGTCAAAGTTATTATTTTGAGTTTACATTATACTATTACTCTCCCTTTCGAAAGTGAGGAAAATGGCCGATGTTATTTCGGCTAGTAATGTATCGTGGTCATAAATACGTGGTAGACTTATAATGAAGAAAGCCATCTTTCTTTGAACTTGAACAAATTTTGAGAAGTAAACTTTACGAAACAATTCACATCAAAATGAGATTTTTGCTTTGCTTAATTTAATTACAAGACAGATTTTTAACAGAAAACTAGCTTTTGGGGACGAGCGGTAGCAAAAGCGAAATTGGCGAGGGATTTCCCTCCTAATTAATCCCAATCTAATTAATTAAAAAAGGAATTTGGGTCTTACAAGAACTAAATATGTCTACTAAAGAGGTGGGGAACACAATTATCAAGGTCAAAAGAATGGTCTTATAACAGAGGATCTTATAACGAATTATTCGACTTTGCTAAATGCATAAAATCAAATGAAGCTATAAAAATGTCTTATAACCAATATGGTCTTATAACGGATGGTCTTATATCCGTCGACTACTGTAATTGTAGTTTTTCTAATATAATTTGAATATGATAAATGAAATAAATTTATGCACTACATGTTACTACTTTTAATTGTTTTTAGGAAAGCGAGTCTGTCCAGGAGAAGTGAGTAAAAACTTTCTTTATTTAAATAGTAAACATAAACTGGGATATTGAATGAATATGTAATATATTTTGTAATATATTTTGTATGTCTGTCGGTAGTCATAAGGATTTATGCCGGCATCCTAGTAGGTTCCATTTTCCCCTAGGTTCTACATTTCCATTTTAAACGTTTCCATTCTTCCCCTTTATAGCTCACCAACCCTTCACAAAAGTAACATATTTTTATTTTCCTGCTGATTTCTATGGTTAAATTAGCTAAGAAGTCTTTAATAAAGGGCTTTCCTCAATTTTGCTGTGATTAATTTCAATTAATTTCTTAATTCTTATTATTTCTAGGGACTAGCACGTGATGAATTGTTTATCTTTTTAACCGGAATGTTACAAGAATTTGTTTTCAAGAGCAATGAGAATACACCACCGCCATGTTTTGATCCAACTCTTGCAGCGACATTGCGTTTAGATGAGTACAAAATAATTCCTGTTTCGAGACAAAAAAATTAAAAATTTTGTAATTATTTACATTAGTAAATTAGTTAAGTATTCAACATCCAAGCGTAAGATTATTGTTACTATTGTTATGGCCCTAGTCTAAATCGACCAACTTACTCGAATTTATTTGGACGAAACTCTCAGGATCACTAACACTAGGCCACAATTCAATTAAGTACCGATCCCTTCAGAAGTAGTTAGAGCTTTTTGATTTTTTTTTGCACTCGCGCCTGCAGTTGCCTCGCATATTTTATTTATTGATTCTGAATTGTCATTGTTATTGAGTCAGACTCATTTCTCCCCAACCGCTTCCCAACCCAGATGCACATATGGTCTCCCATCTAAATGTTTTTCCGTCTCTAACGGAAAGCTACGGAAGCCTCAGTTTAACTTCAATTTCTGAAGAGGTGAGGTTAGGGTTCCGAATGACTCTGACTCAGTGACTCTGAGTCATGACTCTGAGTCACGTGACTCTGACTCTGACTCATCGATTTCTCGGAGTCACTGGTTTTGGGTGACTCTGACTCAATAAAGAAATGGGAGTCACTGAGTCGTNATAATTCTTCGTCTGAAACTTCGGCAAGGCTGACGCCATGCCAACGCTTGGCCAAAGTGAAAATTTAGAAGATGCGATTCTCTGGACGATAATCAGGATGAGAGGTGGGGAAAGCCAATGTCTAAATCCGGCGTNCAAAAATTTATTTAACAGTCTTTAATCGAAAAGAGCAGGTAACTTAGCGTCTTTCTATCACTCATTTTGAGTTTTGAATACGCATTATGCTCATTTTACTGTAAAAAGAAAAATATAAAATTTCTGTGAATCTGAGTCACTGAGTCATGACTCAGAGTCACAGAGTCATGACTCTGAGTCACCTGACTCTGACTCAAGCTTCAAGAGTGATTCTATAAGTCACTGAGTCAGGTTCACTGAGTCATTAAAATTCATGACTCTGACTCAGTGTAAAAATGGGAGTCAGTGAGTCATGACTCTGAGTCACCTGACTCTGACTCTGAAGAAAGTGGGAGTCATTGGGTACCCTAGGTGAGGTGTATAATTTTGGTTTGTTTTGATTTTGATGATTTTAAAAGTTTTTGAATTTATTTTAAATATAATTAACCTGTCGAAGTTTAAACCAAAGAAAGTGAAGTTAAAAATATGGTTTGGGTATACACTTGGGGACTATCGGACTTGTTTGATTTTTTTCCGAAATAATTTTCTCTTCTGGATTTTTCCATTCTCCACGAATCATAACATTTGAAGATTTTTGGAGAGTTTTTAAAACAAACAAGTTATATTTCTCGAAATAATTTTTGCAAAATGCCCAAAAGTATCATTATTTATGCTATTTTGTTAGTTTGAACACAACTTAACAACCTAACATACGTCCTCAAATGTCACGATTCTTGTATAGAAATGCAAACATCCGAAAAAAATTTTTTCAAAAAAATACTGTCTTTAATAAAAATACTGTTTTTTTTTCAAATACTGTCTTTAAATTGAAAGAAAACATCCCCTAAAATCTATACCTCAACCAAAAATATTGATATTGATTTGTTATTTATTAATATTGAAAAATTGCTGAATTTTCTATCTGAAAATTATTCTAAAAGTATTTTTCCATAACGCTGAAAAATTTTACATTAGTTTACAACATTGCTCCGAATTCTCAGTAATAACGCTATTTAATTAAGCTCAGTGCTTAGAGGAATTTAAATATTAGGTTTAGGTCTGGACCGACCTAATTTTTCTCGACTTTCACACTCTCGGTTTGAGTCTGAGTTTGTTGTAACTTTAAAATATTAAGTCCAGACCAACGTTTGGCTTGATTGGTTGGATGCTTAGATTAACCACCAGTAAAATTTAAGAAAACTAGTTACGATTTTAATACTTTAGATGACCACTGTTTCCTAAACTTCCGGTTTCATAAAAATGATATGCTAAAATTATGAGAATGTTTAAATGTAAATTAGCATCCACAGAAAATGGATTAACTGACTGTTCCTACCTAAACAGCCAGATCGTACTTTCGATTTTTTTCGAAATTCAACCTTTTTTAGACCCAATACTTAATTAATTACTAAAAACATTACGTAATTTACAATTAAAACTAAAACAAATTAAACTAAAACTTAAATATTACTTATAAACTGAAGAAAAACAAAAAACAAAACTCTTGGTTTGGACAGGGAATTAGGTCTGGAATTAAGTTTTTGAAAGACGGACTAAGTCTTGAGGAAGGAGAAAGTCCTTCTACGTCACATATTTGTGGCGCGAATCTCATAATTAGGTCTGGTACAGACCTAAACTTAATATTTAAATTCCTCTTATAGACACCTAATCTTAGTTTAAGAGCACGTTCAGACGAAGATGAAGAGGACCTGTATCATCAAACGTTTGAATTCCCGTGCAATTCCAGGTTACATCTATTGAATGTGAAAGATTTTGTGTCTGTAATCACTGAGCTTAATTGAATATTTTTATTAATGAGAATACTGAGAAATATTGAAACTTTTTCAGTAATAATTATACAGAGATAGGCAACGAAATCGCACCAACGCATAAAAAAGAAAAAAATGGAAAATCGAAATAATTAACCTGCGGAACTGCCGACATTTTAATTTCAAATAAGAACTGAAAAATTATAACAAATGTTCAAATTGGGGACCCTCAACTGAAAACTGGATGCTTGCGATTTCTTTGACTTCTGTCATTTTGGTGCGGATTTGCCACTGTGAAAACCGCTGCAGGTTTTCTAACACAATCCCCGTCTTGGTACTAAAACTGAACGAACTGTCCCCTTTCCTGAAAACTAAACTGTGGCATGATGCAACTGTAGATTAAATTTATTTTAATAAGAAAAATGTTTGAGAGAAAAGACGATAAAAGTTCAATGACACGACAAAATTTCCAATAAATATTTAAAATAGAGATTCTAAAATGTCGGCATTTTGTTTTGTTTGGCAATATTTCGTTCCTTTGGCATGGTAACAAAGGTTGTTGATGGTGCGGTTTCGTTGCCTGTCTCTGTATAAAGTTCATTCCTAAAAAAATCTAACACAGAACACTCCCAAAACTCTTCCTAAAAACTCCCATGCCAAATACCAAAAGGAACCACCCTATAAAAGCGAAGGTTTCAAACAATCTGTATTCATATGGGCCCTTAAAAAAATGAACCAAAGTATGACCTAACCTGTTAGAGGTCTTTTTCTATAGCAACCTTGTTGAGGACATTTCCATCTCTATAACATTACGCAAAAAGATCAAAGCTACGGAACCTTTAGCACACGTGTAGTTTGTTTACAATCGAAACCCAAACAATTGTTGAATGGAGTGACCTTCAATTCACTCATTATTTATAATTCAAATGTTTAATTCACTTACAATTTATTCATAATTCAAAAGTTAAATAATTCACTTCCTATTTATTTGTAATAAACTGTAACCTATAAAGCGAAGCGACAACAAATAATCTAAAATCATTTTCATTCATCTTAAACCAAATCAATTCAAACTTTATTCTTATATCTTTGAAAGACCTTCATAATAGTAATAAGTTAAATTAAGAAAATTAAAATATATATTTTCAAATCTAAAATTATGTATTATTTGAATCTTTATCCCTGAAACTTGAGCCGATGGACAAATGCTGTTATACAATGTGATGCCATTAGTTGCGAAATTCATTGAGAACAAAGATTGGATTAAAATTGGAAAAGATTTTAAAAAATTAATATTTTTGATCACATAATTTAGTTTGTCGCAAGTATCCTGGTCCGGAGGAGGTACATGGTAAGTCCAATGAGGAGGCAAATGGCACAAATAATCCAAAAGTACATCTGCGATGGATACTCATCAGTCTGCCACTACAATGCAACATCGCATGTTATCATCATCACTTCAATTGACAAAAAGTTAACTCAAGCCACAACTTATAGGTTATTTACCGGAACAGTTACGTTCATTCCAAAGAAACTGCCAATGGACTGGATAGGTAGAAAGATGAGAGCAATTTCACTAATCCGCTTCATCACCAGACTCATCTCATTTGCCTCACGTGACTGATCCGAGGTCACAATAGCTAAGAAAGTATCCTGGGATCGTTCAAGAATATGATTGAAATGATTCAAGTCATGTGACTGCTCTCGAAATTCTTCTAAAATATCACCAAGGAGTCTCAGAACAACCTTAGATACTCGTTTTGAACACTTTACTTTCAGCTGCCTCAAAATTCTCATCTTTGGTTTGATAAATCGAGAAATTGAGTAAAGACGAAGTTCCATTTCAAAATTTCGTCTCATAATATCTGACATTTCAATAGATTTACTCCCAACCCTAATTTTTGTAATCTCTGGTTCAATAGAATCAAGAACATACTTGGCATCTTGATTCATTTCGATGAAACAAGAGAAGAGAACCCAATCAGGTGTGAGAACTGTGGAATGTGCAGAAAGTAGATTAACAAATCCAAGAATGTCAGTGATACTTGGCCAGTTCTTGTCATGAATAGTGATGATAAAGTCTTTGAATAAGAGAATATTGAAGTCTACATCGACATTTTCTTTTCGTTCACCGCCTTGAAAATTTTCAAGTCGGAGAGAGAAGAATGTGTAGTGTTTGTAAGCCTCCATTTTCTCTTCAGTATTACCCTCTCGAATATCATTGATGGTGAGGTCATGGACACCGTAGCTATTGAATAGAATATAAAAATCTTGTTCGTTGGGATCAAAAATATTAAGCCAATAATTTTTCTCTTTGAGTAATTGTGAAAAATCAGGTGATAGATTTTCAATAAAATCCGCTTGAAGGAGATTCGCTTTTTCTGAGAAATAAAGGTACTTGCTTGACCGAAACCCTTTGTTGTACTTGTTAAAGTCTAGAACATGGAGTTTACTCTCTCCTTGAACATGAAAGAATGTAGGAACGATTGGTATGGTTTCTTCTGCTTCTTTGAAGTCACTGTCCATGCGTGGTGAACTGTCGATGAAATTTGATTGGCGATAGACACGATTCTCTCGTCCTTTCTTTAATTTCTCATATACTGTAATAACTTCAGTGAGACTTGTATTTTCCATAGACATAAGTCGACGCCTGCGTGGGAGTGGTGACAGGTTACGAATCTTATCCTCTTTAGTTGAGTATCCAGAGTCATCCTATGACAAGTCAAAATATCAATCAATTAATGTCTAATACAAATTTTTTTACACTTTATCGCTGTATATGACGTCTGGTTACTAACCATAACGTCTTGACGATTTATAATTCTAAATACACACAATTTACTATAATCACAGTTTAGAAAACTTTATAAATCGCATCTTTTTGGACCCTATAATTGACCACGAGTTCGAGCACTGACAAAAGTGGCGTTATAGTAATTCCTTATAATTCACTTATTACTAATAAAAATACCACAGTTTTATAATCAATTGTGATATCTTTGTTTGTTTTTTCGATGAAATTACAATATTTGAGTTGTGATAAGGCGCTAGTTTAGAATTGAGCTTACCTTGATAAGTTGTTCGGTGTCAGGGTTGAAGGTACCATACCTCTTTTTAGATCCTGGAGGTAACATTTTTGCTGCATCGATATTTGACCAAAAATATCGTTCAAACTACACCTTGTTTCAGATACTTTTAACACAATTGCTTACATTTCATATAAAGCTCTTCTTCTAGATTTTCTCAACTGACAGCAGACAGCGTGGTTCTATTGGTTCTTTAAAATAGAATTCTCCATGTGATTCTGGTGCAATCAACTAAAAGAGACTGAAGAGAAGAGAGTAAAAAAAATTCTTTATTTTCTCCAAGATGATAAATTAGTGATAAATTATTAAGTAGACTAACAGGTAAATTAATACATACTCAACTTCTGGAAGAGATTATATAGGCCACACATGTGTCAAGTATTTTCAATCTCTAAATGACGCAACTGATTTCTACTGCGGTGCAGATTGACCGACTTTGTTACCACCGCTCAAAGTTTCACACTATCTTTACAATATGAAAGGAAAATTATAAAACTGTACATTTCAATAACCAGTTTGACAACTTATCACCCTCGAACGAGAAGTTGGGGGTGTTTATGCGATTATCTCATTATGTCGTTTGTTCTCCTTAAAAGTTCAATACTTTATTTTTTAATTTACAATTTTTTTTTTATAAATTTCAACTCATCAATGCTATGCATATAGTAATAAACAGCAAACGTATAGTACCTAAACCTTTTGTGTACTATTTTGGTATAACCTAGACCTAACATAACATATTAAAACATCGGATAAATAGGTCTAACTAGCATTGTTCTTCAATTCATGTCAAATAACAATTTTACATCGTTTGTCTAACCATAGAAACATGAGTTAATTTTTTACAGTTAGCATCAACCAATTGAGTCAAAGCTATCCAAACAAAAAATAAATAGCATATACCCATGTTATGAAAAACTATATACTCATTTTGCTAACTGCAGAACCTAACCAAAATCCCAGAGCTTTCCGTACAGTATCAGGTGTATATAAATTGAGGAGTTGACCGTAACAACAATATATCAGCCATTTCAAAAATTCGCCATAACCTATGATTACCAACAGATTGATGTCATGTCGCTGAGTTTGTTGTCATGAAAATTCAAAACTCAAATGACATTTTTATTTTGGATTTAATTATTAGACATTTGCACTTTGCGACTGTATTTATAAAAATTAAAATTAATTGACTAAAGTCACAAAGTATTTGTTACCAACATTACCTGTACTCCATTGGAAACAGTGATTGCATGGAAAAGAAATCGCTCGCGACTATTTCCATCGCAATAAGGTTTGATAATAGTCTTGATTTAGCAATAAATTTACCATGTTTATGTGTACCCTTATTAGCTCCTGTTTGCTTGATGAGTGAATTGTGAAAACAAAATCGACGGTTATTGGACCGTGGTTTTTGAAGCGAAAATCTGGAGTCATCAAAAGTATATGGAGACCATATTTGGTTGAGTTTGAACGAATTTATAAAAGTGAACCTTGCGAAATATATCGCATATCAAAATGTATTTTTCACTTTGTTTAATTACAAGACAGAATTTTAACAAAAAAAGTTATATCGTGAATATGTATTACCAAAAGTAAAGTTGGCTAGGGTATTTGTTTCCGTATAAAAGTCAATCCAAGCTATCAAATACGGAAATTGGTTCTCATAAGGAATAAATCGGGTCTTAAAGGTGGGGAAATCAATTATCTAGAGGAAAAGCATGGTCTTATACCCGTGGGTCTTATAAAGACGTATCCACCCATGCTAAATTCATTATCGTACAAAGCTACAAAAATCCGGGTCTTGTAAACAATTTCATTTTTTTTACTGCCGGCTTCTTTAAAAGAAATCCTGTTTTATTAATTTGATTGGAATTAGCGGATTTTTAAAATTTAGAATAATAGAAAGTAAGATTGGAAGTTCGTTGACCTCATAGATGGTTCAGCAAGTGGAGCAATACTCTACTGCTTCTGCGCTCGAAGGATTGTTATTTTGGTATTTGGTTGTTATTTTTTTGTTTGTAAATAAAATGTTTAATCTGACTCGGAATGGCTGATATATTGTTGTTACGTCAACTCCTCGATTACAGTCATGTTCATACATCAACTATTAATAATACTGGTCTTTTCACCCTATTCGAAATACTTAATTATAATCTCAATGCTATTCATAAGAAACTAAGAAAGCGTTCCTTAGATCATATTGTTAGTATATAAGTTGTGTCAATAGTCAAATTTAAAATTAGTTAGTGTCACTTAACTAAACAAGCTCGCTTTCTGGGTAATGTATCATTACAAATGATCTTCTCCATTGAATATTTATAATAATCAAAATGCGTATTGCGCTTGTTCGGGTCAATGCCCACTCTGAACTCTGTCCGCGGTTTCTATGCGTATTAGCTATTTATCATATTATTTATAATATACCTTATCGTTATTTTCCCCACTAACAAGGACGTTGGTTTAGGAATTGAAAATAATACCACTTGTACGACCACTAAAGGCTTGGTAAAAGTAAGTTCTAGTGATTCCATTTCATTTCATGATTTCGTGACGCCGAACTTTGAGCATGTTTACCCTGTCTAATAGCAATGGACTCATTCATATCTGCCTTGTATTATTCTATTTATTATTAGGCTCACCAGATAATGAACCTATCGGGTAAATTTGGAAATCTTGGGGTCAATCTCGTATATGATAATATACACAAAAGTATCTAACAATTGAATTACAATCAGAAAATATTGTTCTATTTTCTTTGACATTCGATTGGTAAGTGTTATGGACGTATCTTTTAACAAGATTAAATGATTTATATCACATATGCTTATGTTTCACAGAATGTTATGAGTAAATTAGAACTTAGAATTGACGCAAACAGAGACAAAGAGTTTGAATTGTTGATGAATTTCAATGGATTCTATTTTAAATAAATATAAAATTTATAATAGAGTAGATCAAATTTTTTTTTATATTCACCAGTATTACTATTGTTATGTAACTACTTGTAATCATGATGCTGAAAACAATTCCACTTAAAATAACTCATGATTATAACTCATCATTTTTATTTGTGTTATATAATTGATCCCAGAATGAAATTCGGCTATAAAATCGTTTTTTATATACGTAAGGTTTTGGCAAGAAAATTAAATTAATTCAACGTATTAGAAGTCACTTCTTCCTTAGACGCAGAAGACCAATTTGAATATCCCTGTTCATCAACTCCAGTTTCTGGAACACTGTATATGAATCATTCAAATAAGTAAGAGCCAACTAAACTTTTAGTCAATTAATAATCTTACAAAAATTCTAAAAAAATTTGATATAATTTTGACCATCTTTTTTGAAGCTTCGATATCCAAAGGATCCGTGAGTTTGAATAAAAGTGGCAACGGCGCATCATCAATTGTGGGATTAAATATATACGACGCTTCATCTCCATGAGTTATATCTTCTCATTAAATCACACAACAAAATATATTAGATGTTATCATTTTTAACAGTTTTTGGATAATTAACTTTTTACTGCTTACCCAAATTTTCATTTATTCCATAATCCTTTTAGTAAAACTGAAATCTTTGTTTACATGAGTGAAGAGACCTATGTAAACTGGAATACTTAGAGCAAGCGCAAGTGCTGTCTTACGAATCCCACGCATAAACCAAGTGTCAGTATATAAATTTGTAAGATTAACTTCTGTTTATAAATTGATTCGTTTATCACCAAAATAGAAATTACGTATTTTATTTGATACTGTAGACAGTCCATGTGAAATTAAGTTTTTGTCGTTGCTATAGACGAAAGTGAGGGGAGCAATTCTTGCAAAATCTTCATCTAAACTTTTTCGCAGTATCTCCGTTCTTACAAAACCTGGAAATAAAGCAACACATAAACTTGTTAATTACTCTGAATGTACCAAATGTTTAAATTAGTTAACTTAAATTATAAAATATTTTATTATTGAAAAGTAGTTGAGCCGGACCTAAACTATAGATGGCAAGTCGTACGTCTTTGTTCATTGTGATTAACTTACTAATTGATTGCCTCTTCACTCTTGAACTGATTTTATATCAATAAATTCGTTCAGAGCTACATTATTGCCTGTGGCTTTAAAAACCCAGAATTGTGAATGAAGTAATTTATACAATGAATAGCAAAAAGGAATTTATATAATAAATGACGCCAGAAATGCACAGATGTAAGTTTTCAGCATTACATACCCTAAAAGGCATTGGTGTACCTGGGAGCAGAAAATTTGTGGTGATGAATTCAGAAAAATCCTCCACATCCGATGCTGTGATTATCCGCAAGAGCGCAGTAAAGTAACAGCAGAAAAACAACTGCAAAAAACACGGAAAAAAATTATTCCAATAAACTATGAATGTCTAGGGATAAGAATTAATATCTTGTTTCGGCCATATAATATTATATAACAAAAAGTGACTTTTCAAAGTTTTGCTCAAATTTTGGTCTTTGCACTAAAAATTGTAACATATTAAAATTGAAAAACTCATGTACAAAACTTACTTAAGATTCCAGTCTACAATTTCTCTAACAAATTGATTCCAGTGAGACTTAACATTTCCCTTTGCTGGTAATCTATATAGTAATGACGTTTAATAGAGCATTATTGACAGGTAAGTTCTTTAAGTTTCCTATTTTTGTAAGATTTAAAGAAAAACACGCTAGTAAGCTATTATCAGAATTAGAGGTATGAAATATTGAAAGTGTAAGTGCATGTCATGGCTCAAATATTTAAAATGAAATGGATTATTTAGAAAAGAAGGAGCTCAACTTAACATCAAAATTTTTGGAAAGCACTGAATTTATTAAACCTGATTCACTCAAACTAAAAGAATTATAAACTACTAAACTAACTTATTGAAATCAGGATTACAAAGAATTGAACTTGACCTTAAAAATGTAACCTTACTTAATCAATAATAAATCAAAAAGAGTTCATTTAGCCATAAATTTTAATTCAATTTGATCTTTCTGCTCAAATTTTTTTTAAGTTAAACAATAACAACTTTTCAAAAGTAATTGCAGAGTGTGAAAAACACGAAAAAAAAACTTTTTTTTTGAAACCTAGTGAAATAAACATGACTTGCAAGTCTATCAACATTTGAATTGGAAGGGAAATTCATATTATATAATACTATACACTCCGTTCCATTATTAAGGCACCTCACAACTTTGTCGTATCCAGAGTTCCAACCGATGGATTTATTCCAAATTACAAGATACAAAAAGCGATTAGAAAACTTTATGCATAATTTCAAATTTGTTTGTTGAAATGCGGCCAATAAAACGAAATTTTTCTAAAAAGTTGGTGGAAAAAAGTGTTCCAAAAATTTAAGACACTTTAGAAAAAACTGGAATTTTTTCAATTTAAGAATTTTATCATAATCTAAATTATCACAATTTACTTAAAACAGAAGTACTTCTTTTAATTATTTTTAACTAATTATTAGTAATTTAATTAATTTAAGTACTACATTTAATTTCGTTGATAGAAGCGTCTTTTACATGAGTGAAATGAATCATACTGGAAAGTTACAAAATTATTAAGTAAAATAACAAAAATAGTCTTGCATAATAGATCCATAAACAAGAAGGTAGTTTCCTATATCCTTGGGGCTTCTTAAGTAATGTCTTAATTAGTTGAGAAAAGGTGTACTCTTTTGTATAATCCTCAGTTATATTTTGGACCAACCTTTTAACAGCAAAGAGTGGCATTACAGCCGCGTGATACCTATTTGTTATAAGCAATTTTCAAATTTTACTCCATATACTAAAATCTGCACCATTTGATCGCATTATCAGTACACTCAAACTATATAAACTGCTTCATGGAAACCTTGAACAATGCATCCTCATCATGTTCCATAAGAAGAGTACGGCAAGTATTTGTAACTTTTGTCGGTAAGACACTTAAGTATTATCGTATAAGACAGTAAATATAGCTAAAACACGCTTACTTTACACTTTTAACATTCACCAAAATCATACCCATCCACAGGTATTCCTTTTTCATTCTTTGAAATTCATATTTGTAATATTCATAAAAATTTCTAGGTTTTCAGTTTCTAATGTGNTATTCCTTTTTCATTCTTTGAAATTCATATTTGTAATATTCATAAAAATTTCTAGGTTTTCAGTTTCTAATGTGATGTTTTGTGATGCGTCCATCAATCTAAAGTTTGCGTTTTTGCTTAGCAACGATAGGTATATTTGGACTTGGGACTGTCTTAGCCTATACTTCTCCCGCTCTTCCTTCTATAGCTCAGGATCATGAATTCAATAAAAAGACAAATAGCAACAAAACAACAGTGCTATCCATAGAAGAATCATCTTGGACTGCATCAATTGCGATGCTAGGGGCGCTTGTTGCATCTCCACTTGCAGGATTATTGGCAGATAGCATAGGCAGAAAACGAAGTATGTTGCTCTTTTCTCTACCTTTTATTGGAAGTTGGATTCTCGTTGCTACGGCAACAACAGTAACTATCCTTCTAAGTGGGAGATTTTTAACTGGATTCTGTGGCGGCGCATATAGTCTAATTGCTCCTGTTTACATCTCTGAAATCTCAGAGAATAACATTCGTGGAACGCTTCTCTCCTTATTTCAGCTCATGCTCGTCGCTGGGATCCTATTCACGTAAGTTTAATTACTACTTTGGAAGGTTGGAAGGTGCCTCTTGTCACATTGTGATTACATGATATAGTATCTTTGATCCCCGCCGATTATCCAATATTACGTACGATATATTTCAAGGAGACGAACTCCTAGGAATTGTATTTAAAAATATACCATTTTGAAGCATTTTTCATGCTGATTCCGAAAATTACATTAATTTTTCAGGGAATGTCCCTAAAGGGTCTCAAATAAGGAATATGAGTTCACAGATATTCCAAAATCGACAGTAAAAATTAAACAAATCAACTCGAGTGTAACCAAAAGCGACTTAATCTTCACCACGATGATTTTATATTATTTGTTGTCGCTTCGCTTTATAGGGTGGGGAAATACCCATCTTTACAGAGAGAAAGATTAAGTCGGAGTAGTGGTGAGTGCCTGTACAGGCAGCCTGAAAATGCCTGTGCCTGTGCCTGTGCCTGTGCCTGTGCCTGCAGGCGTGGACCAGGCGGGCAGTCAATAATAAAGTAACAGGCATGGGCCAGACGGGCGATTTATGCTAAGGGCACAGGCCAAGCAGGCATATCCTTTTTTTTTCCACAGGCGCCTGTGGGCGCCTGTGTAAAGTTTACACAATGTGTGGTCCGATGCATTTTTCAGAACCAAATCTTTTCCATAATTTTCATTTTGTCTCACTACTGCACTACAGTTGTAGTGGAAATACTGATACTGTAGTGGAAATACTGTAGGGGGCATGACACATATGAAGTCATACAGGCACAGGCGGGCGCCCTTTATCACAGGCACAGGCCAGGCGAGCATGACACATATGAAGTCTTGCAGGTACAGGCACAGGCGGGCATACTTTCACACAGGCACAGGCCAGGCGGGCATTAGAAAACCTTGCAGGCGCTCACCCCTAAGTCAGAGACATTACCCCCATGTTTAGCCGCCGGGTCTCTCATCAGCGTTGGGCATTACTTTTACTCATAAAGTAAAAATTTATAAATAATGCCCATGGCTAATGGATGGGTAAATGAGTTAACAGAAGTGGTAATGTCTCCGAATTAATCTTTCTGTCTGTACAACATTATACAAAAAGGTCAAAGATACGGAACCTTTTTTGTAAAATCTCTCAAACCTTTCTAATCCACAGGTTTCCAAGGTAAATTTTGAAATCTAAAATTTTAAGGTTTAAGTGACTCTATCAACTTATATCGAGATGAGCCTGGAACTTGTTGCCTAATTTCGTGGGAAACGGTATTTGTCTTAGTTTTGCGGTTGTATCTTCATATGGTGTCAATTTAGAGGGCTGGGACCTAGCGTATTCGATTCAGCATCAAATTTCTAATAGGAATCACTTATCATTTACCAACTTAAGTGACTCTTTATCAAGTTATATCGAGATGAGCGTGGAACTTGTTACTTAATTTCCTTGAAAACGGTAATTGTCTTGGTTTTGAATTAATATCTTCATATGGTGGCCATGTAGAGCCTGAGACCTAGCGCAATTGATTTAGCTGCAAATTTCGAATAGAATCACTTATCATTTACCAAATTAAGTGACTGTCTATCAACTTGTATCGACATGTGTGCGGGACTTATTATCTAATTTCGTGGAAAACCGTCTATGTCGTGGTTTTGGGCTAATATCTTTAGATGGAGATCAGCTAGAGGACTATAACCTAGCGTATTCGATTCAGGATCAAATTTCCAATAAATATCACTTAGCATTAGAAGATTCGGGCACTTTTTCAGAACGATTTTGTTCCTTTTGTTGTTACAAATAGCCAACGGGAAATGAGAGTCTATAATTCAGAGGTGAATGACCTTAAACATTCTTTTACTTTACAAAGTTGGTGATAGAAACCATTATCTAAATTTTTAATTTTCAATCAAGTAAAAATTTAAAATGGGTAGGGCGTGCTGCATCACGATTTGTTTAAATTCTCATCAAAATAGAATTGATTGTGTACATGTTTTTCCTGCTAATGAAATACGCCGAAGTGCATGGTTCAACGTAAATTCAAAATTTAATCCGATTGAAGCATCAGAAGCTTATAAATTATTGAATTTGCTCTCGTCATTTCGACCCTCAAGACTAAATACATAAAATGTTACAATGGGACAAACACGAAACATCCACGGTCCATAGCTGTGCCTATGCTTAATTTAAAACCAGATAGATTTAATTTAAATTCGAATAAAATATATATTTCATCACCATCATTTAGCAACTAATCAGCCTTATTGACATTGCATTGCAACTGACAATGGAAGTTGACGTAGATGGTTTTGATTGACACGCCGGAAATTATTTCCCGCCTTCGGTAGACGACTCTGGGACACCTCTGCTTTCTCCATTTTTTTTAACTTAAGAAGAAACTCATTCACATCCTTTGGCTCTGCGCAGTGCATTATGTTTTGAATTGAAAAGGGCAATCTTTTAATCAATTTCTACACCTGCTTCTGTGTGGCTCATACGGGAATTTATAATCCCGAAATAGCCTGAATTCTTAGAGACATACTCTCTAGCCGATTACCATTCTACGAATATCAGAGGTTTGTTTAGCTTTCTTCCAAATAGAGTTCTATAAGAGGTTTGTTTAGCTTTCTTCCAAATAGACTCTGGTTCATAAAATATTTTAAGTTCATTTTTGAGCTCAGTCCACCTTGCTACTTTATTTGTGGCTCTAAGCTCTTGAATGAATTAAATTTGGTTCAATTTCCACTTTAGGACTATTCGATTATCTGGTGAAAATTCAAAATCAGTTATCCGTTGTCAACGGATACTTCCTCACACACTGCGACACATCGAGCGCAGAATAGTTCCACGTCCGAATTCCTATCGAATTTTGAAATCGACCTAAGTACGAACTATTAATCGATCCATTTTGCGTACTTGAAGTTTTGTCGGTACAAAACAACAATTTAAAACAAAAACGTTAACTTTTTCTAGGCACACAGTCGGTAAAAAAAACGCACAAAGCGTTCAAAACACAAAGTTTAGTAAAGCATACACCTCAGCTTATAAGATTTAGTGAAAACGTTAAAGTTTAAATTTTATAAAATCGAAAATTTAAACAAAAATTAAGAAAATCTCCACCAATTGTTGTGGTTAAGATATAATCGACCGACTTGGTTATATTTAGGACGAAAGGTCCAGAATCATCCAACAATAACTCACCTAATCGATTACCTTAAATCGAATCGAATCGAAAACTAATTGAAGTTGTAATTATTGAAACTAAATCTTTATATTTTGAAAATTCCGATTTCCCGAAGTAAATTTCCTATAGAGTACCGCATGACTCAGGAGTCGACTCTTGACTCAAGAGTCGACTCATGAGTCCGAGTCTACTCAATGTTTTTGAGTTTGACTCTGACTCGGACTCTTCTTGACTCACTAAATTGAAGTCTGAGTCGACTCTTTGTGTATCTAATACTAGAATATTCCATCTTGTCTCATGAAATTGCATCAGACATAACTGTCAGCGGATTCATGAAAGTAACGTAAGCATTAATTCGTGAAACCGTAGATTGTAATTTTTTCTGCTATAGACTTTTACACTTTAAACTCTGTTTATACTTTTTATTAACATTGACTTTCATTGTTACTTTTGACAATTTTACGAAATGAAAGAATGGATGTCCAGGAAGTAATTGTACATGACGAATCCCAACGAATTAACGAATTTTCGATAGCAGTGCAACTATTGAACGTAAGTGAATTTATTTCTCAAATTTAAAAAAAAATATCTCAGTAACTAAATTTTTGCTTTTTAGTTAGTGTGAATTGAAAATAAATTGTACGTATTAGACATGAACGCAATTTGTTTTAATTAATTTTTTTTTAAATGACATCTGATTCTAGAGTCGACTCTTTGAGTCATGAGTCATTGACTGACTCACAAGCTAAAAAACCTAAAGAGTGAATCGAATCCCAACAAATTCAAAGTTTGACACTGACTCAGTAAACACAGAGTTAGAGAGTCGACTCAGTGAGTCAATGACTCTGACTCAGCCTGAATGTGAGTCAAGCGATATTCTATCCCTAACTTCAAACTCAGCAGTCAGGGCTTTGACTACCACTAGATTTTAAGTTACTAAAAAAACTCAACAATCAATTCTTATTTAGAAAACTAAAGAAAAATTCATACCCAATAAATTCAATAATTAGAACAAGAACTCAACTTTTGAAATAATAATGAAAATTAATTTTATTTAATAATAAAAATTATCATAAACAAAAATTACTTTAAATCAAATAAGAAAATCTCGATCAACAATGAGCTTCCCAACTCGAGAATCCTGATTCCCTACTTAAGTCAAGACTAAGCTACTCATGCTAGGTCAAAATTAGGTTGACTCTCTGGACTTCGGGCCCTGGGTTTTTATACCCCTGAAGCATAGAAGTCTTTAGCATAGAAGCCTGAAGTTTTTGTGTCTTCGTGCACTAATCTTATTGTTTACATTATTGTAATAATAAAACAAAAGAAAATTATAAAAATAAACTCAAGCTTACTAATTTCCATAATTAGTAATAAAACAAAGAAAAGAAAAAGACGAAGGTAAGTCAAAAATTACATAAATTATCTAACAATTTAGAAAAAAATAACCATACAATTCACATTTAACTAAAAATACACTACAACTGTAACAGTAAGTATGCCATGGTGATTCAAGAAAGGTTTGAATTTTTCTCATACTCTTGTTTCAGATATTGTACCGGCATTGTGCTAAATTGGAGAAACTTGGCTTGGGTCAGTGGGATCGTACCATTGTCTTCAATTCTCATGCTACTCTTCATTCCAGAATCTCCTAGGTACTACGTTCAAAAGGACCAACAACTGGAGGCTGAAAAATCATTAAAATGGCTACGCCAGTCATCAAAGGTTACTACTTTGAATGATGACACAAATGAAATACAAACTGAATTGGAAAAGATAAGAATAAGTGTAACTGAAAGCCAATCAGGAGAGAAAGGATTCTTGACACTATTCAAACCCCATATAGTGAAGCCTATTTCAGTTTGTCTGTCCCTAATGGTATTCGAACAAATCAGTGGGTTCAACGCAATAATTTTCTACGCAGTGGGAATATTCGAAGCAGCGGGATCATCGCTGGATCCGACCTTGGCTAGTGTGATAGTGGGTGTTGTCCAGGTAGTAGCTACGATTGTGTCCTCCGTTCTGGTGGACAGAGTAGGTCGACGAATTTTGCTTCTGTTTCCACAGATTTTGATGAGTTTGAGTCTTTTTGCCCTTGGTCTATTCTTTATCTTGAAGAACCAGGAACCAGAACCAAGTTACTTACCTAATATAAAATGGATACCACTAGTGAGCATGACTATATTCATTATCGCTTTTAGTCTTGGGATAGGTCCATTGAGCTGGACGATGATGGGAGAACTCCTACCGCCGTATATTAAGGGTAAGACGAAAATAATTAGTCAGTTTTCGTTCATATTTCATCAAAGTCCATAAAGTTTACTGAATTTTTATGAAACTTTGATGTAAATCGTAATCAGAACAGTTAGCCGCTTTGTCTCTACAAAACTACAAAGTTTATGTAATTGAATAGTGTTAGTTGCAAAACCGGGAAAAGTTTAGAAAAGAAAACACAAGTTACACTCCCAACGTCATTTCGTTAGATTGACACCATTTAGCAAACTTGTAAATCTTTACCTCTTGAACAATTATTCTACAGGGTACAACAAACTAATCAAACGAGAGGTTTGACCTACAGAGGTCACTAAAAGTAACAAGCAATTGTACATTTGTTTTCGTTCAATTCACTCGAAACTCGGCATAAAGCTGGACACAATCATCCCAAGCAATTTTGAAATACAATATTTAAAAATTTGTCGAGCAGTTTGTGGCGGGGCTGACTCGCCACTTTGAGACTGAGACAGGGATTGCCACTAAAAATAGGTCTCTGGTGTGTTATGATCCCACGTCTTGGGTATTCAGGACCTAACGCACTACCATTTGTGCTACAAAGCCGATTTGTTTCCCCATATGCAAGGTTAAGGAGTTGACTANCAGGACCTAACGCACTACCATTTGTGCTACAAAGCCGATTTGTTTCCCCATATGCAAGGTTAAGGAGTTGACTATGGTTAGGCTTACAACCTAACAACCTAACAACCTAACTAAAGTAAGTTCACTATTGAGAGGAAACTGTTATAAAAAATTTACATTAAAAGTAGTGTATTGGAGTATTGTGGTGTAACTCTCAGCGACTTTGCCGGTGCAATACGAAATTTGCCCTCAGAGTCGCATTGAATGACCTTAATAGTGATCTAAATGAGTAAATAGTTTAAGCCTTTGGGGACTTGTAAACACAAGTTTAACACAAGTTTAACACAAGGCTAACCATACTCAACTCCTTAACCTTGCATATGGGGAATTTCCTACTCAAGATTCTGCGCATGCGCGCTTAGAATGTAGAGGAGCCCCGCTAAATTTCTTTATTGGAAAAACATGCGCTGTTAGTAGAATTGTCGTGTGCAAAATCTGAAAAAATTAGCTAGATGGGAACATGACCAAAATTAAATTTATTTGCACATAGGCTCCCCATGCCTTCTGTGTTAGAGTTTTTTGAAAAAAAATGACATAACTCAGCGAAAATATTATTTTTCGAAAATTTGTGTTACGGTTTAATGTACCATTAGGAGATACACTATTTGTAATAATTGAACCGAACATCCGAGCGAAAAAAATGAGGTATGCTTTTCTGCATACCATCCTTTGCGGGCACTATTTAAACATTGGTCGGGATGATTGTCTAGATACTTAGCAAGTTTAGAGTAAACCCAACGAAAACACATCCACAACTGTATGCTCACTGGTGACGTCTAGAGGTCAAATTTACTCATCAGATTTCTAAGCGACATATTTAAGCATTAGCGATGTTTGTATGTAGTTTCTTTGCTGCGCTTCGATGGAACTCAAATATATATACAATTCGTTGTTACCTTTGATTACCTCTAGAGATGATTCTACTCAGCAGAGTTTTGTCCCCTTTAAACACTGGGATGATTGCGTCGAGATAAAAAGTTTAGAGTGAATCCAACATAAACAGATGAATTACTACACAGGTTACGTTTCGTGACCTCTGGTGGTCAAACCTCTGAATTGATTTTGTTGTACCCTGTAAAAGNCAGGACCTAACGCACTACCATTTGTGCTACAAAGCCGATTTGTTTCCCCATATGCAAGGTTAAGGAGTTGACTGTGGTTAGGCTTACAACCTAACAACCTAACTAAAGTAAGTTCACTATTGAGAAGAAACTGTTATAAAAATTTACATTAAAAGTAGTGTATTGGAGTATTGTGGTGTAACTCTCAGCGACTTGCAATACGAAATTTGCCCTCAGAGTCGCATTGAATGACCTTAATAGTGATCTAAATGAGTAAATAGTTTAAGCCTTTGGGGACTTGTAAACACAAGTTTAACACAAGTTTAACACAAGGCTAACCATACTCAACTCCTTAGCCTTGCATATGGGGAATTTTATACTCAAGATTCTGCGCATGCGCGCTTAGAATGTAGAAGAGCCCCGCTAAATTTCTTTATTGGAAAAACATGCGCTGTTAGTAGAATTGTCGTGTGCAAAATCTGAAAAAATTAGCTAGATGGGAACATGACCAAAATTAAAATTATTTGCACATAGTCGCCCCATGCCTTCTGTGTTAGAGTTTTTTGAAAAAAAATGACATAACTCAGCGAAAATATTATTTTTCGAAAATTTGTGTTACTGTTTAATGTACCATTAGGAGATACACTATTTGTAATAATTGAACCGAACATCCGAGCGAAAAAAATGAGGTAATGCTTTTCTGCATACCATCCTTTGCGGGCACTATTTAAACATTGGTCGGGATGATTGTCTAGATACTTAGCAAGTTTCGAGTAAACCCAACGAAAACACATCCACAACTGTATGCTCACTGGTGACGTCTAGAGGTCAAATTTACTCATCAGATTTCTAAGCGACATATTTAAGAATTAGCGATGTTTGTATGTAGTTTCTTTGCTGCGCTTCGATGGAACTCAAATATATATAACAATTCGTTGTTACCTTTGATTACCTCTAGAGATGATTCTACTCAGCAGAGTTTTGTTCCCTTTAAACACTGCGATGATTGCGTCGAGATAAAGAGTTTAGAGTGAATCCAACATAAACAGATGCATTACTACACAGGTTACGTTTCGTGACCTCTGGTGGTCAAACCTCTGAATTGATTTTGTTGTACCCTGTAAAAGAATAAGTATTCATGAGCTTAAGTTGAACAACTTTGGTTCAAAATGGTCTCACTCTAACGAAAACAAGTTGGACATTCCATTTCTGCCCACTCCTTTTGGAAGAGTTTATGAAAAGTTTTGACTTTGCTTTTTAGAAGAGATTTACATAACTTGTTAAAAATTTCATTTTAGCAAATAACTTAACTGAAAGTCATGTCATTTGTACTCATATAATCCATAAAATTCCTAAATATTTATTGTAAACATGAGACTTGAATGTAAATTAATAAACTTGTAAATTTTTACTTATCTCAGTTGAGTGAAAAACTTAGATTTTCTATCAATTCTATAACTTTTTATAAATTTTAGAATACGTTAGCAATGTAAACTGACCAATATGGCATATAGCAATGAATGCATATTGGTCATAGTGAATTAGCACTAATAATCTACACCGACGAAGTTGATACATCGTTAATGTGTTATTATGACTCTAGGGAGATGTTCATCAATTGCAACAGCTTTGGTTTGGATCTGTGCCTTCTTCGTGACAAAGTCATTTGATACTGTTGCGCATGCGCTTGGAATCTACTGGTGTTTCTGGGCCTTTGGTATTTGCTGTATTGCTGGCTTCATCTCTATATATTTGACTGTGCCGGAGACAAAAGGAAAAAGTTTAGAACTTATACAGAAAGAATTCATACGAACCGAAACATAACCAAAACCAATCGCATTTTTTAGTTTACATGGTTATATTTACCTATGAAAAAAAAAACACTTTGAAAACATTATACTTAATACTTCTTATAATAATAAATCAAACAATTGACTTCCTGTTGACTTCATTTTCAATACTGTTTTTGTGGTAATTGTTTCAATTTTTCCTTTACATAAACTTGGAGTATTTGTCGTTCGACGAAATTTGTGGCTATGACTTTTCTATTGAAACTTCCGATTTGCAATTTATTCCATAGTTGAACGCAGTTGAAATAAAAAATTTTTCTAACATTTCCTATTGTACTTTTTGACAATGGAGGTCCAAGTTGCAATTGTGAGTTGCAAAAATTGTGTTTTTACTCAGAATGCTGAGTCCATTGTTCTGGGTTCTTTGGATTCAATTAATAAGGAAGATGTTGGGAATATTTCACTCAAGTATTAAGAATAAAAAACTAAATTAAAAAAAAAATTTTTTTTATCATTTTTACACTATTGGTATATTTTAGGGTAATATCATTTGACCTACCAGAACTTAACCATACTTCTGTCGCTGTGACTATNAACATTTCCTATTGTACTTTTTGACAATGGAGGTCCAAGTTGCAATTGTGAGTTGCAAAAATTGTGTTTTTACTCAGAATGCTGAGTCCATTGTTCTGGGTTCTTTAGATTCAATTAATAAGGAAGACGTTGGGAATATTTCACTCAAGTATTAAGAATAAAAAACTAAATTAAAAAAAAATTTTTTTTTATCATTTTGACACTATTGGTATATTTTAGGGTAATATCATTTGACCTACCAGAACTTAACCATACTTCTGTCGCTGTGACTATNACACTATTGGTATATTTTAGGGTAATATCATTTGACCTACCAGAACTTAACCATACTTCTGTCGCTGTGACTATTCGTAAAGCCAGAGTTCAAATTATCATCATTACGCATGCCTTCTTGGATCAACTTAAAAATTCAGGGAAGAAAAATTGTCAATTTTTTCTAAAACGCGTCCTTCACTCCAATGGCGTCATCTGTGTCCTAATGAGAATTGACTCTCAAGAAGTCCTTCGCAACTATAGCAATCGTAATAAAAAATTCAAATTTTTTGCCAAGAAACTTGTATCAAATTTGATGTATTTATAATGTACATAGTCTTACCACATTTTCTTGATTGGAACATCTTGGAACTTCGTGCCAATAGGGAATTCGATTCAAAATTTTCAAACAAATTTCGTGATCATGTAATCCAAAGTTATAATGACAGAGCAAGACATTTTGAACCTAAGATACATCGACTGAATACATCATTTCTTCACTTTAACATCAACTCTGTACATCACAATTCATCAACTGCACCACCACCATCTCCAGAAGTTGATTTTGGTCAGATTAAGTCACTGTTGTTGTCAACAACATCGGATGAAGGTAGTGAAACAATAACTATAAAACTTAACCAACCTGTGGGACCATCTGATGAACTAAGGATACAATTGAGAAAAGGAGATGAAATTTTCTCAACAGTGGTCCAAATTCCAGGTATTTTATGTGAAAACTAAAGTTTTAACTTTTTGATGATAACTGTACCACCGTAGTGTCACTCTGAGTATTCTGTAAGCGATATAGATGTATATTTCTTTAGATAATTTATTACCAGTTTCATCTTGCGGATCAATTGTAAAAATTGAAGCACCATTCGTACTCGTATCAGACATTTTTCCAAATGATGATGATCCAATCGACCAAATGATTTTGGTAAAGTGATTTTTTCACAAATTTTTTTTGAAAACTTGGTATTTTATGCTTTGTGATATTGATTCAAGAAATTTCCTGGATATAAGCAATACTTAGATCATCATTTGTCACAAGCCCTGGAACAAGTAGGGTCTCCGGTGGATCATCTAACGTTACTCCAGGAATTTAGAAATGGAAGGGGTAAGTGATTTTGATTTTGATGTATCACAAAATTTGTAACAAAAAAAAATTTTTTGTTTTGTTGTTACTTATTGTTCGAAATTTTAAGATGATTTGTTGCCCACTGTTCTACACTTTGCCGCATACTACGACCTCAAAGAAACTGTAGTTACTTTGATGGAGAAGGAAGATGGTGTGAAGTCCTTCAGTGTAACCAATGCTCATGGTGATACTCCACTTGACATTGCCCTACGTCGTGGCTACAACCCCACAATTGGTCAAATTCTTTGTAGTTATGAGGGGATTATAAATACTTACGAACAGTTTCGATGTGTCACTTACCTCAAAGACTCAGCTACTTCTTCTGGTATTAGAAATGCTTTTTTTGAAGATGGAACTCCATTTGAGAAATCAGAAATTCCTAAACCGATTGATGAAGTCGTCATAGAAGAGTCAGATGGGACCAATAATTCAACACCTCAAGAAGATTATTCTTCTGATGGATACCCACAGGACACAATTTACACCAACATTGAAGTTATACCAATTATACCACCTAAATTACCTAAGAGGAAGCAAGCTGATGTCATTGGTAACTACTGTGTCCCCCCTGTAGCAGTTCCAGTTTCATCAACAAACAAGCTTGGATCTTTTCCAATAACGCATGAAAATTATATAGATCTTTACGAAAAAGGCAAGACTCTGGAATGGTTTAATAAAAATTTCATTCGTGCTTCTTCTCTAAGTGCTCATTCGTCAAGTGATGAAGATGATAGTCCAGTGATTTACGATCGTCCACCACCTCCTCCTCCAACTGTCTCTGACGAAGTACCAAAGCAAAAACCTATTCTCTTAGATCATTTGGAAGAAGAACTTGTAGATTTATTGAAACAAGCTGTAACCAAAGACATCAAATGGGAGGAAGTTTTAAGAATGTTTCAAACTTATAAAGAATCAGGATTAATGAGAGCGAGCGAAGAACAGAGAGTTAGGGACATTGAAAGCTTTCGAGTAGAGTATCATGAAACACAACAAAAAAATAAAAACACGGTTGGATTTCTGGATCGCATGGTAAATGGAATCAAAAATGGTAAAAACAATTTTCAAATTTTCAACAATATAACAAGGTGCTTCGAATTTAATAAACTAGCGGCTGTTGATAAAGTTATGTCATATCTCGTAAACGCATCGAACTTTTGAAAATGTGCAACTAGGTGTCGAAAGCGCCTAGCGAAGAACTCCGTTGCTTATCAACTATGAAATTGAACGTATGAAATCTATAATCAACCTCTTTGTTTCTGATCAAGTTTGTTGATTCAAAAAAAGTTGAGTAACAAATTTTTTTCTGAAAATTTTTGGTACGACATAAACTTATCAAGAGCCGTTGTAATCTGTTGTTTAGGAACCTTGTTATATATACTAATTTCTTAATTTTTTAGAGAATTAGTAAAATATTTAATATTTTTTAGCAAGAAAAAAGATATCAGTATCTGCAAAGACCAATGGTATGTCCCCCACAGCGGAAAATTCACAATCGGTGTCAACTCCTCCACCGAATGGTAAATAACCACAAAACAATTTCCTCCGAAGATTTTAGTGGTTTTAAGATTATGTCATTTCACACACAAATTCTCAAATTTCACTTTTGAATCAAAAAGTTCATTTACTTCATCGGTGAACAACGAAGTTGACTTTTGTCAACCAATTAAAATGAAAATTTTCCTTCCGGAAGACATAAACTTAAGAACCATTATACTAAAACTACAAGTTCTGTCACTCATATACATCCTGTTGTAATTATGTATCGGTAATTTCTAGTTGAATTTATGTACCCTACTGTCACTTCCTCCCTACCGATGATTCCGGTATCACGACGACGATCTTCTTCATTATCGACAGTTTTTGAAATTGGAAAAGAAAAACCAACAAATCGACTGAAATCATCCTCAGGATTTTGGGGTAATGCTATGGAAACAAAATTTTTGGATGTTTCTTATGTGGTTCCAAGTCCAACAGACCAGCCGAATTGTTCGACGACATCAAAAAATCACTGTAATCAAGTTGAAATGAGTCAAGATTACCTAGTTTTGGAACCGAGGGTAGTGGCTACGATTCCTAAATTATCTACAAATAAGGAACCTACCCTACTGGACTCCACCGATGGACCTATAACATCAAAATCTGATGAAAATGATTCTTTTGACACAAGTGTGGATACATCTACAGTTGAACAGTCTAATACTGAAAAATTATTGATAACTTCTCAAGAACCTACACCACCTCCGCGACCTCCAAAGAAAATTACTCCTCCACAACGGAAACTAGCAACTGTCGATATTCCACTTGTGACATATGAACATCCTTGCATTCATTCAGACACTATTAGTGATGAAGAGAGAAGGAAACTTGTCCCACCGAAACCAACTCGTCGAAATATTGTATGAATTTCATCACAAAATGTAATTTTTTAGGATTTTATGTAAGCCATCGTTTTATTTTTTATTAATATTTACAGAAAAATCTCCATTATATTAATTACAATGATGTCGAACCAAGTAATCAACAAAAAAAGGACAATACAAAAATTGGAGGCGTATGATGGAATTTTTTATCATTTTTACAAATTTTTGCATTAACCCTATTTCCTCTTTAACTGCTCGATTCAAAATTTCAGGACATTTAACTTCTCAACATATGAACTAAAAATAATCAAAATTTTTGAATAATCACAAGACTTTTAGTTTCCATTAGGTTATCTAGGTTTGCTTTTTGTTAGATTTAATTTCATTAAAATTAACTTAAGTCATGAATGATAAAAGCATAATTAAGGTTAACTTAAGGTTAGTTCTCCAAACTATATGGATTCAAAAGAAAAAAAATTATTGCTCATGATTGAATTTATGCTCNGTTTGCTTTTTGTTAGATTTAATTTCATTAAAATTAACTTAAGTCATGAATGATAAAAGCATAATTAAGGTAACTTAAGGTTAGTTCTCCAAACTATATGGATTCAAAAGAAAAAAAATTATTGCTCATGATTGAATTTATGCTCATGATTGAATTTAAGTCTCAATTTACTAAAAATATATTAAAAACCGAATTAAAAGTAGAAAATTAGGATAATTGTTCATTACTTTAAGACCTTAGAAGTTGTTGGAGTTGTGTATTGACCTGTTCCGTAACAACTTCCCAAGTAAAGTGTTGTTTGACTCTTTTCCTACCAAAATTTCCTAAATTATTTTGTAAAACTGGGTCCTTTAGAATTGTGTCAATACTTTTTGAGAATTCTACATGATCTCCAGGTTTCACCAAGAATCCAGTCAATCCATGTATAATTGTACTTTGTAGTCCTCCAACAGCACTGGCAACAACAGGAGTACCAACAGCCATCGCTTCTACTGCCACAAGTCCAAAAGGTTCATAGTAACTCGGTACAACAACCACATCTGCCGCTGAATACCAAAATTCAAGTGATCTATCTCTATGACTCAAAATTCCAATGAAATTGGTTAAATTTTCTAATTTGTTCAGCTGAACTAAATGTTCAATACGTTTGAACTCAATTTCATCCGCCATACCGGCTGTTTTCCCACCAGCAATCACGAGTAACAGCTTGGGATGATTTCTAAATTCTGATTGGCTAATTGCATTTACAAGTACATCAATACCCTTTCGTTGGTCAAATCGTCCAACATATAGTACAAGTTTAGAATCCTGATCAAGTCCAATTTCTTCCCTTGCCTTAAATCTTGTTGGTGAATTAAGACCAAAAAAATTCCAATTTACTCCACCGGGTATAATCACGACTTTCTTTTTGTCAATAGATGGTGAGTAGTCGTAAATATCAAGGGCTTCATACGAACTTGTAGCTATGACCAAGTTGGCCTTTTCAATGATATCTTTTTCGTAGAAATGTCTAATATTTAGAATAGTATTGGTATTGTTCTTGTGAGTAGTTTCTAACAACCATGCTTGTTTCACCATCCCAAGAGAGTGACACACATGAACCAACTTTGTCGATGGATACATTGCCTTCAGTTTGAGTCCAACGACACCAGAGAGCCAATAATTGGTATGAATAATGTCATAATGTAACTTGTCCTGATGCTGAAACTGAAGAAACGACTTCAAAAATTCGTCCATGTGGTCTAAAAGTTTATCTCGTGAGATGATGGTGACTGGTCCAGCCTTCAACCTAATTGTTCGACAGTTGGGGTTATGAGTAACAATATCATCTTGATATGGTTTCCATTTCCTAGTAAACATATCCACAGTCCATCCAATTTTGGAAAGATGTTCACCAGTTTGTCGAACAAAAACATTTTGTCCACCTGCACCTTCTGTTCCAATTGTGTCCATGGCTGGATCCCCATGATCTGAAATTATTGCAATTCGACGACGAATCTTCGCGTTGTTTTCAATTAGGTCATTATTAACTTGATAACAATAAGAATTATTGGATTGTAGTCGTCCTAAATGGTTTTCACATGCCATCTCACTTCTTCCTAAAAATGAACAAACAATTGTTTCTACAAACTTTCTTTACAAACGTTTTTGACAAAAAAAATTTATAGCGATGGACAAAAATTTTTTAAAAGCTAATTGTTAGAATTATTTACAAACCGGAAATTGGAAGTCCTATAATAAAGATGTAAAATGTTAGCAGTAGTTGAATAAACTGCATTTTCCTAGGGGATGATTATTTAAAATTTAACAAAAGCTTCTGTAACGCAAAACTTAATCCTCAAAAAAACTAATGTCTTTGTAGTTTTTTCTTTTCACAACAAAAGCCTCTTAGTAACTAAAGAAAATAACTGCTTTTTCATGGAAAAAATTTTAATGGATGTCGGCTTGTCCGCCCGCTCCGCTCAATTCCAAAATTTCATATTACGTAAATATTGCTAACTGGAAATTGAACTACCAAGATCCCTCGAAATGATATGGCATCAAGTTTTGAAAAATAAGCTAAAAATAGGATGATGTGTAAAATAATTGATCAGCATATTCATAATATAAAAAAAAAACTATTTGAATAAATTATTCTAATTTAACCCGTCTTCCAATACTACTGACTTCTGTGATTGAAACCTGAGAGCTTACCCAAATTTTGAACTAGAGCCCGCTCTCCAATTTTTTAAATTTATATATATAGCGGATATTTGAATAAAAATCCAACAAGAAATAATTAGCCAAAACAATTGAGGGCCTCCCTCTAATAAGGAGGTATCTCTATTCACTTTATTTTTCTTAAAATTGAAACTGCATGGTTACGGCAAAAACCTGTAAAAGTGTTCGTTGCCTTGACATTTGAATTAAAACTGATTAGCAAAACCAATAATCAAAAATTAAAATTAAGCCAAAAGTTTCAATTTCCTGGACATTATCTGTGTTCTTCGGAAACTTTTTCTCGCATATTTTCACAATGTTCATCATGATGTTCTATTCACTGTCTTGTATTTGTTTTTGCCATGGCTTGAGATAATTGACCGTGAGCAATATCTCGGACGGTAAGTGAAGAAATTCACAAAACAAAAGATAAGAATATTTGCTATTTTCATTTTACTAATTCTTATAGTTTGTTTATGCTTTGTTTATAGTTTGTTTATAGTTTGTTATAATTTGTTGACTAACAACAACAAAAAAAAGTGAATGGAGATACCCCCTTATTAGAGGGAGGTCCTCAATTAATTTTTCGGTTAACCCTCAAAAACCTTTAATGTTTTCAATATGTGAAACGGTTATTCTTAGACNTTTTGTTTATCCTTTGTTTATAGTTTGTTTATAGTTTGTTATAATTTGTTGACTAACAACAACAAAAAAAAGTGAATGGAGATACCCCCTTATTAGAGGGTGGTCCTCAATTAATTTTTCGGTTAACCCTCAAAAACCTTTAATGTTTTCAATATGTGAAACGGTTATTCTTAGACCTTTGTTAGTAAAGTAGAGTGAAATTTCCCATTGAAGGAGGACGAGTTCCCCACAAAACACACGCAACAAATTTAATTCTGCTACAGAGCCGAGTTGAGAAATGCTGACTCAAACCTTGACTTTAACCAGCAGTATTTTTGCGTAGGAGAAGTTTCAGCATTATGCTTCTCTAATTAAAATCTTTGTGAAGAAATAGAGGACTGGGTGACTTGATGGGTAAAGGGGTCCAGAAGCTTTGTGCTTCTCTGTCCCATACTACTGCTCCATTTGTCACTTAAAAACATATCTAGATTGTTCGATTAAATCGATTCCTACGTTAATTTGTTTTAATTTGAACATTTAATTTTAGAATTATTGTCTGTGAAGTCGCAGAGATGCACTAATAATGCCGAAACCTGATGATTTAACAAAATAAGTGATAAATACACTAATATTATGACAAATTATGAGAACAAATAAGATAAGCAACAACAAAGCTACAAGGGAGGTTGACCCACCTAAATAATTAATAAAAACGTGTCTTACTTAAGCTAATAAGGCATAACATAACTTCACGTTAGAAACTTAAGATCATGGAAAGATATTTTTGTCCCGTGTCATTTGCTGGAGAAAGAAATTATAATTTCGTGAAACAAATCTCAAATTTTTTTTATGTTCGTGGACTTTTTTTAACAGTTTGATAGAAAACATCAATGTTTGTGTGACTTTTGAAAAATCAAGTTTACGATTATTGGAGCAGAAATTTTTTTTTTTGAAAATTCAAGTTTTTGGTGCATGATGAGCTAAAGGATGTTGACGTCCTAAAAAATTATCAATTTTTTTTTGTTTTTGTGAAAATCATAACTTCTTTTCCGGTAGGGTCATTTTAGTTGTATTAATCGATTTCTGTTAGAATATGTTGAATTGCTCTGACGACGAGCAAATCAATTGTACATAAACCTACCTAATTTTCTCCCTGTTCAGTTCGCGTTATCAACGAAACAACTTTGCTACCTAGTGAAACATATTTATTCTTTTATAAATATTATTGATGCAATTCATAAACGCCCATTTTCCTTTCAATTAAATGAGTGTTCAATTAGAATTCAAGTAGGAAGGTCGTTCTCATTTTTGTTTTCTTAATTTTGAATTACACTCATTACATATTTAATTGTAATTATTTTTATTAACAGTTTTAATTGTTTTTCAAATTTATTATCACTTCAGTGCACATATTGACTGGATAATACTTGATCCAATTCCTGTTAACTCTTGTTCCTGTCAAACCTTGTTCCTGCAATCATTGTTCCTGATTTAATCCTGTCCCTGTTCTGTTCCTGACTATTGTTCCTATCATCAATATTAAGCATTGTTCCTGATATTTTCTGTTCCTGATCTGTTCCTGGCCTGTTCCTGACCTAAATCCTTAGTAAGAAAATCATTCCTGTGGTATCCGTTACTGAATCTACCTCAAATCTTATTCTGTTCCTGTGTATAAATACTATCCCTATACAAGTCACTTTGTCTTCACTTTGGATACGAGCAAAACACTCCCAAAAATCTCCCATGTACCAAACACCCGGAGTAATCGACACGGTAAAAGCGAAGCGCCCAAACAAACAGTCTCCATGGACCCTGTGTTCCAGTAACCGAAAAACTTGAATTTTTAAATGTGACAATCACGCCTGTTGTATACTTTGCTTTCTCCGTTCTTTCTCACGAGAATTGTCATGAGAAAGAAGAGAGAATCAATGTATACTTTCTTCGAGTGTTGTCTAGTTGTTTCGACAACAACCAGACAAAGTTAAAATGTTGTATGCTTTATTTAGTTGATGCTTTGTCTTTGCGTTTTAAAAAGTTCAAGAATTTTTTAATTTTTACAACTTTTGTTGTATATTCTACAATGTTTTATCGATATTTTTTGTGCTCAAGTAAATACTTGATTTATTTGGGTAGTGAGGTAAAAAGACTAAAAAAGGAAATAATTGAACCAAGGAAAGTAGTAACAACGGATGTTATAAACATAACAATAAATTTAATATTTGTTCATTATTCGGCTATTATGAATGTTCGCTGTTATGAACCAAATTTCCTGGTTTCTACAAGTTCATTTTAGACGAGGTCCACTTTACAGTATGTTAGGTAGCGAAGAAGAATTTTTTTTAAACTTTTTCTTATTTTTCAGAGGGAGTGAAAAAAAATTCTTCTTCGCTACCTAACATACTGTAGTTACCAGTCTTTATTATGAATTTCAATAATTCAAGGTTGAATTGAAACACTTATTTAAATGGATAAAATATAGACAATAAAACATTATAATTAATTGTTACGCGTAAAGCCTTATTGTTTTCTTTGGAATTCTCCGGTCGCGAAGCTGCTTTCTATAGCACATAATTTAAATTGAGTACAGAAATTATAATCTATTTTAAATAAGCCTAGCTTTTCTTACTTCATAATAGTCCTGAACTGTATTTTGAACTTCGATGCGGGAAAGCGTGTCGAGGAACCGTCATACAACGTTAATCGAGAGCCCGTTGATGTGGATGGCAAATGGGTAAGCGTATATGAATTACTACTTTCAAACGTCACACAAAATCCATCTGAATAAACGCTAGTTTTGAACTCTGTAAGCCGAATCCCGTAGGGGAGGACCTAGTATTAGGATTCTGAAACGTTAAAACGACTCCTTCTGAGTTGTTTCACTAATTTGTACTAATACTACTTACTCTCGAACCAAATAGCATTGAGCCCTCGGCGGGATTCACATATTACAGTTTTCCAAACAAACATCTGAAAATTGGAGTTGTGTGCGGTAGTCATTAAATTGTATTATGATTTAGTCAGCGAACGACGTCGTCATCAGAAATTTTGAAAATTTTTACACAGATACTGCTATCAATAGAATTTTTTAATCCTAGATCAGGATTTTGGATAGATTTGATTAATTCCATGTTTCTTTCAATTAGTCTATCGCAAATTCAATATGTTTCTTCATATTTCTGAGTTTTTAACTTCTGTATCATTTAAACGAATTTGCCTGCATCCTATTTCGACTTTGATTTGGAAAGACCTATGTTTCATTACAGTAAAAATTTTGTACTCTGTGTCTCTTTGTACTCTGTGTCCTAAGTGTTTAATGTGGCGCAAATAGTACCAGTTGATACGTTAACACCACATGCTATAGCATTTGCCCAATCGCATTTCTAATTCCAATTTTTTCTAAAAAATATCTCCTGCCCAACTCCTTGTATACATTCTCCTTCAACTTAATTAGAAAGAAGTTTTTTCTTTAACACTATGTTTTCTGAATTTTTGATGATAATGTAAATGTAAATGTAAATAAAAATTTGACTTATCTGAATTGCGAATTGAACTTCAACTTCACCGCCAAAAAGATTTAATCAGAAGACGCGCACATGTCGAAACAAAAAACAAAAAATCTCGCGGCGAGAACTTCGTGGGCTCAATGCTATTTGGTTCGAGAGTATTTAATTTACCAATCGTTGCAACCAACCAACAAGTTGGTCGGCAATCACAGCTAAACACAAGGGCTTTCCTATCCCCATATATAAAGTTAGGTTGCAGAAACAATGTAGAATGAACCTCTAATTCAAATTACAACCAATGACATCATGAATTTTGGAAAATTCGTGAATCTAAAAAACACTCTAATCTGGGCAATGTAGATGTTCCGAGTAAGAAACTAGACTTAACCAATCCGGATGGGAAATTTACCAATGTGTTTGAAACGGCAATAAGGAATTTAAAAAAATTTGCAAATTACCAACACAAACCAATAGTCCTTATTTTACTGAAATTAGTTGATCACCACCTCGACTTTATTTTCTTTGCAGAAATTGAGGAACAGAACGCATATTTCTCTTTTACAAAGCGCTCAATAAAACCTTCGCCAAAAAAAATGCTTCTTCACCATTGCTTCTACTTTTTGACACTAGTTTCTCCACTATTGCTAATACACTTTTGCGCTATTGCTACTAAATTTTTGCTTTCTTTGACGGGGTATTTATTTAGCGCTCTGTATAAGAATCGAGGTTTTCCTAATTAGAATAACTCCATTAGGTATACTTACTCCCTATCTATTCACTACCAAATTTCTGCGGTTTTCATCACTCAATTTCCTGTTAAATAAAAGAAGCCACAATATATATGCCACGAGGACATAGTTGGAGTTTTAAAAATTATCTTGTAAACCAGGGTATGCATCATCATAAGAGATAAATGGAACATGTAGAAAGCCAAGTTTAAAGCGGTTTTTTTGCTCAGGCTTTCGCCTAGGTATTACTGATTTATGATCGAGGATCAAAAGCGTTTTTCGCATTATATTGAAATTTACAAATAACCCGTGATCGGCCTATTTATAACTGGTTTATTCGCGAATTAGAAAAAAAACTTATTCATCTGAACACGTACCGTAATAATCGCGATTCTCCAGTTTATTGCGTTAAATAGCATCGATCGCATTTTTGTAAATGGAGAACACAAAATTTAAAATATTTCATTGAGATTTAGTAAAAATTGGAAATTAGATTAACNCATTTTTGTAAATGGAGAACACAAAATTTAAAATATTTCATTGAGATTTAGTAAAAATTGGAAATTAGATTAAGTCGAATTGAGATCAAATATCCAAATAAACTTCCCATTGCTTCATTGGGCTATATAACGGGTTGGGGGGAGNTAAGTCGAATTGAGATCAAATATCCAAATAAACTTCCCATTGCTTCATTGGGCTATATAACGGGTTGGGGGGAGTTGTATAACTATTTAACTTAATTCAACATGAATTCTTGCATTCTTTGGTTTGAAATACACAGGTAGCTTGATGATCTAAAATTAGATAGTTTACTGTGAAATTTAGCCATTCAGCATTGCTCAGCAATTTAAACTATTATGGTTGGAGTTGAATAGTATCAAATGCAAAATTTTTTCAAACTCGTACAATAATATTTTAGTCATGTCAAGTATTTTTAATTGGACGTCAGCATACACTAATTGTGTAACTAAAATTGCCACCAATTTATCGTTGCTGCTATTTAGATAAATCTTAGGTATCTAATTGGCTTTGCAAATATTCACCTCTTTCAATTTAATTCATGTCAGGCATACACTTTGGTTCATAGCATACGGTAATTTTGCCCCAAAAATTGTCGCGGTATGCTGCTGCTAAATGTCTATATGGCTGTGTAAATCTGGATCTCTTTCCAATTCTTTCTTTTATGTCAAGTACGTCTCATTGGTTTTTACCAATAATGAGACGTACAGTAATTCCCACCTCCCCCTCTTCCTATAGAATTATTTATAATTTATAATCTGTGCTCGAGCTTTCTAATGGTTTCTACGCTGCCAATTTTTATTGATAATTATATTTCTAACGCTCACTGTCTCAATAGTTTAAAAGGCAGTTCAGAACATGATTTCAGATTATTTGTTAAATAAAATAAATACCTGAGATTTTGTTTTGCCCAGGTTTTTCACCTAGTGAGTTTTCGCTTGCCAGTTGTTTTGATTAGTTTTCCTGGAATCTAAAACTAATGCCATGTATTGAACTCAAATAAATAAATAAATCAAGTTTATTTGACGTTGGCCATCGCCCTATCAATCAACTTACGTGCATAAGTAAATTTAGGTAAAAAAAATTATTAGTGTTAAAACTACTGAAAAATTTTCGAATTATTTGAAATTAAAAGTGATAAATAAAATGTGAAGTTTGATCAGTGGCAGCTTCTGAGACGTCCTTGATAATTTGAATTGGGTTCTTTGGCATTCCTTGAAAGTAATTTAGTCGAATGGGAGTTGTGCCAGTGCATTCCCAAATAGCATGAAAGAAAGAAAGTTGATCTACATAACACTTGCACTGCTTTTCCTCAAAAAGTCCGATGTTAAACCATAGCCCTTTATTGTAGACAGAGTTGCAGTTTAGCCTGACTTGTAGGATACATGTCGCCATCGAAGAAGAAATTTTGTTCATTAGGAATGGTTCGGAGATTTTAGAGAATTTTATTTGAGTGTGGAGCAGTGGAGGATTGCTGTGCAAAAGTCAAGTATTCTCAAGTGATCTTCGTACCCAGCGAGTAAAAACTTCTTGACAAATTTGACCTCTTTTCCTGAACCTCTTTCATACAAACCTTGCATATCTATAGATTTCAGCCTACTTTCTACCTGCAAACACTAACTGTATTTTTCGATTGAATGTCTATACANTTGCATATCTATAGATTTCAGCCTACTTTCTACCTGCAAACACTAACTGTATTTTTCGATTGAATGTCTATACGAGATTTTTCGAAGTTCTATTTATGCATTTAGAGGAAGGTTCGAATCGTTAGTCGACAGAAGTTTTAACCATAGAAAAATAATAAACCTGAATACGTCGAAGCTTAATGGAAGGCAGCTTGTCTCTAAACGAACAAAATATCGGGAGGTGCTGAAAGGAAAATGAAGGAGTCTCTTAAAGTATTGCTGTTGAAACCTTTCTATTTATTTGTGTGTTGTGATCCCCACATCCCTGACCCATACAAGGTATTTAACAATGGAATTTTTAAAAAATTTCGAGGTTTGCAAGTCGAGGGTTTTCATCCTATCTAGTGTGCGAAACACGATGCCTTGCGCTGTAATACCTTTCCCAATAGCCGATTTGTTTTGGAGGTTGAACAACACATTCGATTGGAANAACCTTTCTATTTATTTGTGTGTTGTGATCCCCACATCCCTGACCCATACAAGGTATTTAACAATGGAATTTTAAAAAAATTTCGAGGTTTGCAAGTCGAGGGTTTTCATCCTATCTAGTGTGCGAAATACGATGCCTTGCGCTGTAATACCTTTCCCAATAGCCGATTTGTTTTGGAGGTTGAACAACACATTCGATTGGAAAATTATGCCAAGGAACATTTTAGATTTCGCAGTCTGTACTGAGTTACCTTTGCAGGAGAACTTTTCTTTTTTCATCCATCCAGAACGCCGTATCACAAGTACTTTTGTTTTAGAAAAATTGACCTGGAGACCTCGTAAGTAAAAGAAATTAGCAGTCATCTTCTGTTTGAAGAGTTCTCGTGAGTGAGCTACGAGAACTAAATCGTCGCATAAAGAATCAACTGAACAGATCGCGAATAGAGTCGAAAGCCGGCAAGGAGACATTTATCAAATGTATTCACCAATTCCTCTATAAAAAGGCTAAAGAGAGTGGGAATTGCAGATTCTCCTTGAAGAAGTCCTTTCATGATCTTTATTCTCTCTGCTAAACCGTACGAAGTGGAAATCTTTCCATCTGCATTCTCGAATATATATTTGAACACACGGATGAATTTAGTGGACAACCCTATGTTTTCAAGATCCTTCCTTAAGAGGGTGTGGTTTGGAGTATCAAATGCTTGGGAAAGATCAACGAAGCAAACATTTAATTTCTTTTCTTTGTGGAGTTGGATCTGTGCCATAGACATGAGAGTAAAAACGTGGTCAACGCAAGATTTTCCCTTTCGAAAACCTGCCTGAAAGTCGGATACAATGTTGTATTTGGTTATCCACTCCACCATTTAGAATTTTAGTAAAAAGTTTGAGTGTGCTGCTCAGTAGAGAGATAGGACGGTAATTCCCGGGGACTTCTCTTGAACCCTTTTTAAGTATCGGATAAATTAACGCTTAGAGAAGGCTGGTTAAGTATAGCAAAAGGATCATATTATCTTCCATACACTTTTCGGTATTAGATCTTCACCAGGTGGTTTCTTAAATTTCAGTGGTTTGATGACCATGTGTCTCGAGAACGTTGAGCTCCATGTCTAGGATTGGGTTGGTGACATTTACCCATTCGGAGTACGGAGAATCTACCTATTCGAGGTTTTCGGGATTGAACACACTGCTAAAATTTTATTAGTACTGATTTTACCACTGTTGCTCTTAATTTGTTATCCTTGAGGTCGAATCCATCCTCATCATCACGAGAAAGGAGAACACGCCTGTTGGGAATGTGTAACCAGTGGATTCCAAGTGCTGGTTTTATATTCTGTATACTTGCTCAGACGACTACCACCGCTTCCAAATGGTCTTCCAATGACATTTCCACTTTGATCTATACGAAATGTCACTCCATGATTGATGATAATAAAAGTTGAACTCAAATAAATAAGAAAGTCTTTTCCGTACGTGGCAATGAATATGCAGGAATGAGAAAAAACATGGATAATGAAAAGCAAAAGTAAGTTTGGGAGTAGTATTGAGATTGAAGATACAATTATTCACTATGGCTGTTATTTAGCTCAAATGGTAAGAGCAATCCCCAGAACGGAAAGACGCAAATGTGGGATGATAAATTTGTGTAACAATTTCGAAGTGGCGGGTAAAATTCACTACAGTTAGTGAGTCGAACCTATAAATCTTACCCCAATTGGATTTAGCTACGTTCATACATATTATGAATATTCACACCAAAGAATCTACGCAAAGATGAATATCCACTTTAAGATAAGTGAGTGCAACAAAAAAATTTTCTTTCCCCATCGGAGTTAGTCATACTTAATACCTGAATCAATTCCGTTTAGTATCCGGGTTTGAATATTTCCTAAATAGATAAATTTTGAAGAATTCTTGAAGTCATTTGACACCTATTTGCGAATTATTCAGTTCGAATTGGTGAATCTTAATTTCCTTCCGTGTGTAGCCCGAATAGGGATATTTCCTGAATACAGTGTATTTTCAAGGTTTCCTTATTTGAGATCCATTGAGAATTTTTTAAATTTGAATTGATCAATAATAATAACAATCTGCCTACTCAAGTTTGAGCATATAATATGATCTTTTGCACTGGTAGTTATTTTCGATTTTACTTTTCAACAAAATTGGCGTTGGAATGGATTCAGTTTTTACATTGCAGGGTAAGAAAAATTACCATATCTCTTCAATGGAATTAAAGAAATAAACTCTCAAAGCTTACTACAACTAGCGAACCCGCATCAATGAAGTGAACAGTTGCAGTTTCAAGGATGGTAGCAAACGTGGCACAAAAAAATTCAATTCTTGACATTCTGTGATTTATATTCTTGATGCATTTTTTATTCACACATACCTTACTACTTTATGTATTCTAGTATACTCCGCCTACCCTCCTAACTGTGTAATCTTCCTATGCCTTCATGTAGAGTGAGAGGTATCCATTTCTATAGATTAGATAAGTCTTTACATGCGAAATGTGTGGCTTTATATAAATGTTGTGTAAGGTTATTAGACGCTTGCATTGCAACTTACAAATCAGACAAANCGAAATGTGTGGCTTTATATAAATGTTGTGTAAGGTTATTAGACGCTTGCATTGCAACTTACAAATCAGACAAAATTTAGACAGAATTATCTGCAAATAAATAAAACAAAAGGTATTCCATATTCTATTGTTTTGCGCTAACATTTTTCCTCTCAAGATAAGGTCGGTTTTCAGGTTTCCGTGAAATTCTATAACAATGATAAACAAAAACAACCACAGTTCTTACTAGGTTTTTGTGTTTGTCTACAAAAATGAGCACTTTTTGGTGTAGTGCTTGATTTATGATTAAGTAGTAGTACTGAAATTCTCGAATCATTCGCGCCACTAGTGGTTGGATTTAATGGTTGTATTTGTATTTAAAATAAGGCTACACGATGTGTTGTACACCTGATTTTTTAACTTAAGGAATGTACGGAGTAGAATAATCTGCCACAAAATTGCTCCCTAACGTTCTTACTTCTTGCATTAGGCTCATTAAGTTTAAAATAGTATGGTACTCTTTGGTTATCCTACCGATTTAATGAAATTATCCACTTTTTTATGCCTAAAAAAACTAATGGTAGAAATAGAATTAGCTACTTCAGTTATTCTGCCGCATTATTACTTCCATTAGTTTTAAATGATGGGATACTCTTTTCTTAAATAATCATTACAAATTTAATTTTACGTTTAATTTACCAATTGATTTCTGCGAAGGTATTTACAAACAATTAAGAATGGTGTGATCAATCCGGTGAAGTTTTCGAGCTTCTCTGAGTGTTGATTGAGACGATGAATACCAAAGTTAATTGAGAGCCTCCCTCTAATAAGGAGGTATCTCCATTCACTTTATTTTTCTTAAAATTGAAACTGCATGGTTACGGCAAAAGCCTGTAAAAGTGTTCGTTGCCTTGACATTTGACTTAAAACTGATTAGCAAAACCAATATTCAAAAATTGAAATTAAGCCAAAAGTTTTAATTTGCTGGACATTTTCGGTGTTCTTCGGAAACTTTTTCTCGCTTATTTTCACAAAGTAGATCATGATGTTGTATTTCCTGTCCTGTATTTATTTTTGCCATGGCTCGAGATAATTGACCGTGAGCAATATCTCGGACGGTAAGTGAAGAAATTCACAAAACAAAAGATGAGAATATTTCCTATTTTCATTTTACTAATTCTTATATTTTGTTTATCCTTTGTTTATAGTTTGTTTATAGTTTTTTATAATTTGATGACTAACAACAGCAAAAAAAAGTTAATGGAGATACCTCCTTATTAGAGGGAGGTCCTCAATTAATTGATTATAAAGATAATACTTAATGTGTTTCAAGAACACGATGATGATGGTAAATGAGTAAAACAAAACAAGTTGAAAAAACGGTGCATTTTTGGCGCGCAAATGTCTGGTTGTAATTTGAATGAAGAGAATGGGAAAATAGGTTTGAATTGCTTGATTTTTTCTGCATGGATTTTTATTTAAAGATTTTCTCCATGTATAGATACTTATGCGCTCTACTGTAGAACATGAACTGAAACAAATACTTGTTGAAACAAAACCTAATAAGTCTACTCAATGCAAGAATTTTATAGTCATTTAGATATAATTCATAGTTTAGCATGTTTTGCTTCATAGAGAAAGATTGAACAAACATTTTTCCATAGTAAAGGAATTAAAAAACGCTATTCGGAAGTGAATAATTAATCATACAATTTGACATAATGAAGGATTTCTGCTTCCATTTTGCAATAGCAAACTGTAGTAAAGTAGGCCAACTAAGACCAATGCACATTTGATTTTCCCCTTTCATGTCCTTATCTTTCGTTTAAAAAATCCGGCGAAATGATTTCCATATTCAAGTTTAAAATAAGTGTTGGTGGTGATTGTCTTACTTGAATCAGCTTTGAAGAGTTTTCATGTCTTATTGCATTATGAAAAAATTACCATGTGATTTGTCAGTGAATGATTTCAAACACTGTCAGTGATTTATTTTATACACATTTTGTCACAACGAATGGTTTGGCATATGCAGTGTGTATTAGTAACGAATGAACGGAGACACCCACTCTAACCAACTTTCACCCAATCCCACCATCAGTTATGGGCAACAATTCGCAGTTTGATATTCAAATTTTGTTGTAATATATAATTCGAGCTGAAAAGGATGAAAATCAAAATTTGTTTGATAACCGGCATATAAGTATTGACTAATAACTTCTGTCTTTTGCGAAATAGTGATCTTTGAGTTTTCTTTGTTGTTTTTTGCGGCGTATTTATTCGAACCATGGGGCTTCCGCAATATCTTTGTGTAATTATTATAAAATTTCATTACCGCTATCCAAACAAGTCATATCAACAAATAATGGATGCTGCAAAATGTAAGACAGGGGTGTTACGATCGATTGAATCATTGTTTGGGAATGGATGGAGGACACTTCGAACAAATAATTCATTAACGAGAGGTAATCTAGTAGACTTAATTTAAGAAATGCATAAAATACGACAGTAACAAGGGAATGCATGGAAGTGTGGAATGGAAAAGCGTTGGTTAAATTCAGATATATTCGTTCAGTGTATCATCCCTTCCTGTTAAGTNGGTGTTACGATCGATTGAATCATTGTTTGGGAATGGATGGAGGACACTTCGAACAAATAATTCATTAACGAGAAGTAATCTAGTAGACTTAATTTAAGAAATGCATAAAATACGACAGTAACAAGGGAATGCATGGAAGTGTGGAATGGATAAGCGTTGGTTAAATTCAGATATATTCGTTCAGTGTATCATCCCTTCCTGTTAAGTCACTCCCGTAGCCAGATTTGTTGCCCATAACTGATGATGGGATTGGGTGAGGGTTAGTTAGAGTGGGTATCCCCGTTCATCCGTTACTAATACACACTGTACAGTATTTCGTCTAATAATGCCCCGGGGTGCTATTTCTAAAACTCGTCTTCAATATCGGGTATAATTAGAGATCGGGCTACTTTAAGAGGCAGGGTATTATTTCTCATTTCACAAATAATGTTTTTAAAAATTCTTAATTAAATTTTACTTCATTAAAATTTTTAGAGAAAGTTTTATAGAAAAATAAGTTACTGCAAGCTAATGATTTTTTATGTCTTCAGAACAATTTCTATATTTGAATATTTATTTATTTGAATATGGTGTCAGAAGAAATTTTAAAACTCCTAGGGTACTATTCTTGGAGGCAAGACACTATTAGAAGGCAGGGTACTATTGGAAGCAGGGCACTATTCCTTCATCTGGAAAGATTAACCCGGGTACTAAAAGTGGCATGGTACTTTTAGAGAAAATGCGGTTTTTTTTTCTCCAGTAACGAAATTTTTTAGAAATAGTTTGTAATAGTGAAAGATTTTATACACATTCTACCGTAGTGTAGGAGCTTTGAACATTTTTTTTACATTTTACATTTACAGTTTGTCAATNATTTTATACACATTCTACCGTAGTGTAGGAGCTTTGAACATTTTTTTTACATTTTACATTTACAGTTTGTCAATGTGAACGATTTCATATTAGGAACTTTTTCGTATATTATATTCATCAAAGTTTGCTAAAGTTGGTAGGTAAAACTACGAAAAGCTTGAATTTGTGTTTTCCAGTTGCAAGTGAAAGGTATAGTGCGTGAGTTTATAAACTTTTGTGAAGTGATACTTAGCCTTTCAATNATTTTATACACATTCTACCGTAGTGTAGGAGCTTTGAACATTTTTTTTACATTTTACATTTACAGTTTGTCAACGTGAACGATTTCATATTAGGAACTTTTTCGTATATTATATTCATCAAAGTTTGCTAAAGTTGGTAGGTAAAACTACGAAAAGCTTGAATTTGAGTTTTCCAGTTGCAAGTGAAAGGTATAGTGCGTGAGTTTATAAACTTTTGTGAAGTGATACTTAGCCTTTCAATTTCCATATTATAGAAGAAAAAAATCAATTGTAAGAATCGCTGTCCTAGGAAATTTTACATAAAACTAAAAATGTTACTGAATGATAATTAACCAATAGTTTATATAAAATATGCTTCGACTTAAAACCTAATTTTAATTTTAATTTTAATTAGTTGTTTGTTACACAGTTATCAGGTTTCTGTTCTCAATGTAAATGTCTTGCATGTTTCTTAAGGTAAATTTCTTGTTACAGACAGAGTGCGAGCTCGTTTTGTTCGAGTTCCACAAGGCTCAGCATCAAAATTTCTTTACAAATAAACTTGAAATAGATTGTATGCACACATGGGCGTTTGAGGTTTCCCGAACCCAGTCCAAAAATGTTTCCTGTACCGTAACCGAACCGAACCTTGACTCTGTCGAACCGAACCGAACCCGACTCTACTTTAATATTTTACTCTCTCGAACCGAACCTCGACCCAATTGAACTGAAACGAACTACGTACCTGTCGAACCGAACCTAAGTTAAATTATAAATACCTTGCCTCATTTAATATATAAGCATTCGGGTTCGCCGAACTTTCCGAACCGAACCAGGTTCAGCTACGAACCAAACCGAACCGATTCCTAAGTACAAAAATTTAAGACCGCACCGAATTTGAACCGAACCGAACCTAGAGCCTGTCGAACCGAGCTGAACCCGTATCGAACAATGTGCGTTTCGGTTCGGGGTTCGATAAAATTTTTCCAAACCATAAGATTCGCCGAACCTCAAACTCTCATGTGTGCATGTATGTTAAATTTTAAAAACCCGATTACCGTAGGAAGTTGTAAGACAAAAAGTAGAGTAGCCGGTGTATTTCTACACTGGACCATGAGTCTCATTATCTTACAAGCACACATTGGCGTTTGAAGTTCGCCCAACTTTCCGAACCCGAACCTAGTCCAAAAATTTTTTTGCCGCACCTTACCCGAACCGTACCCGAACCGTACCTGAACCGTACCTCGTCTCTACCGAACCGAACCAAACCCGAACCAACTTCAAATTTTACTTTAGCGCACAGAATTGGCATCGACCCTTGACTGTCAAACCGAACCCGACTCTACTTTAATATTTTAGTCTCGCGAACAAAACCCGAACCCGAACCTTGCCCCATTTAATATCCAAAGTTTCAGGTTCGTCGAACTTTCCAAACCGAACCGAACCATGTTCAGCTACGAACCGAACCGAACCGATTCCTAAGTACAAAAATTTAATGCCGCACCGAACCAGAACCGAATCTAGACCCTGTCGGACCTAGGCGAACCCGTAATTAATTAAAAAATATAGAACCCGAGTCGAACCCGTATCGAACAATGTGCGGTTTGGTTCGGCGTTTGACGAAATTTTTCTAAACCTCAAGGTTCACGAAACGTTGAGGTTCGATGAACCTTAACTAAGAAAGTGCGAACCCTAGAAGAACTTGAAAAATTATTGGGGATGGGAAAAAACCTAACAACCTGAATTCTGCTCGCCATTTTTTGTGAGAAAAAAAAGTAGAGTAGCCGGTGTATTTCTACACTGGACCATGGTTCTCCTTATCTCACATGAGAGATATTAACTCATATTTATGGTTGTCGCTGAGGATCAAAGCCTCGCTTGGCTACTAAGAGTGTACGAGTCTACTCACTTATAACTACCTGGGCGATACAGAATCCTTCCGACAAAGTTATCAGTCACCACTATCCGAAATTGAAAATTTTCGCAATGTTTATGAATATAACTAAAATATGTCGTGATGTATCGGCGGCTCTCCGTCCTTCTAAATTTTGCCTTCGATTGCTGACGGCGGCAAAACCTTTGTATTAGGATTTACTGAGGCTTAAAAATTCACAATCGATATTGGCTTCGGTGAACAGAAAGGATCAACTCTTGGTTATCGCGGTACCAGCTAAAATAAGTTTGTTACTTCTTCAGGTAGTTTCCAAAGTTTCTATTTTCTCATTATGTTCCTGGATTCTGCAAAAGAAATTCTGTTTAAGAAAGGAATTTTGACTATGCCAATGTATATACTTAGGTAAAATTGCTTTTTATATTGCTTCCAAAGCTTCTTAGTTCGCTCTTTTAGAGTAAAGATGTTTACATTGCTTCAACATGTTCTTCTACTGAAGGTTCCCTTAGTGCCAAGTATTTATTACTTTCTTCATAGTTTTAAGGAAAAAGATATTCTACTTATGTAATTGTATGTGTAAAGCGTTCATTCTTCAGTTACAATCCAAGGAATAATGAGGTTAAGGCTACAAAACAATTAATTACATTCAGCAGTAGCATATAGTACTCATCAACTTACAAACGTTCAGTTAAATTTGAAACCTCAAAATTCTGAAATAATCTTCCAAAAAACTAGAAATTTGAAGAAACCTCCATTTTACAATTTAAATTAGATGTATATAATTATTTAGCAGAAAATCGTAAATATATTTGGTTAAAACTGAAGAATTACATTTACAGTAAAGTTCGGTTATAGTGAATTTGTACGGACCGGCAAAACTGCTTCAGTATAGCCGGAGTTCATTATATCCGTATAGTGAACGGACACTTCAATTTAACAATTGTTCATTATATCCAAATATTTCACTACAAATTCAGCTAAGCCGATTTAGAGAAGCACTGGGTAATGGGGATTTGCTTGAGACCATTTGATGAGCGCAGAATCCAATTTTAGATAGTTACATCGGCGTTGGCGTTTTATATTCTAACAATTTGATATTTGAATTTTAGCTAATTGCTTAAATGTAATTATATTTCAACAGTTTTATTATTAACTTACACCACAAAATCTTTGGAAGTCTTCTTCAATTTTAGATTTTGATTTCAAAATAAGAGAAATGTAGAGTTTCCAATCTTATATTTCTCACATAACGTTTGATGAGGTGTGTTGGAAGACAGTGCAGCANGTAGAGTTTCCAATCTTATATTTCTCACATAACGTTTGATGAGGTGTGTTGGAAGACAGTGCAGCAGGCAGCAAAGATATCGAATTTATCGTGTAAGGACAACGCAGTGCGCTTTTGACCTGATTTTGACACTGTGAATTAGTAATTTACTTAATAAACTAAAACTCACTCAAAGGTCAACATGCAAGTCCGGTACATTGATGGGCAGGCATAAAAGTATAAGGAACAGTAGTAGCAAATGGTCTCATTAAGGAATTCAGACATATTTCACTATAACCGGACAAAATGACTCTCGGGACCGGTAAGTTTGGTTCACTAAGTTCAGTATAGCCGATTTCATTATAGCCGGACTACTTAACACATAATCTCCCATTTGCTTGGCAGGGACCGGACAGTGTGGTTTGCTATACCCGGAGTCACTATAGCCGAACTTTACTGTATTTATGTAGTCTTACAATGGGGAGAGCAGTCTGATTAATTTCACCTAACTGACATTGAAACGGACAACTGAATAAACTGTTTTCAAAAAAAAAGAAAAAAAAAGTACATGTCATCTTCTGCCATCACTTCTTCCATTGTAGAAATCTAATCTTCAAGATTCGTTGCTCTGAACCCTGGCCGTTCTGCAGAAAAATAAAAATTTAATAAAAGTAAACGATTAGCATTAATAAGTGAACACTCTAAACAAAAATTTTTTATGGGTTTGGTGTTAACAGTTTCAGAAAAACAATAGAAAGGTGGGGTGTCGCGTTAAATAAATCAAACTTTTAAGATCACTAGAATAGAAGATAAATTTTTGAAAATTGAAATTTTTGAATGGTGTTGTGAAACACAAATATCTTAGTACGTATTAGTACGTCGTATCAAAAGAAAAATAAATAAATGGTAGGGTGCGTCGGAAAACGTATTCTGTCGTGCGGATTAAAAATTCTGAGTGACATATTCTGGTCTCTAGGAGGTGAAATGTAGCAATTTTTATTAAGATGTCACCGCAAATTTCATGATTTGTCCGCTATATTATTTTGAATTTTTATTAGGGTTACCTGCTATTCGGTAATCCTAATAATTACATGTATTTTGAGCATGAAATTTTGCAACGTTGTTGCTATCTAAGATCATTCTGGGTCAAAGCGATGTAATGTGTTAAGACAGCAGAAAATGCCGAATACTATGCCAAGTGTAATGATAAGTTCCACACATTAACATTCGGCGCCCTCTGCTGTCTTAAGTAGAGATAAGATCGCTTTGGCCTTCATTTAAACATTACTCATAATGATTCCAGCAACAACATTGCAAACTTTCAAATCATTTGGATCGATTACTTCAAGTTCTAATAAATTATGATTCGCACCAAACTGACGTCACTGTGAACCTTAAAATTTAATAGCTTTTTAATCAAATTCAATATTGATTATTTCTACAAAAATTTTTANACGTCACTGTGAACCTTAAAATTTAATAGCTTTTTAATCAAATTCAATATTGATTATTTCTACAAAAATTTTTAAACATTCCATCTGCCAAAAGCTATACAATCATACCGGTTGTGATTTAATTCATGGACTAGTTTACTGCGCAACTCAGAAAAATATAGCAAAACTGTAATCTTTGACTTTACAACTGAAATCTAGACTAAACTAAAAGACAACTAAAACTTTCTTATAGGTTTCAACAAAGTCATACGCATAGATGGGCATACACGAATATTAAATTAGACTCATAAGTCGTATTTCAATTATACCGGGTAAGGCTGACTAATGACTCTCATTTTCTTCTGTGAGTCAGGTGACTCAGTGACTCACATTCAAAAGAATTTAAAAAAATCAGCTACAATCTTTAAACAGTAAAATTAAAGAGAATTAATTAATTTTGACTCCAAATTTTTCTTATGCAATTAAGAGCAACAAGCGTAAAGATCATTTTGTGACCTGTGACAGAACGGAAACTCCAAAAAAAAATAAAAAAATTTTAGGATGTGAGATTACTTTTTTGAAACCATTTCATATCCTTGAAAAGTTTTGATAAGAAATGATTTCAAAAAAGTAATCTAGAGAGATCAAAGACTTCAAATAATTATTTTAAAACCATGCCGACATTTATCCCCTACTGTTTATTTGGGTTAAATCTCAGCAAAATGGGTAGTATGATGAAAATGTAGCATTTCCTTATTTTCAAAAAATCTAAAGCTTTTGCTTAAAATTGTATGATTAAAATTAAAAAGCAAAAGGTTTTTCTTTTTTTTTAGGATTTGCTTTTAGTGAATGCTTCCATGGCAGCATTTGCTAAAGAATTTTTAAATAAAAACTACAAACTTTATGATTAATCTATTGTTTGCTAAAAATATAGATAGTTTTTGCTACAAATTTAAAGGCTGCTCCCAAGCAGCCTAAATTTTTTATTAATAAAGTTTTTCATATTTTTGGTAAAAAAAATGGCAGCATTTTTACAAGTTCCGCTTGTTCGAAAGACAAAAACCATAAATGCTAGACGCGTTACACTTCCGGAAAACTACAAGAATCTATACAGATTCGATGAAGTAAATGTTAATTGGATGGCAAAATACTTCATGGGAAATCAAATCGAAACAAGGGGAGGAGCTCTAAGTCCTAAGCAGAAAATGCAAATTTTTTTGAGATACATGGCTGATCCAGGGTTTCAATTTGGGGTTGGAGAGGATGTTGGAGTCGNGGTCAGGTCTAAGGTTCTCTAACCCAGGGAGACTGCGTTCTCTCATCTCAGAAAACTCTTTGATCTAATGAAAAAGGTATAATTGAAAAATTAATTTTAACAAAATCAATTATTAACGAATGGAGTTAGTATATGTTTCATATAATAATATAGGTAATGACTATGGTAGTACAAAGAGCTCATGATTGGATTAAATTTCCGAAAACAACTGCCGAATTTCATCAAGCCAAGGTTGACTGGAGAATGAGTAAATTAATGCCAGGAGCTATTGGTGCAATCGACTGTACACATATTCGAATTCAGAAGCCTTCGCTCAGAAATCGAGGGGACGAGTACATTTGTCGAAAGGGATATCCAAGCATCAACGTCCAAGCCACATGTAATGCTAAAGAGTGGTTTACCTCGGTATGTGCTAATTGGCCGGGCTCCTTACACGACAGTCGTATTTTTAAAAATTCGGACATTTTTAGAACTCTAATGGGTAAAACAGAAGATTGCTACTTGATAGGAGACAGCGGTTATGGGATTGCTCCATGGCTCTTGACCCCGTACGATACTGTGACAACACGGAAGGAAAGGAAGTACAATGAAGTTTATGCAAAAGATAGAGTTATAATTGAACGTTGTTTTGGACNACATATTCGAATTCTGAAGCCTTCGCTCAGAAATCGAGGGGACGAGTACATTTGTCGAAAGGGATATCCAAGCCTCAACGTCCAAGCCACATGTAATGCTAAAGAGTGGTTTACCTCGATATGTGCTAATTGGCCGGGCTCCGTACACGACAGTCGTATTTTTAAAAATTCGGACATTTTTAGAACTCTAATGGGTAAAACAGACGATTGCTACTTGATAGGAGACAGCGGTTATGGGATTACTCCATGGCTCTTGACCCCTTACGATACTGCGACAACACGGAAGGAAAGGAAGTACAATGAAGTTTATGCAAAAGATAGAGTTATAATTGAACGTTGTTTTGGACAACTAAAGCGCAGGTTTGCTATGATGGGTATAAATTAAGAATTGCCCTCCACAGAATTCCATCATTCATAATCGCCGCATTTGTTTTACACAATATTGCCAAATACCTGAACGATGATGTTACACCTCTTAACGACCCTCCTATTGAGCCTGATGAAGATATAGCACAAATTAACAATTTGAACAATAATCAGATGAAGCAAAAAGGTCAAGAGTTGAGAAGACGTATCGCAGAAGCAATTTTTTCAGAACATTACGCAGGAATTATGTGATTTCTTATTTTCAATAATTTCATTATTGAATTTATAAAATTAAATTATAAAATTATAAAATTAAAAGTTCAATAAGTTTAAGTGAAAAAAAAATTGACAACAAAATTCAAAAATTTGAAATCAGCCAATCAAATACGACTTCATTATTCAAATATGATTCGTTGATGTTGAGTGTTCAATTTTCTTGAGTCATCTTAAATGAAAGACCTACAGAATTAGCTGCACAATTGACTCAAGCAATCTTATGAAATCTTAGTCAATCATGCAAACTTATGCCATGCTACATGATGTGCTTGAGATTCTGATGAATGAAGGAATCAAATGTAAGAAGCTCTTCAAACGACTCTCCAAATTAGACAATTTCACATAATTTACTACTAGAATTAAATACTCTCAAATTTAGTTCTACACTTCTTGAACTAAATTTGAGAGTATTTCTGTATCTTCGAGACCTACATGCCATTTGACGTCGTCACTACTATTGTAAGACATGAGAACTTTCTATATGTTTGACTAAAGCGCGATTCCAAACTCATAAACCGAACGAGGTAAATAAGATGGCACAGTTAATGGGAAATGATTCGTTTAATATCTAACTAGAAAACTTCTTGTAATATGTAACCATTTGTAATTATTTTAAATATAAAAAATGATTTGAAATTATAACCTATTTTAATCCAATTCATCATTACTTCCTTGGACGAAGAATGTGATTGGTTCCAGTCGAACTTTTTTCTTGCGAATCAGATCAAGCTGCTCCAGCAGTACAAGCATTTGCAATTCAGCAGTAGTCAGCTTTTTAGTTTCCTCAGTTTCAAATGAATCCAAATTACCGTTTCCATTTTTAGCCGTTTATTTACCGTTTTTTTCGCTTTGGTTTAGGCGGAATCGATGTCTGTGGAGATTCATTCGACAAGAAACTATTCATATCATCCTCCCCTAAAAGCAATTGTAAAGTTTAATTCTGTGAGTAAGATAGTCGAGTATTAATGTAACTAAGTTACTCACTTTCACTATATTTTTCCTGAACGTCTGAATTTTTTTCCAACTTGGATCTACCTATTTCTGGTTCCACTGCACTAACTCCCACAGAGAGCGCTCCTAAATCAAAAATTTGGTCTGCGTTTGTATTAGACTATGTCACCAATAATTTGATTAAATAGAAATTACCAGGGACACATGAAACAGTTGGATTATTCTCGGTAAACAGATTTGCAAATTGTGCTTGCCATTGCTTCAAAATTATCTTTTTATTTCCAGTTCTGTTGATATCAATCAACTTCTTCACTTCTGCCTTCATGTTATTAATTTTTTTGCTGAACTGCTGGATTGTCATTTCGCTCTCCAATTCTGTCAGCATTGAAATCAGAGCCTGGCGTTTCGCTTCTTTTTTTGAAGGAAGCTGAGATTTGTCCAATACAATAGTATATTTGCATAATACTTTGACAAATTTCAGTTGCTTATTTTCTTGTTCTGAATCTTGAGAATTCATTTTTATTTCAAAATTTATTACGAAATTCAAAATTTCGTACTTTTGACGATAAATAAATAAAATTCAACTTCGCTACTTCGGATATCAAGCGAATGCTAAAATTTCCTAGATTTAGCAATCACTTCAAATGTTTTTATTAATCATACAACATTTAGCATTTATTTGCTAGCAGTTGCTATTGCTAAGGAAACTAGTTTTTGCTTTACACCAGTTACTTTCCAGCAAATGCTAAATTTTAATCATACCACCCAATGTGCATAAAATATTTCGTTTTGTTAACATTGAATCTCACATCCTAAAATTTTTCTATTTTTTTGAGAGTTTCCATTCCCTCATAGGCCGAAAAATACCCTTTACGCATGTTGCTCTTAATTGCATAAGAAAAATTTGTTGTCGAAATTAATTCTCCTTAATTTTACTGTTTAAAGGTTGTAGCTGATTTTTTTAAACTGTTTTGAATGTGAGTTACTGGGCCACCTGACTCACAGAAGAAAATAGGAGTCATTAGCTTTACCCGGTACAATTAAAATAAACTTATGCGTCTAATTTAATATGATTGTATGCCCATCTATGCGTTTGACTTTGTTGAACCTATGAGGAAGTTTTAGTTGTCTTGGCGTAGTCTAGGTTTCAGCTGTAAAGTCAGAATTTACAGTTTTGATATATTTTTCTGAGTTGCGCATTAAATTAGTCCATGAATTAAATCACAACCGGTATGTAAATTCGCCTGCGAGAAGGCGTTTTGAATGTTGTGTCAACAA